>JBCEWE010000483.1:1090000-1447500 GCA_039877035.1 Silurus lanzhouensis
GATTAGGTGTAGTGTCCAGGTCAATCTATTGTGGAAAAATACAAACTAGTTCTAATTAGTATCTGCTATGTCTGCTGATTATATGATTAAAGAATAAACAAGTAAATGAACACCTCTAATAGTCCTGCAAACCAAAATACTTTGCCTGTCCACACACAAACAGACACATACACACACACAGACACACACACACACACACAAACACACACACACACACACACACAGGGCAGTGCAGTGTAAAATTCTCCTAAGAGCTGGTAACAATGATGATGGATTAATTAATAAATCAGTTTATACTGACAATAGAAATATATATTGTGTTAAAGGATTGACAAACATTACTGACAAAAAAACAACACAGCCATCACCATCATCATCATCATCATGATCATCATCATCATCATCATCATCATCATCATCATGTTCTTCTTTACCCCCTAGAAAATGTTTAAAATATTCCACAAACCACATAGTCAACATGACATTCCATTACCCAAATATCCTAAAGATAACAAGAAGAAGCAAAGTTCATTCATTTAATTATTTTCTAGATTTATGTGACATTGACTGATGCGGCCAGCTTGATATAGATAAAGAGTAAATTGCTAAATTCAATAAATATATATTTAAAGTCTTTATTTGCAATATAATGTCCTGACAATAGCAATAAGTGTGGATAAATGCTTTATGAAAGCAAACAAAACCAATAACAGGCACATTTACACAAGGAAACCAACAAAGAGTGTGAAATGAGAGACAGAAAAAAAAATCTAAGACAAAGCGTGCTGTGAGATGTGAGTGTGTGTGTATATATATATATATATATATATATATATATATATATATATATATATATATATATATATATATATATATATATATATATATATACAGTGTATATTTATATAGGCGTGCAAACACATATATATTATGTGGTGCTTAGAGTCCCTGTCCATAAGCCTGACACATTGCTCTGTTTAAAAAAAAAAAAAGTTTCACATTTTACCCATAAACATCTGTTGTGTTTTGGGTCCTTTTATTATTTTTCAAACATTTACCATTACAATATTGTAATTTTATATTTTTTTTATTAGCTTAAGTGCTCTGCTAAGATAAATATAACACTTTTTATATGTGAGTGCACATAGTTATTATTTCTTTGCCTTGTGTCATGGGATGGTCTTTTCCTTTTCACTGAAAGCCGGCGAGGGAAAAATCTCCACAGGCTGCAATACAATTATGGCTCCTTCTCCTCTCCATCTCGGACTCTCCGGGGAATTCAGGCCAGAATTTGGGCAGTCAGGCAAAAAACACACGCCTCTTCCCACACTTGCTTTCTCACCAGGGTGCTCTCTGTGTACCCCCACACACTTCCTTTACTCTCTGGATGGAGGAAACCTATGGGTTTGAGAAAAGGAAGAAGATAAAGGCCTGAAGGATGAAGACATGACCTTATCAGACGATATATTAAAAAATTAGTGCTCCTTGTATAATTATTACTTATAAGCATAATTTGTTTTTTAGTTCTGCTGAGATATGAGAGTAGTTATATATAGCTTGAAATGCAAATTCGAGATCAATAAATAATCAGTGTAAAAATTTAGTTTAGTTGTAAGGTTTTGGAGATTACATACATAGCATATCTTTGCTCTCAGATTAGATTAGTAAAAAGAGCTGTTATCTAGACACACCTGAAACACAAATGATCTCTGCTACTTTGTCATTATAGAAATCATTGGCAAGCAGTATATAGCAGGATCAGATGCAACCACATACATGGCTTTCTTCTTAGCAATAAAATTGTAAATATGAAACTAAAGGGACATCAGTCCAGACTTGCTTTGCAATTAATTGTTTAGATTTGTCACTTTACTACATTAAAAATATGATTATTTTCTACTGATTAAAGAAAAATATAACATTTTATTTAGTATCCAAGAAATAAAACAAAAGAACTGCTTTAGTTATTTCTGGCCAAGAAACAAAAATCACTAACAATGAGTCCTTTGGAAATTGTTCACATGTTTAGTGACTCCACACCAGAATGTTTTTTATGTGGCATATAAATCATAAAAGTCACTGTTGCTATGGAAACCATAATGTACAAACCTATAATTTGCATCTAATACAACTTTATAAAAAGTAATCAACACCTTTTAACCATTGGAAATGCAGACTTACAAAATTTATAGAAGAGGTTAGAGAGAGAAAATAGATGGAAAACAGGATTTGAACCTGATACACAAGTCACTGTGGGCTGAAAGGTATGATAAAGGGTTTGGGCTTCAGTATAGGACACATAGTGCAAGGGAACAGGTTCTCAGTTGAAACAAGCTCAGAGTGCCTTTTCTCTTCTCCTTTGCAGATTTAGGGCATTTGTGTGTAATGTCACTTGGTTACGCTTTCAGTAATAGAGAGGTATGTAAAGGTACAAAGTCCTAGACGAGCTAAAACCACCATCAGATTTCAGGGGGGAAAAAAAATTTGTTATGTGTAATAATGTGAAATGACACAGGGAAAAAGTATTGAACACACTTACTTAAATGTATTTAATACTTCATACAAAAGACTTTGTTTATAATGACAGCTTTAGAAGGTTCCATGGGCCTCTTCTATGAACTCTGATCTTTAGTTCTTTCCATAGATTTGGAAATCTGGAAGTGTAAAGAACATAGTTTTACCATAAACTAGCCACGAGCCGGGTTGTCACAAGATATTAACACAATAGCCAAGGACCACTTGTGGAGAGCTTTAGAAAGACCTGGAATTAGCAGGTACAATAGTTTTAAAGAAAAAACAATAAGTAATGCATTCAAACACCATGGGCAATATGCACTGTATGTTTTATATATATATGAATGATATCTGTATCTGTATGTACCTCGGTTTTTAGGTCGGGTTTGGTTCCATTTATTTATTAATATCCGTTTTTTATTAATACAGTTTATTTTCATTAACATTTGATCATCAGCATTTAAACACAGGTTTTAAATAAAATGCCTGCTTGGTTAAATAATATATAAAATAACATTTTATAAAATTTTATAAAAAGAAATAGAATAATGCGAATTAATGCGATACACTTTTTGTTATATTGATTACATTTATTATATTGATTATATCAGCATAATTTAACAAACGTCTTTATTCCTTCCATCTTTCATTCCTTCACTCCCTCGATATGTGGGATTGCCATATTACTAGCGTTAGCTGTAGCTGCTTCCGGGTTAGCAGCTAACTCTAACGCTATAGATTCTTTATCGTTTTCTTGCATGCGCAAAACAAATCTTATTTCCGGTACAGAGTGAGTTGTCACAGTGACACTGCGCTTACTCTAGTATATTTTTTTACTACCCCTGACATTGTTGTGATAGTTTTCAAGTTTAATAATAATAATAATAAAAATGCAATCAAAATGAATAAACTAACTTGCGGTCTCCCACTTAATACATTCTTGATAGAACTCAGATTTAACCCTCAACTATGTTCTGCCCATAAAATGGATTACATTCAGTACACATGTGTGCCGAACTGAAAGCCCTGTACCAAAAACTCTTGGTACGACTATGTGTACCACTTCACCCCTAATATATAAATATATATTTATTTATTCATATATATTCATTTTTTATGCATTACATATGTAATGAAAATGTGTAAATCCTCTATAGTAAGCTTAATACTCTACTAATTATTATTCAGAATAATATAATAAAATTATTTAAAAAATCTACTAAGTAAACTCCTCTTCAAACTCACCTTTATACCTTGTTTCCACACCCCATCAAACTCACCTGTACACCTGGATTCCACACCTCATTAAACTTACCTGAACACCACACCTCAATTCCACAACTCAGCAAATTCACCTGTAGACCTGGATTCCACAAACTTACCTGAACACTACACTTTGATTCCAAATCTCATCAAAATGTATACATCTCGATTTCACATCTCATCATCAAGTCATATGAATGTTACTCATTGATTCCAAATCTCATTAAACTCACATGAACACCACACATGAAATTCATCACTAATTATTCTAAAGGTGAAATGTGAGTGTTGACTCTGTTGTCAAAAAAAGAAATATTCTTTGGTGAAATCATGATGAATGTTATTGATTTTAACTAGGCTAAATGGAAAATAAACATCAGAAAACTCTGAGGAATAATTCACAAATTTCTGAAGCAACAATGCAGAATAAATGACAAACTATAATATTATTAACTAGCAAACATAACAATGTTTTCAGCACCTTATTTATATGATTTCTGCCCAATTCTTAAAAAAAAAATTTTTTAACATTGTTTTAGTACATGTTTACTATGGGTGTACTACTATTCAATAGCAGGATTTGGATAATATTTACTTTCTGATATTAAAGATATTAGTCCTGACATTTTTTTTCCAATTGTACCACAAAGATTCACCAATGATTCCAATGTTTCATTTATTAAACTTCAGACTTTATCTGTTTATAGCTATAGTAAACATTAATTCAAAAAGTTCTCACATCCTTTTTTAGCAGCTATAAACTGCTGTCATTCTTTCACCAAATGTGAAGTTCATAAGACCAAAACATGAAAATAGCTAAACCATAATGTAAACACCTCTGCCCTGAAATCATCTGGAGACTCCTTCTGTTCAATGATTATTCAATAAACACTTCCTTTAATGAGCTGATCTAATACTATAGAAATGCATTAGAGGAGCTGCTGTTAGTGAAAATTAACCAACACCTTTTGACCAGTCTGAATCCAGAACTCAACAAGTCCATATGTGATGGAGCTGTGCACGTTACCAAAATCCATATCTTAGTGAAAGGTATTTTGTGTGTGTGTGTGTGTGTGTGTGTGTGTGTGTGTGTGTGTGTGTGTGTGTGTGTGTGTGTGAGTGTGTGTGTTGAAAGGCTCCATTAGAGCTCACTCTTTGCCTCAGAAAGCATTAACCTTGAAAAGAGGGAACTACTCGTCTCCACGGTCCATTAAGCAACCCATCAGAAATTTTCTCCCTGAAGTCGAAGAAAATGAACTACACTCATCTTCAGTTTTTTTCCCCGCTAAGTGAGTGCTAAAAGTTAACCTATGCTCTTTATTACATAGAAAATAAAAGTTTAAGTTTTAAATGATAAATCAGTTCTAAAAGTCTCTGCATCTGGAGCATATTCATGACTTGGCAGCTATTCCAAATAGGACAAAAATGCACTTTTAAAAAATTTACTTTTTAAAAAGCATGCCATCGAGATTCTCTTTCAATTCACAAGATAGAGGCACAAATTAAAAAAAGAGTCTCATTATCTAACAAATAGATATATAGCAAGAGTAACTAAATATAAAATCATTATAAGAATGAGTTTTATTGCAGAGTTTAAACTATACAACCCCAATTTAAACAAAGAATTTGAGGCACTGTGTAAAATAAATATTAGCAGAATGCAATGATCTGTTATTTTTTTTTATCCTTAATAGAATATATAAAATAAATTATATGCTTGAACTAAGGAAATGTGTCATTTAAGGAAAGATAAAGTCATTTTTAATTGGATGGCTGTAACACATCAGAAAAGTTGGGACAAGGATAAAAATTGTTGTGATAGATTTTCATTTCATTATAAGGTAAATTTCTCAAAGGTACTACTATATATATATATATATACTACAACCTTTTTTAGTCCAGAGAATAATTTCAAAGTTCAATTTGGCTGATGAAACAGTTTTCCACTTTATTTTAGTCTATTATAAATAAGTTTTTGCCTAAAGAAGACAGTAGCAGTGTTGAATCATATTCACATATGGCTTCATATTTGCATGATAGAGCGTTTAACCTGCAAATGTGGATGGCATGGCAATGATTTCTGCAAGTCTTAGCAATTTAATTTTAGGAAACATTATTCTGAAATTGTTTCACAATTTGTAGATGCAGTTTTTCACAGATTGAACCTCTGCCCATCTTCTAAAGGACTTTATAAGACACTCTTTTTATACCCTATCATGCTTAACATTAACCAAATAAGTTTTTTAAACTTTTTACTTGTCACATGTACATTACAGAACAGTTGTATTCTTTTTACATTTTGCCCTGCATTCTACCTTTTTTCTTTTATTAGAATTGTATAAATTAAAATGGAAAATTAAGGTTACAGTGAAAAAACCAAATAAAAAATACACAAAAATTACATAGACATATATACAATGTCTACCAAATATTATATATAATAGTCAAATGTGGTTGTTAATGAATGTTGTTAAATATAAAAAACACAGGTTTTTCAAAAACAAATTGA
This sequence comes from Silurus lanzhouensis, assembly GCA_039877035.1. Classification (NCBI taxonomy): domain Eukaryota; kingdom Metazoa; phylum Chordata; class Actinopteri; order Siluriformes; family Siluridae; genus Silurus; species Silurus lanzhouensis. Next base: position 1,096,287 of record JBCEWE010000483.1, read on the forward strand.
ATAATAAACATTTAAATGAAAGTGTTAAAAGTTTAATTGCAGCTTATTTAAGTTTGCAGATTACAAAGTTTTTATACTTAAAATGAACACAGCTTCATGCTAATGCTCGTTAATGCTAGATAAAAAAGATATAAGATGTGTTTTTCAGCACATAAACAAAAGGGCACCAATCTCTTTTCAGAACAATGGAAATGGCAAACAAAAACTTCCACAAACTTTTGTCAAAACATTTTATACGATAGTATAAGCACAAATGGATGAGTGTAAATCTGTGTGAAGGAAAAACAGACAGAAAGTGAGAATAAAGGAAACAGAAATGTTATATCGCAGAAGCCTGAAGCAATATGGCCACTTTAAAAGTGGGGATTAGAAGAGCGCGACAGGGCGGAAAAGACCTTGACACTGGAATTATAAATATTATCCGGAGAGGGTATTTTTTTTGTGATGGAGGACGAGTGGATGATGGGCGCTCTTTATTGTGGCGAGACGTAGCGGAATAATGCATGCTAATATAAACATCAGCACTCCTCCGCCGTCTATTCAGATGGGCTCATTCAGGTGGAAAATAAAAGAGTGCAGCGAGAGGAGAGGAACATCTTTCCTCCAGAAATCCACGTGATGGTGTAATCTCCACTCACTTCAACCACCAGAGACAACATGACACTTTGATTAACGGATATTATAGAGGAGTTTAACACTCTCTGGTCTAATGGATAGAAATACATTAGATTAGATTAGATTAGATTAGATTAGATTAGATTCGATTAGATTAGATTAAAGACTCTTCATCTTCAACCATATCTACAGTCAGTTTTAATCTGATTTCTTTATATAGATAGAGTTTCGCATTTAGTCCCAATGTAAATAATCATTTAAAAATATCTTAATCCATCTTTATCATTTACATTTAAATGTTTATTTATTAATGGTCAGTTTAAGCTACATTTTTATTTATGCTATATACACCACTTATTATGTTGACTTTCATCCATTTCATAAATATTTTTATAATCTGTTCCTTTGTTCTTTTTGTACTTTAAATCTAAAATAGAAAGTTTTACCTACATCATGTTCTTCAGATATTTGTCTTACATTTTTTTTGGTACCATCCAAAAATCTTTGCAAATTCATAGTGTTTTCATTTTGTTGTGGGGCTCTCTGAACAACAATCCTGTATTACAATAGTTATTGATTTTTTTCAGGGAGTGACTTGTGTTTGTGTTTGTTTAAGTGTGAGAACTCATAGGATTGTAAGCAGTACGATCCAACAGGTAGAATTGGACACTTTCATTTCACAGCATTTGCTTCGTCAACAGTTAAACAGTTCTGCTTTTTATGATTATGAACATGAACTCTAATCATCCTATTTTGTTCAAGGGATTTTTTTTATCTATCTTAGGCAGCGAAATTACTGTACATGAAGTTACTTTCTCCATTTGAGAAAAAAGGACCTTAAGGATGTTTTCAAATAATTTCATAAAAGTGTCCTACAAGTTCCACAAACTTACCATTCAACTCAAATACAAAAAATGTTGACCTTAAAAATGTTTACAAATTTTAAATTGTACATATAGTTTTATTTGTAATCCATGCATACATTTATAAATATACTCACAAAAAATTATAATTATTAATGAGTGTCAACTTTGAAAGTGATTTTATTGACATGGATAACACTGAGAATGATGCATGAAGATAAGGTAATTAATTACATAAATTTGGCATAGTGGTAACAAACAAGACAATCATATTAGGACGTGTCAATGTCAAAATGTTCCTCAGCAATTTTTTAAATGTACACTTCTATTTTGAATTAAGTCACAATTTATCATAATTTTACCTTACTAAACCAGTCCTTGCATTCTTAGTGGGCCAAGCACCAGAGCTGTGTAGTTATCGCTATACTATATCTGTTGATCAGATCTCATGTTAAAATCTTATTGTAAAATTACGGTGAGCACACCAGACCTAGATATGACCCCATTTTTTTTATATATATATATATATTTTTTTTTTTATCAGATTTTGCTTTTTGGTTTTGTTCTTTTCGAAGTACATTTCCTTGAGTGACCTTTGTCCATCAGCCTCGAGTCCACTACCTTTACTTCTTTTTACTTTCTTTCTTTCATTTACTCGTTTTCTCCCTAAGGCCACTAAGTCAGGGAGCTCAGTGTGTGTGTGTGTGTGTGTGTGTGTGTGTGTGTGTGTGTGTGTGTGTGTGTGTGTGTTTGTGTGTGAGTAAAAGAGAGAAAGGGAGAAAGAGACAACTTACAGGATTGTAAATCGGCTTGATCCAACTGGTAACATTTCTATTTCACAGTGTTCCTGTTTGCTTTGTGAGACACCCCCCATTAAACATTTCTAAGATTATGATAATGCATTTAACATTATTATTATGATTATTTTTATGATAATGCATTTAACATTATTATTATTTAAGAAAAATAAAATCATTGTTCCAACTCATTTACGGCGAGAACCTCACTTTTCCACAAGGATTTTTTGCTGATCTTTTTATTTAAAAAAGATTTGCAGGTCACTAATATTTATTCTCATGTCCTGACTAAATGTCTAACAATTTTGTGGAAGTCTTTTTCAGGGGTCAGTTAATAGTTCAGTTAACAGGTTAAATGGGAGCATAAGGACGACTCAAAATAAGTAATTTCTGAATTGTTTATACTTATTGTATTTAAAGGCAAAGAAAATGTATTTAAGTATTTATTTATCTTGAAGGTTGTGCTAAAAGACACTGTATGTACATGAAGAATTGATGAGCAAACAGGAAATCATATTAGTAGTATTTATTATTATTCAAATTAGTAGCATGTAAGTATCCATAAATAATAAACTCTTCTAAAAATGGACTAAATATAGATCATAGTCAAAATTGTATTAAAATATGTACAGAATTAAAAACAAAATTATTATCAATCCTCTTCGTTTTGGCATATGTGACAAAAATGTTAAAAAAAATGGAGCGTTTATTTCTGTTAGTTTATTTATTTAATCAGACATTAAAAAAACTCCAGTGAAAAATTATTTTAAATCACCAAACATTTGTGTAACTGATGCTCCAAGTCTCAATTCATGCACCAAAAACCGCCATGATGCACACACCCAGCAATTTAAACTGTCCGTGTGGAAACATAGCAAAAGTTCTGTTTGATGTCCTGATTATTTACATATAGTTGAACCTTGGATTGCGAGTAACGTTCTTTACAAATGCTACATTTTTAATACAATTTTACTTGCATTACAAGCAATACTTGCATCATTAACATCGAGCATCACACGAACAACACGTGAACAGCTCACGCTCAACTAAGACAATGGTTCTTTCTCTCTCACTGTGTAAAACAACGGAAGCTCAGGTCAGTTTCCTGGGTATTCGTCCTTATTTGGCGTGTATCCCTCGCACAGGCAGCATTCGTGAACATTTATTGTTTACTATAGTATTGTGACTACATGTGCACCTTTTCCTCTCGTCTCTCTCAGGCCCGCCACGACTATTTGTTTTTAATTTGAGTTAAAGTGCAGGTTAATTTTTATTTGAGTTAAAGTGCAGGTTAATTTTTATTTTATTTTAACTTTATATTGTGTATTGGTCATTGTTATTTGTTTTAGATACATTGGGGACAGCATTTTGTACATAAAATCCCATTAATTATTTTTATATGAATATTTTTGTTTGTTTGTAAAGTATTATCTGAGTTAACGTTATTTCCTATAGGAAAATTCGCTCTGCATTGCAAATTTTCCCAATGTAAATGTTACTTTAAAAATCTTTTTAAATTAGTTGTCCATGCTCTATGGTGATTTTCACTAATGGTTAACATTAATTTGCATAAAGCATTCGTATTTGTTCATGCAAATGTTGATTACCGTATATAAGACTTGAAAATAATTAAGTTAAGGTACATTTAGAATAGTTAAAAATTTATTTGCGTTTAATCACAAGTTTAATTGACAGTCATGCGATTAAATATTTTAATCGATTGATAGCCCTAATATATATATATATATATATTTTTTTTTATTTCTTTATATGAGACTGAGATTTGGTTATATACTTTTGATTTGCTTTTTCAGCTCACAAAAAAAAGAAAAACACTAAAATGTCTCTTCATATTCTACTACAATATTCACTCATATTTTTATCTGGAATAGCACATAGAGAGGTGAATGCATGATTATCTCCCAAATGTAGGCACTTAAACAATAATTTATTCATAATGCAACTTCAGGAAAACACAAATGCTCTGCGATATCTTATTCTGCATCTCATATTTTTTACCTCCAGTCCCGTGTTCCTGCGTCCTAATGCCAAAGCTGTGTTAATATCAGAGTGGATCGTCCGGATGGAAGCAGCATATGGAAACTCAATCACAAGTCCCTTCAATCACACTGCAGATAAGCAGGCCCATGTCTGACTTTGCTTCATGGCTTTGATACAATTTTAATATCTGTTTAACGTGTAGCTGCTTTTTTAGGTGCTTTTCACGCTCATGCAGGTAATGCAGGAACAATCTTTGCAGTTCCTAGAAGGACATGATTTCTCCACCAACGTCCTCCATTCTGCACGTTTTATTTAAGTGTGCATTGGAAGCACATGATGCCATCCTGAGAAACCTATAATGCCTTGCTAACTTTGTGGGGTGATTCTATAGATTACTAATCAATGACAGCATGGTGGGATGAGGGCAAGGTCATTATTCACATATAACAGTAAGTGTTTTAATCCTGTTATTTCATAGAAGTTTGACAATAACAACCTTTTAGTAAACAAAGAATACTATTTAATACTGTTATCTGTTTATGGATAGATATAATGTTGTAGAAGATCTATAACTATGTTTATTGATATCAACAGTCTCTGTTTTATCTTTTCTTAGTCAATAAAAAAACAGACCATGACCTCAAAAAGTTACAGCTTTAACTGTTACAAAACAGTGAAACTAGACATCTATGACTCTGTACCAAAAACCATATTAACGATTTTGCAAGTCGTTCTTGTGAATTCACTGTATCTCTAGAAAAGATAATGAACAAATTGATATAAATGTGCACTTTGAATTCAGATCTTCTGACCTATCACAAGTCATGATTCAACAGCGCTGCAGCACAGTATAAAGAACCCCAAATGATTTGTTCTTATGTACAAAGAAGACTGAACTACTACCACTGCTGCTGCTACAGTGTGATGTAGAGAAGGTGACTGTTGTGTCTGGCACTTTATTTATTTTTTCATTTTTGTATCGAACGTCACTTACACTTCTTCATCACTCCTGATGGCTCTGTGTCTGGTCCTGGGTTCTCCTCTGTGGCATTTAAGAGCTTTGGTGTGTTACACTCCGCTCTCCATGCATTATTGATCACACACACACGCACACACACACACACACACACACACACACACACACACACACACACACACACACACACACAGAGCGCTTGGTTAAGCAACTGCAGAAGCTCCTTACACACTTTTTCATGTGAAGTATGTATATGGTGGTAAAATAATAAGTTAAGAGGTTCTACTCTGTCTACTGGGGAAACACTACAGGGGCAAACCATACCTTCACACAGGGTCCTAGACCTAACCTTTGTTTTTAGGCCTAAGTGTTTTGGATGGGACACAAATCAACTGACATAAGAACTAAATAAGGGTCCTTATGTTTGTCTTTTTTATAAGCATGTATATTGTGGTTTAGTTTGCTCTTCAAAGGGAACCATCTCTTCAAAGTGAACCCTACAAGATCCTACAAAAACTCAAGATAGATCCTAAAAAACTCCTCAAATATTATCTACTTGTTTAGATATTAGGGTTACTCAGGGTCTCTTTAATTAATATTATTTTTGTTTTCTTTTTGAATCATTTTGATAAAAACAAAGGGAACCAGATAAACTTTATTTTGGTTCCACACAGTTCAGGAAATATTGTTCTAATGTGCTATGGGTACTATTTATTGGAATTGTTTTTGTATAGTCATGTAAAATTACTGTTGTATTTTTTTTGGTTTTTAACCTAAAGTTTAAGGGTTCATTTGAGAGTTCATAGCTTTCTTAAAGGGGTTCTATGATCTCTGTTGGGTATAAACTGTGTTATAGGGTTCTACAAAGACCCTTCATGCTTGTCTAAAGAAGAAATTTAAAAACAGCCTTCAAACAAATGAACGCTTTGGGAACCCTTTAAGGTCCTGTATGTAAATCCCCACAGCAAAAAGATTCCCATTCAGTAAATCAACAAATCAAACAAGTTCTTCAAAGAAGTCCCATTCTAAAAAATATTCTGAAATTACTACATTAGGAATACATTGCTTTAGGGTTTTTAAAAGTATTTAGGTAGTTTCCTCAATAGAACAAATGTTCTAGTTCTTAAAGGTTTGTCCATGCAAAGAGTTTTTTGAGTAGTCATTCTGTGTAGAAAACAAAAGCCATTTAAGAAATGTTCAGAGAAAAAACGGCATTAACCATTTAAAAAAAACATGGCACATACAAGACAAAATAGCTGACATGCAATTAAAGCGCAATTTACAAATGTTAGGTTTCAGCACAAAACCTCTTAGACTGCTGGAATTAATGGTGAACTTAAAATGCTTGATTAATAATTCTATTTTTAGCATCTAGCATATGTAGTAAGAACACTCGTGCTGGATTGGGACAAGACAGGATTGTTGTGTCGAGTAAGGTAAAAATGCTGAAAAATCCGACAGCTGAGGTTTGAAGGTTGACGGTTTTTCAATTGGCATTTACCCTTCACTTTAACCTTTAACTTCAGCTCAGGTCACATGATCCACCATGACCTTTGACCTGTACCTGGAGGCCATGTTGGCTGATGGGAGATAAGATCAGGTTGTTGGTTTTTTTTTTTTTCACACACAGTTTAAAGCTAAATGTTTTAAAGCAGGCAAGAGCTAATCGATTGAATCCTATTACAACACAATGTGTGTTTGTGTGGGTGAATCTGTGTGTGTCTCGTTAAAGCAGAATTAACAAAATTCAAGATATTTTCTTAAGACTGTGCTGATTATATTAAAATGACATTTGTAGATTTTTTCAAATTTCATTTAAATAAATATAAATCTAATATCACATAATATAAAAATCTTTCATTAAATGAGTATTTATTAACTGATTTAACTGATATAATATATATATATATATATATATATATCTTTTGTTATGTTTCCACAAGGATGGTTTTAATGGCCAGATGTGTGCATCATGATGGTTTTTGGTGCTTGATTTGAGATATGGTGCATCAGTAAAACAAATTTTTGGTGATTAAAATAGATTTTTCAAGGGAATTTCTTGTTTATTGTTTTATCTGCCTAAAGAAAGTATGTCATGAATAAATGTGTGTTGCGTTGAAGGTTTTAATTTCGCCTCTTTTATATTTATATTTCTTTTCTTACTATTTGTACAGTGTGCGAAAGAATACACCAGCACCATGTTTCACCTTTCAGAGCTCATTTCCTCATTATTCAAATTTCACTATTCTTGCTAAAAAGAAATTTAAGGAGCAAAAGCTTCCAGCATTTCATCAACAAATGATTTGGATGTATTGGTCCCCCTATTAGCTGAGTTATATAAGCAAGTATTTAATTTACTGAGGATTTCAGCATGAGTTTACTAGGCTTGATTTATGATCAGACAATGTGTTTTCTGCCTGCACCTCACATCGGACACTTTATTTGTTATTTATGCAAGTATGCTTTTTAAATGTCACATTAAAGCTTGTATTTTTTTCTAATGTCTGCCTCGCATCTGTCTGCAACGGGTCGGCTTTCTTTTAATCTTTAAAAAAGGGATGAAAACAAGCATGGCTTTTTCATATTCCCCTCTAAAAGCTTATACTCATGTATTTGAATATTTCATAGGGATCTGAATAACCTCAGCAAAATCCATTCAGGGACGAGCTGGATCGTTTTTAAACCTGACTTGTCCATCACTGCTGAAAGGTTTTGTGTCTGTGTGTGTGTGTGTGTGTGTGTGTGTGTGTGTGTGTGTGTGTGTGTGTGTGTGTGTGTGTGTGTGTAAATGTATGTATATATATATATATATATATATATATATATATATATATATATATATATATATATATATATATATATACACATGTGTGTCCCCACAATGTCCTGGCAAGGGACAATATCTGACAGCTTTGACAGCTGACAGCTGGTTCACACAAGGTCAACTGCTTTAAAATAAAAAAAAAAATTACCTAACTACCTACATGAACAAACAAATAAAAGGGTGGAGACGTTTGCTGTAGGTTAACGACATTAGGGTGAGGGTTAGGTTAACATGTAGCTTTAGGTAGCAAGGTAGGTAGATCTCAACAAAGTTTCAACAAAGGTCCTCGTAAGTGTGTGTGTGTGTGTGTGTGTGTGTGTGTGTGTGTGTATATGGGGGGGGGGGGTGTCAATCATCTTTTGATTTATAGCTTTAAAAAAAACTGATATTTCCCCTGTTTGTGTCAAAAGACATGTATGTTGAAAAATATATTTTATCCCAAATCATTAATAATGAACACATAAAAAGAGTTTGTCTTTTTTTTTGGTCAATGCACACATACATCTTCAGAAAAGCTTATGGTTATGTTCAATGATTTACTTTAAAATAATGATGTAACAAAAGTAATGATCTTAAATCATTATTAAACAGAATCTATAGCTGCTCTTTTTGTAGATGTTTCCCATATCAGCGACAAATTTTTTTTTTATCAGCTTAGTGTGTGTGTGTGTGTGTGTGTGTGTGTGTGTGTGTGTGTGTGTGTGTGTGTGTGTGTGTGTGTGTTTATGTGCATGTGTGTGTTCTGTATGAACTTTTTTATAAGGACGACATTGCAACAAGCATGTGAAAGCACGTGACGCCAGATAAACAAATCTGACCCCCGCGACTATTAGCTGGTCACACTGCTAATTTAATTTAGCTCTATAAGGATTTTAGAGCGGTCACACACACACACACACACACACACACACACACAATCTCTCTCTCTCTCTTTCTCTCTCTCTCTCTCTCTCTCTCTCTCTCTCACACACACACACACACACACACACACACACACCTGATAAAAGTCGAAGTCAATTTGAGGACGCGGGCTCGCAACGCAACGCGCAACTGTAAATGAAAGCAATTACGGAAAGTGTGTGTGTGTGTGTGTGTGTTTGATGGTCTCGAGATAGTCATCCATCACCCTCCATCGAGCTGTCACTGCGGGGCACATCCATCTCACCAGCTTGTGTGTGTGTGTGTGTGTGTGTGTGTGTGTGTGTGTGTGTGTGACGAGTACATCATCATTAATTTGACTGGGACCCCCGGGGGCCCCTGGATTCACGCGCTCACGCACGCCTACACGCACGCACGCGCTTTAGTGTATACACGCTGTAGAAGGCTGCGTGTTCAACGCACGAGCCTAGTAACATTGAATGAAGTAAACACGTAGATAGAAGAAGCAGTAGTAGGTAGTAGTGTTTAAGTAAATAAATAATTATGTGCGTAAAGAGCGTGAGCTACACATCGCATGCACTAACGTGTGCATCCCATCATTCATTCATTCATTCATTCATTCATTCCAGTCTTTACTCTATTTCTCCAAATTAATTTTAAGTATCTAATTTCTCCAAAGACCTTATTGGTGCCAGACACAATTAATATCAAAGAGAAAAATATGGATAAGAGCAATTACACGTGCATGACATTTAACATCTCTCTCTCTCTCTCTCTCTCTCTCTCTCTCTCTCTCTCTCTCTCTCTCTCTCTCTCTCTCTCTTCTGTGTGTGTTTTTTTATCTTCCGGAAAAAAAATTGCATATTAAAGTTAGAGTCTGCTCCTTTTTTTTGCGCCCCTTTTTTTCTTCTGACGTCACAGTCGCAGGCGTTTAAAACTAACCCGCAGCAAGCTTGACGTATTTTATGCTACTGTTTATTATTATTATTATTATTATTATTATTATTATTATTATTATTATTATTATTATTACTACTAGTAGTAGTAGTTGTAATACTTAGATCGTTAAATATACGTAATTTGACATGCAGTAATTGATACCAGTGGAATGGAATGATTTCATTAGTGCTAATTATGACTTGATTAGCATGGTGCAAATTTTTTAAAGTTGATGCTCATTTTTATTTAAAAGAAAAAAATTTTTTAAAAAAGAGAGAGAAGAAGAGAAAGCCACCGCAACATGCTGTCTCTCTTCTCCTTCCTCTTCTTCCTCCTCTTCTTCTTCTACGCCCTATAAGCGTCCAGCGGTCCACTAGCGCGTGCATGCTGGTGCAGAGCTGCACCGCTCTCCACTCATTCCTGCATCCAGGGGATCATCTGCGATGTCCTACCCACAGCTCGGATATCCCTACTCCTCTGCTCCACAGGTAAGAACACAGGATGCACACACTTCACACATACACACACAGCTCACATGTTTAATGCCAGGTTATCGGGATAAACCTGCACGCGCGCAATATTTATATATTTCAGAGTGATCTTCATATTTTGTTCAGACGCAGGCGTGTCGCGTGGTTCGCACGTGCCAATAGTAACCGGATATCCCGGACACGCGCGCGTGCTTATCGCTTTTGCACATCTGCAAGCGCGCGCTGCGCTCTGCTCTCCGCGCTAAACGTCGGAGAACAGCTGTTGTGTTAGAGTGCGTGTGTACGTGTTGTTTTTTTGGCACTGCTCCATCGTCTTGTATCTTTGGAAAGTAAGCAGGAACACTGATTCTGAACTCAAGCTCCATAAAAAAAAAAAAACAAGTCGGAAATATTTCTATGAGGCACAAATTAGAGGGACGTGTACGAAACAAACCTTCCAGAAATCTGATGTGCTAAAAAAAATGTCCTGATAACAATGTAATACTTCTACTTTATTCATTTTGGAGATATTTCGGACATGGGAACTTTTGAGTGAGGATTTTTTTTTGGATAGAAACAAACACAGAAAAGTCTTCCAGTAATCCTGTATTTCTAAATTGTCTTTAAGAGTTGAAAAAACTAAAGAAATGGAAGAAGGCAAAAAGGTTTATCTAATGCAACTACGGTTCACTGTAGAACCTTAATGTATTTAGAGGAAAACACCAAAAAATATATATTATAAATATATAATATATAGATGCATTTAATGCAACTTAGATGTTCTTTGAATGCATTATGGTACAAATTAGTACATTTTAAATGAATGAAAATATGATTCAAATATTTTCCCAACTAAGATCATGCACGTGCATGCACATTTCCTGGAAGCTTAAAAAAAAGAAGAAGCCCTAAAATCGTTTTGTTCTCTATAAAATTGATTCGACCAGAATCAATAACCATAAAAAAAAGAGAATATTGTTAAAAAAAAACATACACATTAAATCCTGCATTAGATAGCTTTGTTGTTCATATTGCTTTGATTGTTGTTGTTTTTTTTTGTTGTTGTTTTTTTCAGAATTAAGATAACTTAATATTTAGCTCACCACCTAATAAAAAAAGAAAAAACGTTTTTAGATTAGTGCTTACAAAATGTCGTCATGCAAAGTTTCTTTAATTAGGAAAAGTTCTAAAAATGGTTTGACTTTCCATTAGGTAAGGAAATAAGGATGATTTGCTTTCATAACTTATACTGAGGTCTTCAAGGCACATACTTGGGTCATTGCAGTTCAAGAAACTTTTTAATAAAAATGTTGAAAGTGTATTTATCTTGCTTTGTAATTTGACAAATGTCTGTCTGTTTTATTAATTCTTGTCTATATGCATTTCTTTACTAACTTGTGAGCATCTGCTTGATGATGATGATGATGATGATATTCTGTCCTTTATCCAGTTCCTCATGCCCACCAACTCTCTGACGTCGTGTTGCGAGTCGCGTGCGCGCTCTGAGGCAGGCTCGTGCGCACCTGCCCCGCCGCCCCCTCCTCCCCCACCCCAGGCTCCGGTTTACTGCCCCGTGTACGAGAGCAGGCTACTGGCCACCGCGCGCCACGAGCTCGGCGTCTACAGCAACCCGTATGCCAGCGGTCAGGGCTACGGAAATTACGTCACATATGGCACCGAGGCCTCGGCGTTTTACTCTCTGGTGAGGAAAAACTTTTTTTTAGCTTTATTTTTTTTTTGTTGATAGGATTATTGTCATGATGCAACTTCTCGTGCATCTTCTCCTAATTTCCACCTCTAATACAAGTGCAGCTAGGTGACATAACAACTCATCGGCATGACGTCACCCGAACAACTCAAACCTGACATTTAGCGTACTAACTTTTCGATCAGACTGTTTTCAGCAAATAAACGCAACTAAAATAACGTTTTAGACAAGCATTTTTCAATGCATTTATTTATTTATTTATTTATTTATTTATTTATTTTTTTGTTTGTTTAGTTTTGTATTAAGAGAAATGTTGACAAAAATAACTAAGTTTTGATTACAGTATTGGTGATAACTTACAGAAAATCTGTACTACATATGTTATGCTGAGAATACTGAGGGTTAAAGATAACAATTATAACTTGTAATTAAAGACAGAAGAATGCATAGTATCAGTGTAAAGACATCATATGGTTGTGTGATTGTTTAAAAACTTAAAGAGAACATATCATAACCACTGTTCACTTTTCAATCAGACAAACTGATAATTAAACTGCACCGAATTAACCCTAAAGATTATCATTACACCACATCACATCTCTAAAAATCACACAGCATGTGATGTCCTGCAGCTCACTTTCTTTTCATAACTCAATTTTATTTACTATGGGTTCATTAAAGAAAATAGAGCATGGTTTGCTTCTGTTAAATTGGCCACTGTTAATATTCATGGTCACGGGTGTGTAGTTGTGTCATTTCTGACTGTTGCCACACTGATCACAGAGAGATGCAGATGAGATCAGAGGTAGAAATATTCAGTAGGAATAAAATGATATTCTGTAAACTGTACAGATTTAAACAATAACGGACAATGTAAAAAAAAAAAAAATGTTGAAAACATTACAAATTAGAATCTGGAGTTTAAATGAAAAAGTATGTGATTCATGTGATTCAGGATGTTTGTGTGTGTGTGTGTGTGTGTGTGTGTGTAAATCAACTGAAGCTGGCATCAACTCTGTAAATGTTTGTTGTCAGTTTTCATAACAGAAACTATTACTGATTAGTTAATATACTAAAAAAACATGTATACATGAATGTAACTGTAAACCAGGTGCATTATTTCTAAAGGCAGAAAGTGCTGTTGATGTAATACACACCAACACAAAGATATACACAACATCCAGGAATAAATCAGTACACTGATAAATATGGTTCTTTAGTTTGAACTCTGTAAGAGTAAATAAAGTTTAATTATGCTCCATGATGAACGCTATAGAAATAATTACATTCTTTTTTTTAAGTGAGTGAATAAGTGTGTGTGTGTGTGTGTGTGTGTGTGTGTGTGTGTGTGTGTGTGTGTGTGTGTGTGTGTGTGTGTCTTTTTTTTTTTTCCTTTTTCACAGTTGCACATTAATGAAGCCCACAGGAGTTAATGAGTATAAACTGCTTTCCCTGCAACTGGAAATTAACTGATTACTATGTTAATAAAAGCATGCTTATTATTATATGTAGTGCAATACTAATTTTACTCTATTTTTACCCTATTTGTTTATTTAGTTTTAAAAAGTTAAACTTTTTGTAGCATTTTATTATTAACTTTTTGTATATTTTTTTGCAGACATTTACATGTACGATTCTTTACCAATTTTCAGTATTTAATTTATTTGTGATTATTTTTGTGCATTTTTTAATGCTTTTTTATTTATTTTTATAAATATGAATATGTTATGAAAGTCATTTTGTTGTTTTTAATACATTTTCTTTTTTAAATATTTTTATTTATGTTCTCCATTCAAGGAGGGGTTTGGAAAATTGGAGAGAACACACACACACACACACACACACACACACACACACACACACACACACACACACATACACACACACACACACACACACACATACACACACACAAATTGATTTTTCTCTCAGCAAAATCATTTGTCAAATAAACTGCATTCTCTTTAATAATGGTGATGTTTTGTGTGTGTGTGTGTGTGTGTGTGTGTGTGTGTGTGTGTGTGTGTGTGTGTGTGTGTGTGTGTTTGTGTGTGTGTGTGATTGACAGGGTGCATTCGATGCAAAGGACAGCGCAGCATCTGCGAGCATAAGCCAGGCTGCAGCTGCTGCTTACTACCCCTATGATCCCACTCTGGGGCAGTACCAGTATGACAGGTGCTGAACATTTACATTGCATCTCCATGGGCATTTTGCTAATTTGCTAACTTTTTGCTAATGCACTAATCAACCTCAGTCAGAAGGCTTGTTGCATATTGATCGGATAATTAGCAACATATCAGATTTTAAACAGAAGTGTGGGTTTAGCGATTAGCTTCAGTGTGACAGATCAGCGATGCTAATCAGTTTTTGATGCTAGAAAGGAAGCTTGGGATGAAAGACTGAATTCAAGACTGAATTCCATTATAAAAATGTGATAAATATATCCGTAGATTTATATATAGAGAAAGCTGGCAAGTAGTGACATTGCTAGGAAAGTAACATACATAAATAAATGCTCTCTGCAGTCAATAAAACAATTTTTACACTCACTTTATCTTCATATCGAAGGCTAAACGCTGTCCCAGAGCTTTTAACCCACATAACAGAAAGTTCACGAGTCGAGAAAACGACAGGCCATGTTTATTTTATGGTGATCCCCTGAGGGGCTTTTTTTTTTTTTTTTTTTTACATGAATTGCATCAAGAGCGAAACAAATAAATAAACAAATAAATAAATAAAGCAGTATTTCCTGCACTGCAGATATGGCTCGATGGATGGAAGCACAAGGAGAAAGAACGCCACACGTGAGACCACTAGCACTTTGAAGGCCTGGCTACAGGAGCACCGCAAGAACCCATACCCCACCAAGGGTGAGAAGATCATGCTGGCCATTATAACCAAGATGACGCTCACACAGGTGTCTACGTGGTTCGCCAATGCCAGACGAAGACTCAAGAAGGAGAACAAGATGACTTGGGCACCGAGAAACAAGGGCTCCGATGAGAAAAGATGTGTTGATGATGATGAAGGCTCACAGGAGGAGCAGATCAAAAGCGACACCAACGATGAGGGTTAGCTTCCTGCATTCTCTTGTGCAGCTTTAATGGCCCTGTTCATGATAACAATAATGAGTAAATTATGAAAAATAGCATGAGCTTTATTAATTTAATGTGCATTAATTATTCAAAAAGTTTGTATGTAAGTTTTATACATTCAAGACTTTGGTAAATCTGCATGTCAAAAAACATATTAACTTTATTTACTTGCTACCAATATAGCTCGTTAATTCACTTTCATTAACATTGTTTGTGTATGAGAGGAATTTGCTGACTATTTTGAAATTTAATTGGTTATCCTATGACACATTATACATTGTACATTTGATCCATTTAGAGTTATATTTAACATCAAAATAGTTCCTGGTGTCACTTATGAAGTTATTAAAAATACTAAATATCCAATAAATAGTATGTAGATGTAGATTTGTTGATTATCTTTACAGTATTGTCACTATTTGTGTTGCTCTTAAAGTTTAATGTGTCTAATTTTAGAAGGCAGAATAAGAAGCTTTAAGAAAATCTGATTTTGGTCAGTTTTGATGTGTGATATTTCTTAGAGAAATCAGTTTCTTTCTTAAATTGGACTTTATTGGAATAGAACAGCATAAGAACTTGTCCAGGAGTTGTTTAATGTGTCATGTGATCAAACAATTTGGTATTGTTTTTGTTAAATTTGGGTGAGATCACTAGATCATTTTTTAGAATCAAGATGTATTTTGAAGACTTTTCATTTTTTTGGTCAGTTTTTTGCATTAGAGTTAAAAAAAATGTTAATGCCTTTAACAGCTTTGTAATGTTATATTTCTTATTCTTTTATCAGAGAGTCGAAGTCGAGACGATAAGGATCTTCAGCTGAGCGACCTAGATGATTTTGACACCATTGAGTCCGAGACCTCAGAATGCGACATGAAGCATCAGTTCCATGTAAACACACACCTGAATGTGCTACCTGAACACCTCAAAGAGACTTCCCTAAAGTTACCCACTTTAGAAGCGGATGCTTTAAAGTTACAGTCGATTAGAACCTCGCTGGAAAGAGACACTGATTTGCCCAAAAGCTGCCTGAAAACTCCAATTCGAGACTGCGAGTACAATCCCAATGGGAATACCAAAATCTGTTTCCAGCAAGACCACCAAACTCTTGATAGCAAGCCAAGGATTTGGTCATTGGCCCAAACTGCCACCTCGTTAAACCCCACTGAGTATTCCTCATGCATGCTTCGATGTCAGCCAGCTATCCCTGGGTCATCTTCACCACCTGGGAAAGTTCAGGAGAAGCAACAGGACTCACCGGTCACCACATTGAGACACTGGATGGATGGTGTTTTCCATGATCCCTTGTTCAAACACAACAATTTGGACCAAGCAAACAATAGCACGCCTGTTTCTTGGAGCACAACCAAAAGCTCAGTCCTGGACACCGGAGTACAACGAGATTAAACCACTCGTTAAAAAAAAAAAGCTGTGAACAAATATCCACATATTATTGGTGGAATAAGCTGCAAGGACAATTTCATCATACTGATCAGATAAAAGACTTTGGACATTTTTAAAGCTTTTATTTGGTCTGTTGTGTCAGACAGGTTTTTTTTTTTTTTCAATCAGCTTTTTTCAATTTGCTTGATTGATTATGTGGACTTGTACGTACTCACTGTTATTCAAGTCAAATTTCCCAAGATGGAATTTGTTTGCATATATTTATTATATTATATATTAGGCATGTGCCAAGATAAAAAACATTGCATCATGATAGCTGTTTAATGGTTTGTGATATTATGATTAGATGCTATCAAATGAAACAAGATACATACCCTTGTTCCAAATCATTTCTACTTTTTCTTAGTAAATATTTGTATTTTTTAACTGATAAAAGTAACAACTCAACAAAAACGAAATACACATAATATTATAAATTTTTTTAAGTACACGAATATGATACCTTTACATGGGCTTATAAATAAAATGATGGATTATTGGCACATGTCTTATATATATATACATAAACACATATATAAACAGATCTGTTTTGGGAAGTAATATTAATATATACATATGTCTTTAACGCACGTTGCAATTTTGTAAATATACAACAGAAAGTTTACATTTCAGGAGAAAATAGACGTTTACAGTTTGCGTTTTGTTTTGTTTGTTTTTTCTTCTCCAGCATGCATATGTTTGGTCGTCTTTATTAAAACATTCTTTAAAAATTTCATTAATGATGTCACTGTTGGAAAAGAAAAGTAAAAAAAATTTGCACAAAAAACAACACAAGTTTATTTTTACGTTTGTTGGTGATTGTTCGAATCTGAATCTGTTCACTGTAATAAATAGTTAATTTCAGGATTCACGTCTACACGTCTACAGTGTATTCTGGTGGGTTTTTCTTTTCTTTTCTTTAGATGGATGAGAAAAATTTTAAGATATTATAATGAATTCTTTCAGATTTTTCTTTAGTTATAAAAATTAAATGCCATGTTGTTATAGGAGATTCCAACATGCTCTGATGTCCCCTGTATTATAATTGCTAGTGTTTTATGCTGTTTTCATACAACTTAGATCATTTTTTCCAAAGTTTTATACACAATTTTACTGGTAGTAAAGTAGACTTTTCAGAAAAATGATTACTGGTACTGGTAAGAATTTTATTAAACTCCTAATGAAACGAGTTCAAAGGATGTGGGCAATTTAAAAAAAGAATTTAATGGAGAAGACATTGGTCATATATAATGAGCCATCAGTCAAATTATTTGTCTCCATTTTCTGATTCCAAAGCTTCAGTAAACACAAACCACTTTGTCAGCATCAATTTAACATCAGTCTGCATAACTGAGAATCATATTTGCATTCAAATTTAGCAAATATTTAGATTTCATACAAAGAATGGTAGGAATGTTTGTATGGCTGCCTGAGACTCTATTCTGTCAAAATGGCAGAATGCTATAGCTACTGCTTTAACTCTAGGCTACCCACAACATCCAGATAAAAAAATGATAAAACTGATGTGCATTTTATGTCTTGTTATTTTTTTCATAACTAAATGAAGCTATTTTACTTTCTCTTCAGCCTTTTTTTTTTTTTTTTTTTTAATTTAGAAACAAAAGAAAAAGTTGTGTGTTAAGAAACATTGTGCTTTTGATTAGCTGGTTTAAAAAATGACCATGTATGGTCTGAATACAATGCTGTATGTGTGTTAATTCAACACGGTGAACTTCAGATGCCTCTCCGTGCGCTTTACAATAGCAGTCAATCACAGTGCATTGTGTGTGTGTGTGTGTGTGTGTGTGTGTGTGTGTGTGTGTGTGTGTGTGTGTGTGTGTGTGTGTGTGTGATGAAGAGACGATGAGGACGAGCCTCATTAACCCGCCCCATAACCGCAGGGTAATTGGGACGCAGCCCGTCATCTCTCCTATCGATTGCTCAGTTTCTCCTGATAATATTATCGAAACATCAAATCCTCCTCGCTGTCAAAGTCAAAGGGCCCTAGTTTTCCCCGTCAACCCCTTAATATACTACCTACAGTGATCATTCCCAGTTTTTTTTTCTTCAGCCGACACTAAACCTTTCATTTCTAGGGGCTTCACTGGGCCATATCCCAAACTGAAAAGGGCAAGAGGAGGGAAATTAGTTCTTTCAAGATAAAAAGGGCAGAAAAGGTAGCACAGGACTTGACAGCAATGGGAAAAGTGTGCTTCCCCAAGGGAATGGGTCCAGAGATGCCGCTTTAATGAATTTTAATGCCAAAAAGCCCCGAAACGATTGAGACCTTCTCGCATGTGATCCCTGTGGACAAAGGATGTGTCCTGTTTGATAGAAAAGATACTCATTGGTGAAACATTGTAGATCAGCTATCTTTTGGGGTAAAAGCACAAATATAAAAAAGATACAGCTAATACTATAATACAAGTTGCAGATATGGCAAAATCTGAAATCTGAAGTGTTATTTCATTCCTAATCTCTGATTATCCTCAGTAAGAATTATACTAAAATTCAGAAAAAAATGTCCTTGTGTTCAGTTTGTAAAAAATAGTTATTTTTCTGTTATAGTAAAATAATCCACGACAAGGTAGTGCGATGAAGTTGCCTTATGATTTCCATCCTGAAGTTATTTATTATTTTTCCATTAACTGAAATGTTAAAGAAAAAATGTTATAAAATGTTATGTTGTGTCTCTGACACAACAGCAATTTCCTATTAACTTCTGCTAATGAAAAGTTAATATACAGACCATTCACAGTAAGAGCCGTGTGTGAACAAGCTGTTTTTATTGAAACAAAAACATTAGAGCTTGCGCTTTATTATAAACATGTGACCTGTAGCTGCACTACGGTCAGATGAATTAATCATCTCAATAAACATCTTCTGACTAATCAGAAACAAACTTTTATGTAGATATGAGTGTGACATTTTACATGAATGTAACATAAACATGAATGTAAAAAGTTTTATTTACCTAATAATATCGAGCTGACTAACTAAATAAACCTCCTCTAGTATCCTTTAGATTCTTTAGATGTATTTCACCTTGACCAAAATAAAGAAAAAAGTGTTTCTGTAGATTTTAATGCTTGCCCTGAGTTATATTTATCCATGTAGAATTATTGAATCTATTTGCTTTTGCCCTCTATTTTACCCTTTTTACACAATAGAACTTGACGCAAGACAGAAGCGTCCTTTTGGGTAAAAAAAGACAGCTGGCACTTTTTTAAATACAAATCAAGATCAGAGATTTATGTTCTTGTAATTCAGAAAGAGCAAACATGGATCAAAGTTTTGTATACTTTAAATTGTGTTAAAGAGGCCCTTGGTCCCCACAAGGCAGCAGTATGAGATGTGGTGTGTGTGTGTGTGTGTGTGTGTGTGTGTGTGTGTGTGTGTGTGTGTGTGTGTGTGTGTGTGTGTGTGTTAGAGAGATGGGCTCCTTTTTTCCCCTGCCTGACTAAACCATTCAGCCATGGCAAATTCAAACACGCGGATGCTAAATTAATGGCGTCGCTTTTTACACAGAGAGCAAATAAAATTGTAATCAGCGTTGCGTTACTTTTCATTAAGCCGCTCTGACAGCAGCATGCTCAGGCCGGACGAAAAATAAAACCCAAGAGAAAATAAAAAGCGGGTTGATGCTGAGTCCACCAGATAATTCCTTAAAGCTCCATTAATGATGCTTAGCCTGAAGGAAAAAGGCTCTGTGGGAAAAAAATAAACACTAAATTTAAAAGCTTTATCAACCTGGGGGTTTCTTTTATTATGATTGTTGTTATTATTATTAGTATTATTATTATTATTATTATTATTATTATTATTATTATTATTATTATTATTATTATTTCTGTTCTCTTGAACATGCAGACACTGGTGAAACAGGAAGGACTTCAAGATGTTACACAGATGTATAAATGTACTACAATGAACAGCCGTGTTGTCGTGCTGTACCTCATGTATATAATATAATGCTGTAATGTACGCTATTAACTGATAAAAAAAAAAAATACTATTCGTTATGGATTGTTCATAAATGTATCAGTAAATCAACATAAAAGTGACTCATAATGCCAATTTTGAGTCTTTTATTTATTGAACATTATTTAGCAAAAAAGAAATCACAATAATATAAATGTTTTTATATAAAAAAGAACCACTGCTTTACATAATATGAAAAAAAATATTATTTGTAAGAACAGTGTCTGTGTGTGTGTGTGTGTGTGTGTGTGTGTGTGTGTGTGTGTGTGTGTGTGTCTGTGTGTGTGTTAACACTGACTCACAGCAGCATTTCATCAGTAATTAATCGAGTTTAAATAAAAAACTTTTTAATGAAAGTAATTAGCTCAGACAGAGAAACATTGATTTAGCAATATCACCCAATTAATATCATCATCGTCATCATCACACATTGAATAATACACATCTCTTTATTTTAGACATTTAACCAGATATTTACTGTCCTAGCGGCTGGTCAGTTGGTAAGCTAGATGTGTTTGCATCTAAACTGAGAATGTACATAAACAATAAATGCCCTAGAATGTTGTGTGGTTAGCTAGCATTTACAGACATTTATAGACATTAACACAGTTCTTTAGAGCCTCAGGGGCTAGTCAGTTAGTTAGCTAGTTCAGTTTTCTCAAAATCAATAACTATTTAATCAAGTAAGCATTACCTATACTAGAATGTTGTATAGTTAACTACTCATATATTTATTTATCAGATATTTGCTAGCTGTGCTAGCTTGTTATTTAAAAAACAATATTGTGATATGGAAGCTGTACATTTATTGTGATACAAAACTTTACTGTCAAAGCACACCTTCCACATACCTAGTGATATCAGCTGCTGTTAAAAATAATTCCCTCTCTGACATTTTCAGTAGGTCAGAATGTAAATATTTGCTAACATGCTAATGCATCTATATGAAACCCACAGCGTGACCCTTTTTCCCTTCAGTATCACGACACTTTCAGTTACACATATATACATAAGAGCAAAGTAAATGATGTTTATGTCGAGGCGCCGCTGCTGTGCCAGTCGATAATAATAATCACAAAGCAAATGACATGCAAAAAGCCACTCGTGTTCCGGCGACGGCTGCAAAATTGCATTTAAATGCCATTAAAGTTCAGCGGATCCGCGAGCGTAATGCAAAGCAGCGAGGTCAGTGTGACATCATAGGCCCGCTCCAGAGGAATGAGGGAGAGATATGTGATACAAGAGCACACTTTAAACATGCATAGTAGTACAAAAGTGCACACTTTAAAGTCACCTTAAATCAGGGTAGGGTGACAAAAAGCTTGATATGTCAAGACCAAGTTAAAAATAGGTTGAGAGAAGTGTGTGTAATGAAACAGAGCTACATTTTAGACTTCTTTTACTTACAAATGTGACAGTATACTTAATTCTTAAATGTAGCTCTGTTTCATTTCATTTTAAATCTCACACACACTTCTCTCAACTTATTTTTAACTTGGTCTTGACATATCAAGCTTTTTGTCACCCTACCCTGATTTCAAGGTGTGGCCACATTGACTAAAGGAGGTGTGGCCGGTGTGTATCAGTTTACAATGGAGGAGGCATGACGTGTGTATCGGTTTACAGTGAAGAAAACGTGACCTGTGTGTATCAGTTTACAATGAAGGAGGCGTGGCCTGTGTGTATCTGTTTGCATTGAAGGAGGCGTGGCCTGTGTGTATCAGTTTACAGTGCAGAAGGCATGACTTGTGTGTATCAGTTTAGTGTGAGGAAAGCATGACCTGTGTGTATCAGCATATAGTGAAGGAGGTGTGGCCTGTGTGTATCAGTATATAGTGAAGGAGGTGTGGCTTGTGTATATCAGTATATAGTGAAGGAGGCATGGCCCGTGTGTATCAGTTTACAGTGACGGAGGCGTGACCTGTGTGTTTTAGTTTACAGTGAAAGAGGTATGACCTGTGTGTATGAAGTTACAGTAAAGGAGGCATGGCCTGTGTATATCAGGTTACAGTGAATGAGGCATGGCCTGTGTATATCAGGTTACAGTGAATGAGGCATGGCCTGTGTATATCAGGTTACAGTGAAGGTGACGTGGCCTGTATGTATCAGGTTACAGTTAAGGAGGCATGGCCTGTGTATTTCAGCTTGCAGTAAAGGAGGCATTTTCTGTGTGTATCTGTTTACAGTGAAAGAGGCGTGACCTATGTGTATCAGTTTACAGTGAGAGAGGCGTGACCTGTGTATATCAGGTTACAGTGACGGAGGCGTGACCTGTGTGTATCAGGTTACAGTGAAGGAGGCGTGACCTGTGTGTATCAGGTTACAGTGAAGGAGGCGTGACCTGTGTGTATCAGGTTACAGTGAAGAAGGCATGACCTGTGTTTATCAGTTTATTTAGGCAGGTGTGGCCTGTATCTATGAATTTACAATGCAGGTGGCATAGCCTGTGTGTATTAATCTACAGTGAGGTATGTGCTACCGGTGAGTGTCAGGTTACAGTAAAAAAGGTATGGCTTACCATGAAGGAAGCATTTCCTGTGTGTATCAGTTTAAAATGTTGTAGGCATGACCTGTGTTTTAGTGAAGGTGGTGTGGCCTGTGTATGTCAGATTACTGTGAAAAAGACATGGCCTATGTTTACCGTGAAGAAATCATGATCTGTGTATATCGGTTTACCACAAAGGAAGTGTGTATCAATTAAAAATGTTGTAGGTGGGATCTGTGTGTCCCAGCTACAGTGAAAAAGTTGTGGTCTTTGTGTATCAGTTTACAGTGAATGAGGTGTGGGCTGTATGAACCAGTTTTAGTGAAGTAAGTGTGGCCTTTATGTTTCTGTTTGCAGTGACAAGAGTGTTACCTGTATATCAGTTTACAGTGAATGAGGTGTGGGCTGTATGAACCAGTTTTAGTAAAGTAAGCGTGACCTTTATGTTTCAGTTTGCAGTAAATAGAGTGTTACCTGTGTATCAGTTTAGAGTGAAGGAAGTGTGGCCTGTGTGTTTACAGTTAGCTGTGTCTATTCAGGAAAGTGCTTTCTCACTAGATATGAGTTACATTGCAGGTGGCATGTTCTCTGTGTATATAAATTACTTTAAATAAGGTTTGGCCAATTTGTCTATTCAGTAAAGCAGGCATGGTCTATGTGTTTGTCCAGTAAGAAAACAATTAGGAGTTGCCTCTATTTATCTGTTTATTGAGTGATATAGGTGTGGCCTAAATATGGCCTGTTTAAAAAGCAGGTGGAGACTCAGTGTATGTCTGTTAAATTTTTTTTCTGTGTCTGTAAGTTAAGTGTGGCTATTGTGTCTTTACATTGAAGTTGGCATGGCCTGCTTAAAATGTTCACTCAGATCACTTTAGTTCATTGAGTTCACTGAACATTAAGAACATAGAAAAAAAAATAAAAATAAAGTACACTAAGAACATTATAACCATTGAGAGTATTAATACATCTAGTACATTAAGCACATTAAAAACATTGAGAACACTTAGAATACTGAACAATGACAATTTTAATCTCAAGGTGGTATTCTGTCAACGCACACTTCTAACACAAAAACAATTTTCCCTTTTGAATGATGTCAGATGTAAGTCACGGAAATCAAAGCAAATTAACATCAATGGGGCCTGTCACAGAGTGACATCTAAACACACACACACACACACACACACACACACACACACACACACACACACACACACACATTCATACACACTCTAATCCACAGCTGAACCCCTGCCTCTTTACACACACACCCTGTCTTCCCCATCTTGCCCTTACTATTCTCCAGAACATGCAATCAACGCCTTAGCGAAAGGTCACATTTGCAATGCAGGTGACTGTACAGGGTAAAAACGCAGGTAATTGGCTCTAATACCTTTCGGCATGATACCGTGATGGATGTGGAGCAGTTTTTGGAGGGCAATTAAACATTTTCGAGGTCTGAGAAAGTCAGCACACGCCGACCTGACAGCCGCCACCTTATTACCTGATCTGCAGGAAAAAAAAGCCTAGCTGAATCAAAACGCTTTTCATCAAAGTCGGGCTTGTTTGGGTTTTTCTTCAGGAGTTTCCTGTTCGCAGCGATGAGATGCTAATTAAAGCATGTCAGTGTTTCCTTCACTGAATCTGAACCATGAGTGTGGTTATCTTACACTAGCTCATTCTCACTAGTGTCAAACCCACAACACAGTATTAGTAGATTCCTCCAAATCCTCTAAACACACAGTCTCTTACACCAAAAACTTTCTTCAAATTTCTAAACTTAGAATTTTTTACATTTAGCAAGCTAGCTATCTTGCCTAACTATGATAACGCAAAACACAGAGTTGCTTCAAAAACCATTTCAAGGAAGTAAAGAATAACAAACGCGTTGTGGTGCTGCTGCACATGTCTGGTCCTTAAGCATTGCCATTTTCAAAGCACAGACCTGTCAAAACAAAATGAGTAAAAACATACTTTTTAAGTTAAAACAGGACAGTTAAGCTATTTATTAAAAATAGACGATAATTTGAAATTACCAGATTAAATCAGACATTAAGGCAACACATTTTTTACTCCGAACATTAAACGTTTACATGAAGTACCGTATACAGAAGTGTTTAATTATCTGGTTACAAGAGAAATAGTAAAGACTTATTGTAATCTGAAAGCCTACAATTGCTTCCTCAGCGGTAAAGTCGGAGTATGTCAAACACTGTTAAAAACATCATCTGTTTGGCACTTGCATGGCGCGTAATTCTGTATGTCTGTGCTAATAATGAATCTTATTCATCAAAAAATTTAAGGTTATAAATAATGTACTACAACTTTAAATTAGAATTGAAGATAATACTGTGAGAACAGTGATTTGGAATCAGGGGAAATAACAGTCTGTCTAGAAGTTGTGAGAGTGTAGAGAGAAATGAGATGCATTGTTTAATCGGTTGTGGCTAATGCATGAGTTTCACCTCCCGATGTTCAATAAACCAAGTGTTGTGATCTCCTGAACTCCTTGTCAATGTTATAACTGCAGTGGCGATAAACCGATCAGCAGACCAAAGCCAAGAACAGTAAAATTAACTTATAACACCACGCTGGTTACAAAATTCATTGTTGTGCTCCATCATAACTTATTGCATACATAATTATTTCATACATTTTTTTAATGTTGGTGGTTATCACTTTGTATAAGCTTTGTCCTGCCAATGCTTTGAGCGTGTGCTAACAGGAAATGTCCAAGGACCAAAGATCAAAAAGGACCAAAGATGTCACTTCCTTGCATGAACAAATGGCCATTGAAATGGTCTATAAGTTTCGCCTCACATCAATAGATTTACTTTGTGGGTGTGTCCTATTCTTTAGTTTAGTGTTAGATGAAGTTTGATACAGAAGTCAAATGTTTTCTTATTAAAAATGTTATTCTGGTGAAATTAAATATGTTAAAGTACTTTTTGTGAAACATTGAATGAAATGAAATAAAAACAATGAAACATTCTTACAATCGTTTTGCATAGAATGAATCTTTAATCAATGTTGTTACATGAATGAAATTTAACCTTGGTAATGTTGATGTGCTGAAATAGTCTCTTTTCAAATAAACAATAAGCTTTAGTAAATCTTAAATGATAAATCTGAAATCAGTGTGATTATTTCAATGTGTCTCAGATGTCCTCTCCAGACCTTCATGTCCTCTATTGTTCCCTTTCAATTCCTACATTAATAATAGAAGACTCCTGCATTCTATGCACCCCCCCTTCTTTTTTCACGCTCAGTTTCACAAAAAAATGGAGCCGCAACAAGCGGCAGGTTCAGCAGCTGGCTTGGACGCCTTAAAGCCAACAATCCCCCACTCCAATACAATTTGCTTTTGGTGAATGCTATTGATCTTTTCTTCTCTCCTTTCAATTACAGCCGGTGAAGTCAAGCACAGGAGTGTTTGTAGTCATTAGAGTGGCTCTTTGTTGTGTCACCACTAGCAATTATGTCAGGCCGATGGGACTTTTTCCTGAAAACCTCCATGTGGAACCATTAGAATTACTTTGGAGAACCGGAGGCTCGGCTCTGTTCCTGCTTGGACGATTCCAGCATCATAGTAAAACAAAAAAAAAGCTTTTTTTTAATCCCTCCTTCAGTTTGCACTAGATTTATGACCAGTAAAACCAGATGTACACTAGAGAAACGGCCAATGTTATTTAACAGTATAACTCTGGCCCCTAAAAGTTTGCCTGTATTTACATTTTTATAAAACCTATTCTTAATGAGCATTTCCAGGTAAGAGTCAAAAGCTAGCTGTTTAATTTTCTGTGGCAAATATAACAGATTACAAATATGTTTTGAATAAAATCTTGTTTATTTAATCTTACAGATCAAGACTAAAATGATCAGCACTCTTGATAAAGATCCTCTTCTTCTTCTTCTTCTTGTCTGATAAAGATTATTGGACATTTTTTCATTTGCATTTGATTGTAAATAAACAAACAAAAAACTCCTAGATCTTTTTATTTAGCAGTGTTAGTATGTTCAAACTCCTTTGTATAATTTTGAATGATTTTAACAAATGTTTATCTTACGTCTTAAGTCCACATATATCACCTTACTTCAGACTTATTTTATGTAACATATTACTACTATTTAATTTGTATTTAAATAGTAGTAATATGTTACTACTATTCAAAAACAAATTATTTATTGAAGGGTTTTTTCCTTTAACTTTCCACTGACAAAAAAAAAATTGTTCTGTGCTGACAATATTTCCAAATGTTTTTTGTTTGTTCAGCTTAATAATATTCTTAATGATGTGTCTCCATTCAAATAAGCAAATACAACTTAATAATACTTTTATAATAGAGGATTGTCTTTTCACAACTTTAACATAACTAACCCCATGGCTGTGCGTAACTTAGACACAATACTAATTAATAGAAATAAAATAGTTGAAAGCATTTTTGTGAAAAAAATATGACTAATAACTGCATGGACTGTGAGTGTCGGAAAAACTACGCCATTTAGAATAATGATTAAATGTTATTTTACACAAAACTTAGTTGCCTTGGCCAGGAAGTTAAGCCTTGGCTAAATAGATATAAAACAATCTATTGATAAATAAATAGAAATATTTAAAAAAAGATGATTGTCCAAATTTTCAAATCATCTCAGTATTTGAAATCAAATCCTACTGAAAAAAAATTCTATGGTTAGTTAAACCTTAGTTAAAATGTGTGACATTACAATGTAAAATTAGACCATTCGGCCTCCATCAAAACATACATGATTGAATTATAAATTCTGGACTATTTTAAATATTGAAGATTTCCATGATAAAGCTTCATGATATTCAATGTCACAAAACTGACATAAAAAATGCACTGCAAGTTCATAAAAGCATCCATATCAATGTTCATGCTGTCCATAGCTTGTGTTCATAGCTCTGTTTGTTTATCCTCACTGCAGAAATGACTTTTCTATTGACTAAAAAGATTTAAATACTGGTGTCCAAGCGAATTTGGTTTTTTTATTCCGGATTGTGGCAGCAGTTCAGAAAAGCACCAAACAGCACTGGCTGTGGTTTTAATCCACAGTGTCATCTGCTTAAAAAACAACATACCATTATTGGGGACAGATAGATTTAAGGTCATATGTAAATGGAATACTACTAGAATTTGAGAGCAACCATCACAAATTATGCTATATAATATATTTAATAACTAAAAACCTTTAAAATATAACAGAATAAAACAATGTATAATAAAAGAAAATAAACATTGTTTGGAATATGGAGAAGACTAGCACTAGGTGATCTGAAGGCATGATCTGGCAAGTTAGCAAGGACTTTGCTATAGTTTATTACTTTGAGATGAAGCTTCATGAGTAAACACACCAATACACCAAAATCTACATAACAAAGCCTACACAGCAAATCAATACACCAGGTTGTACATAATAAAAATCTAAATAGCTGTAATTAAAATACTTTCCCCAAAACTTTCAAACTATATTAATAACTGCACCAGTAACTGCCACAAATCTCCCTAGCTAAATCTTACAACCGAAAACTGCTGTGCAAAATCCCAAACTCCCAACCACAGGCAGGAGCTAATAGTTTAGTAACATAACAGCAAAGAAAAAGTTGCGATTCAGTCAGAGGTGTGATCTGGAGTCAGGGATTTTTCTTAATAATGACATGAGCTCTGTGTGTGGGTGACAAAGTGAGCAAGCGCAACTTGAGTACTTCACTCTCCCATCTATCAAGCCGTGTTCTTTTAGTAATTACACGCCAAAATGAGTTAAAACCCTCGGCGCACACTACATGCCGGTGCAGGAGCTTTAATGACACGCCATTTTCACCTCCAGGAGTTCCACACGTCCTGTAGCAACTAATTACAACCTCTCATAAACCCCGACATCTCCCTCATACACACACACACACACACACACACAAACTTCATTTTTTTCAACCCAAACAAGTTTTCACACAAGTATGAGAAAGCGCAGGAACATTTATCCACCATTCAGCTCTGACAATAAGCTTTAGCACTACAGGACTACAGTCATGGCAATGTCCATGATAATTATGTTTGCTAAGCTGTAAAAGAGTTTTTAAATTATTTGTCTTTGATTGAAAACCAAAATAATATGAATGTAATTAATTACAAATTAATGTAGTCGAATATGAGGATGAAAAGATCATTGAGTGATGTTGAGCAAAGGCTGCCTTTAAATAAATAACACAAAAATAGTGATACAATTTTGAAGAATTTATCTTAAACTCTGAAACTTGAATGCCTCAAACACCTCAAAGGTTTTAGTTGACCTCAGTAATATGATGTATATATAAATGGATTTATTGAATAGCAAAGTGAATCATTAATACAAAATAGGAGATGAATTACTTTTGCATGCAATAAATTAGCAGCTTAATAGGAGCAGCTATAAAAGGATCTAAATTGTTTTACAGACATTTCACAAACAGATTAAACTATGATGTTTCCTTCTTTAATAAAATGCAACGTTTTCAACTGCCAAATATAAAACACTTTATTTTGTTTATACAGAACGTTTAATTTATTTTCAGACATGTAAATTTTGTTATACTGTATTTCTAAAGCTGCGAAGTGAACTCTAGCGCCCCCTGGGGGTAGCGTGTTAAGTACTCTGCACTTTCTGCAGTTAATTATCATGATGAAGACCAAAATCTTAAATCTTATCGTAAATAATTGTAGCTATGTTTCCAGGGAGCAACTTTTCAGTTATTTTCCTTTAGAATAAATAAATAATGTATTTTCTCTCCAGGTTTTGCTAGTTGTGTTCATGTTAGCTAGCCAGGTTTGAGAGTTTTCAAATGTATCATAAAACTATCATAAAATGTGTATTTAGCTATGCGTTTGTTGCAAACTTTTTAATCATTTTGCTTAACAATTATAATGTTGGTATTGTGTAAAAAAAATTTAGATTGAAAGTATTTTTTTTAGATTGAAGGCTTTTGCATTAGAAGAAATAGCACGAGAAGGAGCGTGAACAAACTCTCGCGAGAGTTTGCGCTGATCAGATCTAGGAGATTTCGAATGAGCTGCACTTTCACAGTAAGACATTAAAGAAAGCAAGGAATCTCTCTCTCTCTCTCTCTCTCTCTCTCTCTCTCTCTCTCTCTCTCTCTCTCTCTCTCTCTCCCCGGGTGTGTTTGAGTGGTGCTGGCTTAAATAAGCAATGACGAGGCATTTTAATGTGGATGATTATGAAAATAGAAGAAGAAGAAGATGATGATGATGATGATGAAGATCAATTTAAAAGCTTCTCAATGTGTATATTTTGGGTAAATGGAGTAAGATAATGTATACACCTCCTTTGTTTCAACCCTGGACACTGGCTAATTTCATGGTTAGTGATCCTAGACACTGTCGATTAATTTTCAATTTAAACTGTATTGGGCATAAACAGACATTTATTAAACAGTGCCACATGACTCCAACTCATTATTTTAGAGAAATTCACAACAAAAATGCACACAGCACAATAAAAATGAGCCCCATGAATAATCGGCTCCTGAAATTATTCTTTTAAAAGTGCTTTCGATTTTTGATTCCTTTTTTTTATAGACACAAAGTCAGAGTTAGAGTACTGCAATTTTTATTTAATAAACCAACAGCGACCTCTTTCTTTAAACGTAGGAACAGCAGGGGTGCCTCTGTTTCAGTGAGTTAAATCATTTGACTTAGTTCACCACGAAGAGCCGACTCAAACGACTCATCTTCGACTTTTTGTTTGTTGTTGTTTGGGATATTTTGTAGCTGGAGTTTAAGCTGTGAAATTAAGCTGCACGTTGGAATAAATAATATAGAATTATAAAATAATAATGGAATTGTATTTACTATATATATATTTGATTTAAGCACCAACTCAATCACAAACCATGCAATGATTTTTGTCTTAAACCAAAACACACACACAGGACATTCTTGGTGCTCTCAAAAAGAATGAAAAACAAGAAAAAAATAAAAAATAAATCTGCATATTGTCCTAATGTGATGTTGCATGCGGCACTGCAACATGCAAGAATGATGCAATGTGACTAATGTGGTGAAAATACCACAGCGTGATGCTGGAGTATGACAAAATGGCAGCAAAACAGGATAAGAGCGAAAAAAAACTCAAAGACATTTTTCATCCAGTTTTTTACACTTATTTAAACAGCAATCCATGACTTTTACTTTAATTTCTTTGTCCAAATCAGATTGTGTAGTGTTTATTATACAACTATTGAATTTTCCCCAAATTACACTACAAGGTATTAACTGAAAAAGTGCTATTTTAACAGTTTTCCTAGCTCAATTAGATGATTAGTTTTATTCTTAAATGTTAGCAATGCACAAACACAATAGTTTATATAATATTAGCTAGCTCAATTAGATGATTTGTTTTATAATCAATAGTTACCTATAACAGTTACACAATTAACATTTTAATAAAAGTTAGCTACAGTAAAATTATTTACTTTAGCTAGTGAACTCAATCTAGCTTTTCATGAAAATGTATTTAAAAGTAAAATGCAGTGCATTAGCTAAATGAGTTCAAAGTTTCAAAGATAACATTTATTGTTGACCATTTAGCCTAAAATCAATCAATTCAATTATCAATTTCAATAACATAATAAAATATTTTAACTACAAAGATAATGTTCATTACCTAAAGTCTAGCTTTTAAAGCTAGCTAGCTTGGTTCCTTAGCTCATGCTAGTTCTCCAGAGGTGAGACCAGCACCCCTCTGGTCTACAATCTACATCAATGCTACATTTCTTTGATACTAATTTATATAGCATTACACTAAAATAAGTCATGAAGATACCCAGGTGCAGTAAAGTGGTTAAATTATTATTTGTTGTTGTTTTGTTTTTGACCCATAAAGCTAAAAGTTGAATATGAATGTAAGGATTAGCATTATGTTAATCTTATGACTTTATTCACTTTATACACCATTATTCATCATCTTGTTGATTTTTTTTTATTCAATAAATACATATCATAAACACATAACAGGTTGTTTCATTTCAGATAAAGTGGCGACAGTGTCACTTTGCTATACTTGTCAGTATTTGAAATGTATATTTATGAACCATAGCAAATAATTCATATTTACCTCACATTAGCTATTTATGTAATATTAACATTTGCTAAGCTAAAGAAGGCCACTTTTCTAGCTCTGGTAATGTTGCCTATAACTATTCTGTTGTATTATGTAATCAAAATCTTCATACTATTAATGTTTGTTCTCAGGATTGAAAAGTTTATGAAAATAGTACAATATATAAGAATGCATACGTCCTACACCCCTCAGGTCTACAAGATACTCCAATCTTGATACTCTAAAACTCCCAAAGATTTTGAGGTGCAGTTGTTTAATTTTATTTTTATTTTAAGCCCTCATTACGAGGCTCTGCTCTTTAGCAGTTTAAATAACATGAAAATGCAATTCGCTGAAGTAAAAAAGAATGCAGTACTAAATAAAAAAATAAATAAATAAATAAATAAATCAAGATACTTCTGGAAAAGAATTTTGTCATGGTGTATGGATTTTGGCAAAAAATGTGACAATTCGTCACAATTCCCAAATACTTTCTATTATACACAATATGTATAACATTATATAAGTTAAGGTTTGCTAAAAAAAAAAATAATAATAATAATAAAAACATTGCCAGTAAAGCATTAGTGCTGCATTGACAATAGCAAAAATGAGGATGTTTTTACTTAATTCTGAGAATAATAAGCAAATTCCTATTTTTATATTGAATAATAACAAAAAATAAAAATACAATGTGCTTTTTTAAATGTTTAGGTGGCATTTTTACTGAAAAAAAATGTGAACACTAAAGACAGAAATTGAGAACTTTATTTTGTTATAAAAGCAAAAGGAAAAAAAAATCATGATATCTCCCAGATGTGTATAGTGGCATATTTTATCATGATATGCATGTGATATGGTCAGACATATGTTCAGCTTTTCGCTCCAGCCTTATAAATTTTAGGAAGTAGGAATGAAGAAGTGTGTTCATGCTAGTTACCCAGAGGAGTGTCCTGTATGCCTCAGGCCGCGAAGTGTGACCGGTCCAGCCGAGTGAACGACTGAAGCCTCCTGATGGGACCTGGGCTACAAGCTACAAGCAAGCGTGTTGTAGGGCGCGGGCACCCTGGCATGACGACTCGCCTTGGCTCGGCCTGGCACGAAAACGCCACGATGGAGCGGCTTCCTGTCAGTATTCATCATCACGTTCCCTACTGAGGGGGAAAAAAGTTTTTGGGGCTGTGAGAGAAAGAGAGATCCTGACAGCATGTCATGGACTCCAGGTACATGGCACCGCGATACGTGTTTATATTTGTTGCTGTTGTTGTTGTGTTGTTGTTTTTTTTGTCCTCCTGAAAAAAATCAGGAGGTACGTCATGAAACTGGTGTCGGTGATCTCGGACATGCAAGGAAAACAAAAGAGAGAGGAGAAAACACAAAGCAAAGACACCTGCATTTTTTGCTGTTTAAGACTTCAGATAAAAGCAGCGATGAGGAAAAGTGGGCGAAGAAAACCACTGCTGCGGATTCACAACATGTCACGTAACATTAGATAGCCCTGTCCATAAAAAGTCACTCACACACACACACACACACACACACACACACACACACACACACACACACACACACACACACACACACACACAATGCACAATAATAATTTTTCTTTTTTTTCAGGAATAGTTTGGATTAAATGCTAAATGAAATGTTTTAGTTGTTAATGTTTCAGTACAGTTGAGGTATTTACCACATGGCTGGCCAAATTACCATAACTACTAGAGTAGCTCGGCTACTGTAAATACACTAACAAATAAACAGTTCACTGCAGTCACTGTAGTAGCAAAGTTTACAGTGTAAATGTAGGATGTAAATTTTTTTGGACTCAAACATATGCAAGATACTCCACTAAAGATGGAGGTTATGGGGGATGAACTTTACCTGTGAATTTACAAGGCTTGGTCATGTGAACTAATAGAAAAGAAGAAGGCAAGATTGTGGTCTCTTTTTGCATTCAGTATTGGTTAATTTTACATCACTGTTTCTTGATGCACATCTGACAAATAAAAGTTGTCTTGTTCATCTTTTTAGTATTTATGGTAAAATTCAGGTTGCTTTTTAGCGTGTTGGCACCGCTGCAGACAGAAATCACCTCAAGTTACTTTTGTTCCTACAGCATAAATCGATTGGGTTTTAAAGGTATGAAGGTTGTGTGGTTAAGAGGCAGATTTAGTTAGTGGATCTAAATAAATCTGCCTTCATACACAAATACTGAAAAGGTGGTGGTGAACAAGACAACTTTTTTTTGTCAGATGTGCATCAAGAAACAGTGATGTAAAATTAACAAGCTGACATTGTTTGATGCCTACTTCTTCCAAAAAATGCTACCTGCATGATAATCATAGCTTTCACTTACTATATAGGTTAACAAACTACCATAATTATTGAAGTAATATTGGTGTCCAAAAAAATACATAAATAAACTTAATCTGGGATCTACAACTTAGATGTTTTTTTATATAGATTTTTGGACACTCAGAAATGGAAAAATATATCATCGGGATTTTGGATATTACCCGTAATAGCATTTTTTTTCATGGTGATCAGTAATATGTGGGAATAAAACAAGCATTTGAGAAATTCTGGAGAATTCTGTCAGACGGTATTCTGTTTGTGGCTTTGCAGAATGGTTATTGCCACAAAAAAAAAAAACAGGGTATGATTGTGTGGGGAAGTTGACAAGTATGGCTGTCTTTGTTAGCTTGATGTCCCATGATTAGCTTTTTTATTGCTTAGGTTTGTGATAAAATAATACAGTCAGTGTTCTAAATTCCATCAGTGGAAGAGTGGAAAAATCTGAATTTACACACCCACGCGCACACGCACGCACACACACACGCATGCACACACACACACACACACACACACACACACACACACACACACACACTTCTGCATGGCCCACATCACCATGTTAAGCTGTTTATGTTCCACATCCAGTGTGTCAACAAAGCAGCCACTTTTTAATTGTGCTGATGAATTAACAGTAACTCTCTGTACAGATTATCACCACATTGGCTTAAAATTTGCTCAGTGAGCATGGCGGCATGCGATAACGCTTCCACTGTGTGTTTGCCATGGAGCCACTTCCTAAGCCTGGCACAGAGCATCGGGGCCCGTTAAGGTCATGTGATCACAGCGATTTGGGTTTGATACTGAAGTAGATTTGGGATAAAATGCTAATGAATATGAAGATAAGGAGCAGATTGATAGCTGTAGTTTTTTGTCCAAAAGCAGATTAAACTTGTTTTGTAAAGGAATAGATTGATCTTGTTAGTAGATTTTAATCAAAATAGTTAAAATCTAAATTGTAGATACATTTATTACGAAAAATAAATATTTTCTAATGATATATACAAACTGGCTTTAAGTTAACAACTTTGAAGGAAGCGGATTTTATTGGAGATCACTTTTTCTGGGAGTGGAATTCAGTTAAGTAAAATCCAAGTTTTCTTTACGATAATGGGTTTGGATTAATTTATGGGGAAAACAAATATATACTTTTTTTTACTTTTCAGCAGAAATAACATTTAAATCTTTTTTAGAAAGTTACACATAGCAAAGAAACCTTATAGTCTTTTTTCTCCACTTTTGAATAATATGCATGGATCTTTTGATTGTTCTATATTTTATTTATTTGTTTGCTGGTTTGTTTGTTTGTTTGTTTGTTTGTTTGTTTGTTTGTTTTTCTATGCATTTATTTATTAAATTTTTTTGCAGCTTCATATTTCTTATTAACTCAACTCTCACTTGGGCAGCTAAACTAATTTTGAGCCATTCCTCCCCTCTCTCTTAACCCTTCACTGCCCAGCTGTGGCTCCTGACATTCAAATGCAGCCTCATTATGTCACGCCTAACAGCTGTTCCCTTGCTTTTGAATATCACGATGGGGCAATTAAACGTCCGTCTCCTTCACTTCCTGTCACTTCCTAAACACTCAGCAGGGTTAATGAGAGCCTGCTCAGGCCATTTTCCCTCTCTCCTCCTCCTCCTCCATCTCAACCCCTCAGCTTCATCGTCCTCGCATCCTCCAGGTTGGGACAGGACGCTCCGTATGCTTATGTCATGTCGTCGTATCCCTGAACGCATGGAGAAAGGCCATTACAATATTCATGAGAAGTCTCCTTATTCCTCCTTCTCTCACTCTCGTTACACTCGCAGCACGAATGCCAAAGGTCACAACCTCTCGCTTGTCGCTTTTGGCAGGCCTCAGCTCAGAGAAAAGGGTATCTGTGCTATTAAAGGCCTCTAAAAAGAACAGAGGAGGAAAAGAGGTTACTTGTGCACTTGTTTAAATTTTTAAAGCACCAACGTCTAAACCAATTAAAGAGCAACTGAGCGATTTGCGTTAAATATGCAGCAGGGCTCGCAGGAACTTTCCTTTAATCACCAGCATCAAGCATAGCATATTAATGATGTGTTGTGCAGTTTAGAGGAACTAGATTTATCAGAAAGTAGATTTTGAAGGAAATCAGTTTTTTATGGAGGGCTTTTTTTTTTTTCTACAGGAATTAATGTTTGCAGCAAATGAACGTGTGCAGAAAGTGGATTTGAATAACAGTCAGTTTTGCAGGAAGTTTCTTAAGAAATTATTTTTACAGGAACTTTATTATGCAAGAGGATATAATAATGGATATAATATAGGTATTTTTCATTAATGTGGGTTTTAATAGAGGCAAACTTTACAGGAAGTGAAGTTTTTTAAAGTAAATATTTTAGTTGCAAGTAGATTTGAATTCTTATTGATTTTGTAGGAAGTGTATTTTAATTGTCTAATTTTTAAAGTTTTATTTTATTTTCTAAATTGATGTTAATAGAATTAAATTCTGTTGTATGATGTTAATAATATTAAATTGTGCAGGAAATGCCTTTTGATTGAGTGTGTTTAGATGTCCTTTGTCATTTTAGATTTACATGAATATTATAATGCGTTTTAACACTGTTTTGCTGTATAAATTCTGCGTGCAAAGCTGCCGAAGCTGCCAATGTGTTCTGTGAGTGCTAGTGGCTAAACCAAGCTGCAGTTATTTTCACATTGATTTACTCCAATTAATTCATCATCGCTAAGAAGCAAGTTTTCACTCTCAGCCTCATAAAAAGCACATTCACCTTCTCAAAGACCTCACGATTTGACACATTGACATTTTTTTTCCCCGACTGTGATATCTCCACGCTGGAGAAGCCTAAAGGTTGCTGTCTGTAAGAAAGGCGAGATTAGCCATGCTCCTCTTGTCAGGTGTGTATGACGAGCCATAGCGTAGCTGTTGAACCGTGAGATGCTCTGGTGTGATGTGGAACTCTTGCAGTGTTCTAGTGGAGATAAAGCTGCCGCATTTCAAGAACTCTCTGAGATAGACAGACCGGGTTAGCCAGCTGAGATTGCTACATGAGAACGACTAGCAATGTGACTAGGTTTGTGAAAGTTTTTTTATTTTATTTTTCACAATCTTCTGTCAACTAATTCCTGTCCAGTAATAAAACATTTATTCAAAGTGTGTTTGAACTTTGAAAGTTTACTAGATAGTATGCTATCTATTAGGGTGCATTATTATTGGTTCTCTTGATTGCATTAGCACAAAATAAAGCAAAAAATATATCACATTTTTGCCAGGTAAAGTATTACATCATATTGTTTTGTGAAAGCAAGTTGAAAACCGTCTCTGCACGAAATACTCTGAGGCACACTTTTGACGTATCACAATTTCTTTCTAAACAGTTGTTGGTGATTAAAAATCTGAAAACTGAAAATAATTTAAAAGAACGTAAAAATAAAATCCAAGAAGTAACAAATTTTTGCACGGTTCCACACAAGTTTTTCAAATTTGGAGTGAAACAAAACCATCAATTATTTTCTGGAGAATCTTTACTTTTTCCTCGGATTCCTGAAGCATGTCCATGACTTTGACAATAAAAGTCAGATTTTGAAAAAAAAAAAAAAAATCCCCTCAGAGGGGGGAAAAACACGATGAGGTGATGAAACTGAATGCAAATGGAGTAGGCGAGGTAAGGAAAAGGAAAAGTAGACTCTCTCTGTCTCTCTTGCTGTCTTCGTTCAAAACTCAGCGAAAAAACCTGCAGCTCTTGTGACAAGCCGCTGTCACAGAGACAGGAGAGCGCCGGCAAATTAGACGGCCACGGATCCGGAGAGAGCGAGAGAGGGGGAAAAAGTTGGCGCTAATGCGAATAATTCTCACTTTTCAGACACAGCGACGGTATGGACCGAAGACAAACACCTGACAGACTGCTTGTCAGCGTGTTGGGTAACTAAAGGAGGATAAAATCAACTTGACAGCCACAAACCCTGAGTGCGTGCGCCCACCGTGGACAGACACGCAACATTTTACAGTAAGACAGTTCCGGGGCTGAGTGACACCCTCCCTAACCTTCTAGGTTACACTAACACACATCAAGGCAACCAATCAAGAAAGAAAGAAAAAAAATGGGAAAATTTCCGCTCGGCCGTTTTCGACTGACAACCACTTTAAAAAGACCTGTCAGTCTGACACGAGGCGTGGCGTGACCTCCAGGGGCCTAGTGGTGGAAATTCCCCCTTCATAAAGAAAAAAAAATTAATGTAAATGTACACAGTCATTCTTCTGTGAAGCTTCGGCCCTTCCAAAAATGAAATATTCATTTTCAGTAAGAGTTAATATCCGAGAAGTGGAAAGAGGTACATGCACGACGGCTTGTGTTTTGATTTTTTTTAACCTGAATATATTTCATCCTTGCTGATCTCCTTAAAAAAAATCAATGAATTATTCAAATGGTATTTAAAAACGTTTCGGTCTTTAATCGCAGAGAGAGAGGTTAATAGGTCACAAGGGGATGTGCCAGGGCGTGACAGTGTGATGTTCGCTTTTATTATTTATTTTATTTTGAGTGCTGATCTGGGACCAAGCATTTTTAGCAACATATAAATAAAAAAAATAATTTAGCTTTTTAAACCTTTGAATAATCAGTGAACAAATCTAAATTATTTGTTTAAATGAATAGATTAAAATGGATAATCAATGAGGAGTCAAATTTTACTGTGCTTTAATGTTAGGTCTAAGACACAGTGGAGGTGTGTCGTTCTTGCCTAAAACAAAATGATGTAGGCCTTTGTGTCTTAGTCTCAGTAAAAGAGATGCAGCCTTTTTGCCTTAAATGCAACAAAGGAGGAGTGACTTTTTTCCTAGCCACTATAAAGAAGGCATGGCCTTTGTTTTGGTTACAACACAGGAGGTGTGGTCTTGCCTTGGACATAGTCAAGAAGGTGTGGCTATGAAGAGGATATGGCCATTGAACCTGTCCATTACAGTGATGCCATGATATGTTATTTAGCATTAGGTACTGCCTTTTATTAACTAGCATAACAGTTTTGTGACATTTTTTAAATTAGAACACTTCCTGTTAATCCTTCACACAAACCCAAGGCAGATCTCACCTAAATCCACAGGCTCCAGCATCCTGCCGTTTCCAACTTCTCAGGATGAATAAAACAAGAAATTAATGAATTTTAGATGAAAGCGTCACACAGTGAGTCGACAAGCTTCATTAAGAGCTTTATTGTTGATTGCAGAAAACCACATCACTAAAACACGCTTCAAAAAATGATAATTACTTGTAGGAGAGTGACATTTGGGTTGTGCTAAATGAGCACATTTTAAACCAATCAGCATTGCATGCTGATGCTGGAATGAATAACATTAATATGCAGAACATTTGTCTGGTCTGATCAATGCCCGCCAATGTTTTAGTATGAAAGGTTATACAAAATACAAGAGAAAGCAAAACAGTCAAAAGAGAGTTTAATAGTTTAATGGGCCAAGAAATTCATACAGTTACAACTCTCTTATTAAGGACAATAATCAAACTTAGAAAAAATATGACAGTTTTAAAAAAAAAACAGTTAATATTTAAAAGGTCTGTTTCCGTTACAATTAAGAAGGTCTTAGTCTCAATGCCCTGGGTGTGATCCTTGCACCTTTATCGTTGAACGAAGTGTGGCCGTAGCACCTTAGTCGTTTTTATTTAAATATCATTCATGGTAAATATTCACTACTACAAATTATTGGTCATTTTTTTTATTCTTGGACACATATCTTGGAAACTGGGGCTCCTAGAAAAAGGATTCCGATGCGTCTTGACACATAGTTCTTCACCAATTAGAAACATTTTTGATAGGGAATTTATAAGGGTTCTGACCAAACTTCTAAATGTAAATGTTATTTTGGACACTTTACCAGAAAGTCAGAAGACGCTCCACCTTACTGTATTCACGGGTTGTTTTCTTCCAGATGCCTGTTTTGTTTTCCTGCTGAACAGCTTGCCATGAAATATTTAGCAGACACAGAGCAGTTAATGTGTTTTTCCTGTCCTGGAAAAAAAGTGATGAAAAATTAACAATGGAAATAATTAACTCTGATCGGTATCGTCTTTAATCATTTATTCATGCACATGCAAATGCACCCAGAATCACGCTGTTGTATGAATTCTGTAAGACTTTGAACTTATGTTCCAGTGTGTAGTGATTACAGCATGCTAAAACTTTTATTGTTTTTATTCTTAGAAAGTTCTTCTGTGTGTTTTATTTGTCTGTACATGGAGATGAACAAACTCTGCTTAAAGCAGGACACTTTGTAGCTATTAAATTAGACTTTTTTCTACTCTTTCAGTGGCTTTTATTTAGTCAAACCTCTTCACGGGGTAGGTGAAGATTAAGGAGGTGAAGATTAGCTAACTTGTCTTGGCAAATCTTATATAGCTTGTCTAGTGTTTAATATTAAATGATAGTTGAGATTAAGTATATTACAATGACTTCCTACAAAATTGTAAATATAAATAAAAACAAATAATTCAGCTCTTATTTAGCATGATGCAATATGCTAATAGTTACATTAAGTAACTGCTAACAAGGTCCAGTAGCACTGTGATAATAAGTTAGGATTGCATTAAATGTTTATGCTAATGTTTATACTATTGAAAGATATTAGCAAAATAGTTCTGATTTTAAAGTTGAAATAAAAGTGCAGTTAACAATATACAAGCTAAGGGGAAGTTAACATTATTCAAGCACATTAATGCTAACAAAGTTATCAATCATGCAGCTGATATTAGCTAGTGAATGTTACTAAACTAGTTCTGTTTTTTAAGATTCCGTTTCAAAGCTATCATTAAAATGTGGTTTGGAATTATTTCCTAACACACTGAGGTAAAACTAAATAAATAAAGGTCTTGCTGGATTGTCGAGCTTGGCGATGTCCAAGAATCAAAGCGTTTTCCGATAAAAGCAGATTTGTACTGCAGTTTTGTGCTGATAACCTCCAGCACGGCCTCGCTCAGGAACAAGCAGCATTCTTCAGCCTGGGCCCAATCTGATCCTTGTCAAATGATGAAAGAGGCTGTAAGAGGTCCTGACAGTGTGTGTGTGTGTGTGTGTGTGTGTGTGTGTGTGTGTGTGTGTGTGTGTGTGTGTGTGTGTGTGTGAGTGTGTAAGTGTGTGTGTGTGTGTGTGTGTGTGTGTGTGTATGAGAGAGAGAGAGAGAGAGAGAGAGAGAGAGAGAGAGAGAGAGAGAGAGAGAGAGAGAGACTTAATGTGTGCTGCACAAGAGGAGCAATGTGATAAACGTTAGCCATAGCATCACCCTGCTTTTACTCCTGTCTGTCAGGGTCATGGTCGATTTCTGTTTAAGCTGTATGTGTGTGTGGGTGTGGGTGTGGCTGTGTGTGAGGAGTGTGTGACTGTATTTAAACACACACACACACTACTTGGCCTCTTTAAAATGGGGTCAGTCTCAGGTCTCACGGCACCCAAAAATTTGATCTAAGGTAATTTTTTTTAAATAAGCAATTTAAGCTAGGACCCTTCTTGCCGAAGCGTTTCTGACAAAATAAATATTTTTTCCTCTCTTTTCGAGCTATCGGTGCTAACATGATCATATTGAACAAAATATAAGAGTTAGTTAGCATCATTCAAACAGTGTCATGCTATCTGTTTTCTTCTCATATTTGTTTATTGTTATTAGCATTAAATATCCCAACACTGACACTAACATATTAACACTAAGTAGGGCTGTAACTATTCCTCAAGTAATTTGATTACAAAAATTTATCAAGGCAAATTGTTTTATTCTGGAGCGCTCGGGACAGGGAATACAGAAGACGCTGCAGAATGAAAAATGCTGGAACGGGTAGACAAACAGCAAGGGCGAGGAGGAAATTTATGTGGAAGCCCGTTTTCACCAGATTACATAATTCCGAGTTTTTTTTTTTCTTGTATTTCTATCTTTTTTGCTTGCAATTCCAACTTAATATTTCGTTATTCTGAGTTTGTAGTGCCAAAAAGCTTTACATATTGAAAATGTAATAAGCTATGATCAATAGAATTGCATGTTAGTTTGCATATTCAACCAAGCCTACGATCCCTGAAGAGAATTCTGTTTAACAATCAGCTCTAGCGGAGATGGAACAAGACAGATGATGTAGAGGAGCCTCGTTCATACATCAACAGGTTCAAACTTCAGGCCGACAACATGGTAAGTGGTGGATGCACCAGAAATGTTGGATGTTTATGAGAAAAAAGTCGGCATTGCGAGAAAAAAGTCGGAATTAGGCAAACCTATTTTTCTTTGTTTCAGAAATGGGCTTCCATAGGATTCAAGCCAAAGAAAGAGACGGAACGTTCCAAAAGTTTGGGGGTTATTTTAAACTAAAACAAAATAAACCCTGTGTTTAATGAATACTGTGTTATTTTATGATTCTTTACTGTATATATTTGTATTTACCATTTGATATAACATGGCATTTAAATGCACTAATTGGGTTTAGTTTTTTACAGATATTCTTGTATGCAATTTTAGCAATAAAAATTTAAATTTTTCCTAAAAAGAAAACAAATGACTTGTTAATTTTAAGAGACTCGTCTTCTTTTCTCTTTTATACTTAGTATTGCTCTTTAAAGAAAAATTACTTCAGATTACTTGATTGCTCGTTGGAATAATACTTGTTTACTAAAATAATCAATAGCTAAGACAATCTAGACACAGTGTTGCAGTGAATGAGCTGTTACTGCAGAACGTATAATGTATACTACATTTTATAATTTTTTTGACAACACATTCTTAAAGTTAAAGTGACATAATGTCTAGATGAATTCAATAAGGTACCATAGGGGCTGCGGGGGTGCGTCCAAAATTTGCGGATTTCCGGAACTGTCTTAGAACATAACCCTTGCGAGTTCTGGGGGACCACTGTACTCTATATTGGAGGCTGACAATTGTGTGGGATGTTGGTTGCAGCATGTTTCAGCATGAAAATGCCCCTGTTCCAAGGCAGTTCC
This sequence comes from Silurus lanzhouensis, assembly GCA_039877035.1. Lineage (NCBI taxonomy): Eukaryota > Metazoa > Chordata > Actinopteri > Siluriformes > Siluridae > Silurus > Silurus lanzhouensis. The sequence goes on from JBCEWE010000483.1 coordinate 1,139,791, forward strand.
ATAAAGATGGTTCTGTGGTGTACATTGGTTGTAGTGAAAGATCTTCAGTGGCCTTTTATAGAACTCTGACCTCAACCCTATTGAATACATTTTCTGATGAATTGGACTGCTGACTGCACCTCAGAGACTTCCTCACCAAACATTAATATCTGACTTTATTGATGCCCTTGTGTCTGAGTGAATGAGCACAAATCTCCACAACCACAATACAAAATCTATTGGAATTGTCCCACAAGTTATTAGAACAGCAAAAATTTAACTACTGTAAATAAGAAATTGGATTTGCAGTACATCTAGTACATTGTTTGTTTTTTTTAAATGTAACACTTTTCTTTCGTTTCTTTATTTTCAATTTTGATGCATGCTCCACACACACTAACAAACACACTTTTAAAAGACAGCTTCCCAAGTGTACGCAATGTTGCTGCCTCACTGAGCATCACATTGCTGTTGAATAAAATATAAAAGGGAAGAAGATAATTACACTGACAGCATCAAATGAAATGTATTTCTTCTGTCCTTTGCTTTTTGGTTTACTCTGTCTGCTAAGAACAACGGCATCCCAGCAGAGTGTCACACAAATGGCTGTTACAAACACTGATCTATATTTAGTATGTATTGAAAGTGTAAAAATATGGTGTCAAGATACTCCTAAGCCTTTTCTACAATACACAATACATGACAACTTCTATATTATAATTTCTTTGTTTATTTTTACAGTATCTATATCAAAAACTGTTGGGACAGGGCTGTGTTAGCCACTGTGTAGCTTCCCATTTGCTTTATAAATAGTCTGTTTATATTTGGGAACTGTGAAGACCTGTTGCTGTTGTTTTGGGAGAGGAATATTGTCCCATGTTGTAATAGATGAAGTATGCAATTTAGCATGGTACTGCTAAAATATGCAAAGCCCTTTCTGAAAAAGATGTCATCTTAAACCTGTATTTACCTTTCAGCATTAAAGGTATCTTTTCAGAAGCGAAAAAATCACCATTCCATAAGCAATACAAATACATCAAAACGTTTGGGTCGGTGCATTTTGTTGCTACTTACTATTAGATATTTTTTGGATACTCTTTAAGTGAAATAATATCATCTCTACAAATTATAGAAAATGAATGAGATGAATCTGTACGTTCTTTTTGACTTCTTTCCTGCTTAGTGATTCTGCTAATATATTCGGATGATGGGGAATCGTTCACTTAACCCATGTGTTGCTAATGGCCCAGGAGATGCAGCAGAAGTGGCACCAATGGAAGGTTGATATGTCTGAGAGGGAATATTATACGGCAGTGATGGTGATCTGTTCATAACACACTCACTATTGAGAGAGACTTCACTTTACACACCCACCGTGATGCTCAACTTCAGTCCAGTTCATTGAGCTTTAATTGTGTTTGATTAATTAATCATCTGATAGTGTGTTCATTGAGGGAACTGCAGCAGTCTGAGAGTATTAGTCGGGTGGAAAGGAATTCAAATAAACTGTTGAAAAATGCAATGAGAGATTTTTTAAGTAGTAAAACTAATAACAATAATAAAAATTATTTTAATAATTTTAGTAATAATAATAATAATAATAATAATAATAATAATAATAATAATAATAATAATAATAAACTGTTCTCACATAGTGTATCAGTCAATATCTAATTGGGGTTATTCTTGTAATAATTAATTAATTAATTAATTAATTAATTAATTAATTAATTAATTAATTAATTAATTAATTAATTAATTAATAAATAAATAAATAAATAAGAAAAAACACTCCTTTTATAACAATAAAGTAATATGTTCTTACAGAAAATATTTCCCAGATTTCTGTTAGCTACAGTTGAAATGATAACAAACACAATTCAATAAATTGCAGATTTAGACCCAATCAGTTGGAATCTGTAATAATGGCTATTCGTTAAATGCATGTAGCTAACGAGTTCCACGCCTTTATCAAACAGAGTTACAGAAATCATTCATGAAATGGAAACAGATGTTTATTTGTCCCACACATCTGCATTTCCTATAGTAATTAACTATGCACAGGTGAGAGGCACTGATACCAGTGCTATTCCTGAACAAATCCAATAGCCAGACCTGATAGCAATCTTCTCTTTCTTCTCGTCTTCTCTTGCCCGAGTCCTGCACTTATCAAATAATCAACCAAATTTGTCCAAGAAACTGGAAGGAAGACGTTAATTACACCCCTTCCTGTGGCAGGTCATTAATAAACCGTAGTTATCTTACGTCCAGAGATGAGGGAAGCCCCTATTCTTTCTTCTTATCCTACTCATCTTTTTTTTTTTTAATTTAAGAGGAAATTCCATGAAAATAATTTAAGATGATATCAGTGCAGTGTGAAGTGCCGATGATATTCATAGTACATGTGTGTGTGTTCTATAAGGTCCTGCTTGGAGAACATTGATGGATCTTACCAACCTGCTAATGCAGATAAGGAGCTAAATGTTTATTTAAAGGCCTTTAGGTTACATATGCATTACGTATCGTCCTCATACACATGCATCAATGCCAAAGCAGAGAGAAATGAATATCGCTGCTGTGTATCATACGGAACAGGGTGTAGCGTCTTCATTTTTCCCCTGCATGTGACCCTAAACAGAGATACACAAGATGGTCCTGTAGAGTCTGAACATGGCAGACACAAAAACATCCAAATTACAAAGTTTCCTGAGTAGCATGCTGACTGGATGCACATGCATGCATGGAAAAAGTGTTGGAGATTAGTACTAGCTTAGTGCAATTGCTTTAATGTCATTATTTCACACAGGGTTTGACTTGAATCAGGGTGCTAGTAAATGTTCTATTGATAAATTTGGCATCATTATTAGTCTTTAGCACTGTTACAAAAATCTAGACTTCTTATCTGTTTTTCGCACCCATTGTAGAATTGTTGTTTGGAAGGCAATTTTGAAAAACACTTGAATAAGTAAAAATCCAAGCACAATGGTAGTATTAAGGATAAATTTGGATAATATTTTGGACAAATCACTTCTTTGACTTTAATGACTTTGTCATACTTATGAATGACCGTCTCTAGGTTACAACCGCAACCCTAGTTCCTGAAGGCGAACTTGTCATATAATTATTTCCTTATTCAGATATTTCAATTTGTTTATGAAAATTTTCATTCAAAGAGGATTTTTTTTTTTCAGTTTGACTAAATCTATAATGTTTTAATAATTAAATGTCAAATGAAATAAGATTTAACATAATAAAATATAACAAAACTCAAGGTTTTAATGATTATTTTATATTAAGAGATTAAGGGTACAGTATTCAGTAATTGAGCCAGAACCTAACCAATTCAAAATCACACCCCAACTCCAACCACCTTTAAAACCACTTTTTTAAACTCACATCAAATTTTGTTTTCATTTTATAAAAATTCCTGCCACAATTATTGTTATGTTTTTGTTGTGATCTTCCTGGCAGTATTTTGTTACATTTACAAAAGAAATCTCCTTAGGCACCAAAAAAAAGAAAAAAGATTAAATGAAAATCAATACGTAAGTAATAAGCTTTAGATTTGGAAATGATGCAGCCAGTGTTATTCTCTGCTGGCGGCTCTAATCTGCAATTTGTCAGCCTGTCAGGAAACAAAAAACAGCTGTTGTTATGCACTGAACAGTTTAGGAATATGTGACTATACCACACATTTGACATAAGAGATTTTTTATATATGTTTTGTTCTTCATTTAGCTATTAAAATGTTAATGTAAAATGTAATTCATCACAAATTCACAACTTTGTAACAACATCATTTGTTAGCCTAGCTAGTATTTGACTAGCATATTTCTTGTGTAAAGATAAACTGATTTGAAGCTACATCCATCTGGTGTCTTTCATCTCTGTACATATAGCTGTCTTTCTCTCAGCACAGGAAGCTGTGGACATTCAAACAAGAAAGAAAGACACTCTATCCATTTACTCAAAGGACATTCATTCTCCTGTCTTTCTGAAACTCCAGAGCACTCGGCTTGGCTGGAAATCAAAGAGTCAGATATGGAATATTGGCCTGGATATCAGGTATAAAAGCGACCATTTACTCAAAACGTCCTTTCATGAGCATGACTCTAGGCTGTGAGGAAGAGCAGGTGTTCAGGATTGAGTGGAGCTGCAACCTGAAGCCTTCTGTGATAAGCAGAACCAGGTGGTGTCCATGACAGATAGAGGAAAGGACCGATAATTTGCTGCTGTTGCTAGCTTTTTGGTGAAATGTCGGCCATGTTGGAAGGGAACATTCATGTTACAGATGTCAGCAGTTTCTGCTTGTAAATTTTAAACATACTGTGCATGTAGCACTGAAGGCTGAATGAAAATGATTGCCTAATAATGCTATTAAATATTTAAGGAATAAAATGCTGTGCTGTTATGAAGATGCGATAAAACAGACTTACTGATAGTTGAGACTCCTTCATTAAATATATGTTAACATAAATACTGCTGACTTTTAAAAGAAAAATGCTTGAAGTAAGACTTCTAGAAACTTGATCTCTCATTATATATTTGTTATTTTGTATTTGTGTATATTTGTTTACCTGAACATTGTAAGTGTTATGTTTTAAAATGAATTTAAACAAACGATGTGACACAGCTAAACATTGACACCTGTTATCTGATTAACATTATTCTCAATGTATCAAAAAGAACAGATTCTGAGAAAACACTGCTCTTTCTGTTTCTATTTGTCGCTTTCTCTCTCGCTCTTTTTCTCTCATCTCTTTCTTCTGTTACCCCGTCTCGCTGTCCCTCTCTTACTACTAGTAAAGTTTTATTTAAAATCAGTCTCTCTCTCTCTCTCTCTCTCTCTCTCTCTCTCTCTCTCTCTCTCTCTCTCTCTCTTTCTCTCTCTCTCTCTCTCTCTCTCTCTCCAGCTGAATGAACATCACTAGAGCTCCCCCAGCTGGAAACTGGTGGAATCTGGACATTCTTAATAATAATATAAATTATATTTATAATTATATAAATTATATTTAATGTAAAAAATAAAAATCATAATAAAACCCTTACTAAACATAAAGGATTTCTCAGTTTAATGTGTACACATGGACATCTCTGCATATTTATATTGTGTATATTTTTCTGGATTAAATATAATTATTACACTTTTAAAGTGGTGAAACATGCCTACGATTACATCTTTGGCCTTGCTGGTTGTTTATGTCACTGAAACTAAGTTTCACATTTACATTGTACTCACACTCCTTGTTTAAATGACGGTCACACTCGCGAGGTTAACACAACCAAACTCCTTTATTGCGAACCTTGTTTTTCCATCATCTTTCAATGTGCCTTTTCTCTATATCACCACCAATGCTTACGCATACGTCTGACGTCATCACTACGGATACCCATTTATACAAATGCATGTTAAACATACATCTACACTCCTGAAAAAGGAAAAAACTTTTCAAATAGAAAATTAGAAAACTGCATAAAAGCTAGACTAGCCAGTGTTAACAATGAGCATCTGTCATTAGACTTTAAGCTAAACTTTAGCACTAAAATTGCAAAACAATTATGAGGTTAACGGGTTAGCATCATTGTAGCAGATGAACATAAATAACTGAAAATGCTAATCAGATATGTAGAGCAGTTGCTACAGTTTTTGCTTTACATGGATTATGTTCTAACAGCTAACATATGCTGACAGTGAGTTACTAGCCACCTGGCATTAGCAAATGTCAGCCATGTTGAACTAGTGCGTATGTCCTTGTATGTGTGTGTGCGCGCACACACTCTAAAAGACACTTGTTTGCATTTGAGCTCTGAATAACAGGAGCCTTTTTGTTCTTTTTGTCAGAAAGAAACCTGAGCTGATATCTATTCTTACTTTGATTTTGGCCATCATCAGTGCATATGCTTGGCCAAATTCTGTCCAGCTCTGGGCGTCTCCACGTGTTGCTGTCTGTTTGTCATGGTGTTGAAACACATGGCAAGCTAGAGGATGATGAGAAGGTCATTTAATTTTTTTTGTATTTGCTGTGTATTACACTGCTCCAAGGTTAGCATTTTGCAGCTGTGCTAATGTCTGCTTCAGGTCTGGAGACTTATTGACAGTGAAATTCAGGATTTTAGTAGTGTTGGCTGTTAGTAATGTTTCTCCATGTGAACCCATGTTTCTCAATGATAGCAAATACATTCAATTAAACAACAACAAAAAAAAGTATTTTATATACTGATGGTCTGTTTGAAACCGCTCCCTACCTCCTATATAGTGTACTATATTGGGTGTCGGCTATTTTGTAATGGTGTTCAAATTAGAAATTCTATTGAATTATTTGTGCCCACAGTGCAGTCTGATTTTAAGTACCGTAATAGTTTCGCTAATTAACTGTTTCTCATACTGCAATGCATGACACAGTGCAAAAAAATCTTAATAAAATGAAGTTTCCCCAATCCAAAATCAGTAAATTAGCATGACAGAATGGGTTTTATGCAATTTAAGTCTGGAGTCAGCTCAAGGATGCAAAAAAATGTTTTGTGCACACAGTAAGGTATGTTAATGCACTTGTTCATTCTTGTCGATTTTATGAGTTTTTCTTTTAAAATAAATGTCAATTACAGTAGTGTATTTTAATAATAATATGTATTTTTTTATATGTATTTTTTTATATAATAAATGTAATTGTGAATAATCATAACAAAAATAATACACTGTTTTACACCAGAGATGTTAACACATGTGTAACATTCATGATCAGATTGTCCACAACAAACGGCCTCTCCTTTCTGGTGAAGAATTTTACACAAGTGTCTGAATTCTCTCCCTTAGTTTCATTTTTTTCATCCTATATGGTGAATTCAATTGCTATGCACTATATAGGGATTAGTGGATCACTGAACGAGTAACTTTATGCGGTGAATTAGGGCATAAGCTACTCTTTATTTGTATTTGTGTGTTCGTTTATTCTTTTATTCACATTGTTGTGCTAGCTCAATTTCTTTAGCCATATTTTACACTGATAACTGTAATATTACCATTAGTAAGCAAGAAAGACATTTTTTTATAAAGTATTGCATATAGCACTCATCAAATTGTGTGAGCTAATGCTATATATTGATTAGCCAAAATTGAAAACAGATTAGAATTAAATCCCTCGACAGTTTGTGTCTGTGGAAAAAAATCTATGTAAATGAATTTAGAAAACGATGTTGTAAATCAAGATAAAAATTTCTAAAGCACCATCTGAGGTGAATTGTAACACCAAGGACATGCTAGGAATTACATATTTTATATTACACAAATTACAATACATCTATTAAATGCCTATTGTTGTATTTCCTCTCCTTTACTAAAGCAGTCATTTAAATTTATATTTCAATATTTGCAATATATTTCAATTATTTTGTGTAATAGCTTGTTGGGTAAATGGTGGAACAGAGCATTTAATAGAAAGCTACCTAAATGTTTGCTAGCCATTAGCACATTAGACATTAGCACATTCTTAGATTTATTCATTATTACATTCGATGCTAACGATAGATCATTTTGCGTTCTTTTTTTTTTAATGATTCCTTTCTGTTCAGAGTACATTGTGGGTAATCTTGATGCTACCTCAGTATAAAAGAAAAAAATGTAAATGGCCTAAAGTTAAGTGCTGTCATGTTTGTTTGTTTGTATGTTATTTTGTTTATTTATTTTTAAATGTTCATTAGCTAGCTAGCCTTAGGGAAACGGACATTACTTTTAACAGACGAAAGCGCTTGAATCTTTGAGGTGAAAGTAGATGATAAGAACACAGTTTTCATCCCCGCCCTTGTTGGATAACCTTGAAATAGGAAAATGAAGCAGGGGTCAACAACGCAGTGGCTCTTATCTCGCCTCACTCACAGGAGAAAATCAGCTCAAACTCAGCCAGCACTCCAGTCTGTCGATACCGGACAAGTGAAACATGTTTTCTCCTCCCTTCATATCCTCACATTCCACACTCAGGAACCAGCGAGATAAAAAAGTGTTGGAAATAAAACGCACAAGGCATTCTGGAATGTCGGAATGTCATTAGAAAAAAACTCCAAATATACTGAGGAAATTACTGTGTGTTCTGGCTTCTTTGATGACAATCACTTTCCTTCATTTCCTAGTAAAACAGCTAAATTAATGGTAATATATATTTCCACACTCTGAGGATTTGAAAATTAGTATTGTTGCAGTTACAGAGTTATAGTACAGTGGCCAGGGTCATACAAAGGTTTCCAAGATAGATTCCACTCGGACCAGTCCTTGCAAGGGTTGATCAAAGAAGTTGAGTCCTCATGCTGTGCATCAGGTGCAGATGCTGGCTTCAAAAAGCAGATGCATGAGTGCTGCCAGCATTGCTTTAGAGGTTGCAGAAGCGGAAGGTCGGCTAGTCACTGCTCAGACAGGACACTGGACACTGCAACAAGTTGGTTTGCATGACCGTCATCCCAGAAGGAAGCCTCTTCTTAAGCTGGCTCACAAGAAATCCAACAAACAGTTTGCTGGGGACAACCTGTCCAAGAGCATGAATTACTGAAACCATGTCTTGTGGTCTGATAAGACTAAGATAAACTTGTTTGGCTCAAATGGTGTCCAGCATGTGTGGCGACGCCTGGTGAGGAGCACCAAGAAAATTGTGTCTTGCCTACAGTCATGCATGGTGGTCGTAGCATTATGGTCTGTTGCTAAATGAGTGCTGCTGTTACTGCGGAGCTGCCGTTAATTTAGGGAAACTAGGATTCCAACATTCTAAAGCAGAAAACAATGCCTTCAGAAACTGAACTGAATAACAGTTTTCCAAAATAATAATGGCCCCAAACACACCGCCAACATGACAACTGCCTTGCTGAGGTGATGAAGTGGCAAAGTTTGTCTTTAGACCTGAACCCTATTGAGCACCTGTGGTGCTTCCTTAAGCGGAAGTTGGAGAAGTGCCATGTGTCTAACATCTAGCAGCTCTGTCATTATGGATGAGTGGAAGAGGATCCCAGCAAAGAACCTGTGCAGCTCTGGTGGATTTCATGCCCAGGAGGATTAAGACAGTGTTGGATAACAATGGTGTTCAAACTAAATATTGACACTTTGGACACAGTTTTCACATGTTCACTTAGGGTGTACTCACTTTTGTTGGCAGTTATTTAGATAATAATGGCTGTATGTTGTGTTAAAGGACAGTAAATCTATACTGATATACAAGCTGCACAATGACTACTCTAAAGTATATCCAAGTTTCATTTCTATAGTATTGTCCCTTATGAAAATATACTAAAATGGTTGCTGAAATGTGTGGGGTGTACTGTAAATAAATAAATATATATATATATATATATATATATATATATATATATATATATATATATATATATATATATATATATATACTTGCTCTAAACTTGTGCTTTGGTTTATTGATGTGGAAAAACATGTGGCTATATTGAGTTATAATATCATACATACTCTCATACAACACAGTGGTCACACTCCTGTGCCTCCGCCTGATTGGACGCCATTTTGAGCGTTGAAAGAGTCGCTTGCTGACTTTCCTGAGTGCGCCTTAGGTCGTGCCATTTGCATAAACCAAGGCTGCTGGGGGAAAAAAAATTGAAGGAGGAAACACGGCAAAAAAACGGGATTGTGTGGAAATTAAAGCGGAAGAAATGCAATTTAAAGACATGAAGTAAACAACGTGTTCTCGGCGCCGATACAATTTCTCAGGCCGTGTTCAATTTGGAAGCATAGCCTGAGGGCCAGCAGAGGCTGTACATGCCGTTCTACACCGATGATTAGAATTGTAATTCAGCTGTAAAAATCAATCCAGATGACATTTGGTGAGAATGAGACGTGGCGATTTATACACACTATTCCCCTACGGAGAGGAAAAGACAAAAGTGTGAAAAAGACAAGTTTGAATGCACCATGGATGTGTCCCAAACCATCCTTGTTCATTAATAGGCCATGGTAAGATCTGTCCACTGTCGATGTGTCCCAAACCAAATGTCCTATGCACTATTTAGGCCATTTAAACATTACTGTTAACCCACTGTGTGTGTCCTAAATTACATACTCTGTTTACGATTTAATTCACGTAAGCACCATCTGTCCACTGTGGACCCTGATGTCCTATGCACTATTTAGGCCACTTAAAGACATTCTTTTTACTCTGGGCATATCCCAAATCACACACCCTCATTACTATATAGGCCACGTAAAAACCTTCATGTGTCTACTGTGGTCTTAAATCACACACTCTAGTCTATATATGCCACATAATGCCCATAATATGTCCATTATGGACCTGTTCCAAATGACATTCATTATATAGGCCACATAAACACCAACAACAGTCTACTGTGGGTGTGTCTTTTTTCAGTCACTATATAATCCATGTATAGACCCTTCTTTGTGCCTTAGGGTGTGTTCCAAACCACATAATTTGTTCACTGTGTAGGCAACATGAACACCATCATGTTTGAACTGTGGACTGTAAGTTGGGACAAGTCCAGAATGGGTGTCTATGTGTTTTATGTAGTAACACTCCAGCATCACCAGATGATTATTATGTGTCTATCTGAATGAGTTAGTTTTCTGATCTGTCTGTTTCAGTTGAATATTGAGCCTTGACTCGATATTCGTGTTCTTTGTTATTTATAGATTAATCTATATTATAGATTTTAGTAATATTGGATTTGTAATGGTTTCTCTTGCAGTTTATATTCATATGTAATAAACCTATTCATCCCTGGCAGTCGAGGTGATCATTTTGGACCTTTGACAATGTATTTATTTGGATAAAATATTTAGTCAAGTGACTGGTTTATGGATGTGGTGAGTAAAAAACATGCAGGTGGTTGATATGAAAGAGGCAGATGTAGAGACATGGTAGTGTGGAGAAGGGTGATCCGCTGTGGCGAACCTTAATGGGAGCAGCCGAAAAAAGAAGAAGAAGTTTAGTAAAGTGATTCACTGCTTATAATTTTATAATGTATCAATTTATTTTAAAAGCTAAATAATACGCAAAGTGATTCATTTAACCTGAAAACGCCATGTGCCCGAAAAGAGTAATAACGAGCCGTTTAGTTAGTAAGCAGTTCAGTTGTTTGCCGATAGAGGGAGGAGAGGGCAAAAAAATAATGATAAATACACGTAAATGCGTTTATTAACCACCAGATGGTAGCACATGCACTCATATTCCAGCCTCAGTGAACACGAATAGCGTTTTTAAAAGCGCAAATCTATTAATTGTATCCTCATGTTTTAGATCAGTTATAACAAGTCGTCCTGATCTTGAAGCTACAAACCATAGAACATCACACTACCACCACTATGTTTGACTGTTGGCATGACTATTCATTTTACAGCAGATGTAATTGGACGAACACCTTCAAACAAGTTCAACTTTTGTCTCATCAGTCCACAGAATATTTGAGCAACCCTTTCCACACACATACATGTCATTTCCTTCTTCTTTTTGTCATGTTTCCTCTTGAATTGAATTGTGGCATGATGTTTTGCTCATTTTGAGATCTTTTAGCATGCTTCACTTTGTCAGACAGGTTCTATTTAAATGATTTCTTGATTAAACAGGTAATTTCAGTAACCGCTGCATTTCACTGTTAATCCACTTCTTAATACAATCATTATGACACCACAGCTATAAAAGAACCCCACCAATATTATACAGAAATGCGGTATAACAGAGCGCTGCATCACAGACAGGTATCTCATGCAGCGAGAATGAATGCGTGCATTATTTTCGTGCATTATTTCTGTGCATTATGGATTTAAAAATGAAGGCAAATTGTGTGTTTATGTGAAAATTCGATGGGAAAGAAAACACAATAGTATAAATGGTCCATGAAAAAGCTTAACAACTGTGTTGAACTGTTTAGGTTGACCTTTCCTAACGATATCCAGCTTTTCTTTCGAAAAATGTATGTCTTGTAAATATCCTTGTAAGTACAGTTGCAAAAAGGAATATTCAACCCCTCACCTTGAAAGACATAGTGATGTCGAATGAACAATAATTACGATAAATGACAAAAAAACTAATTAAACAACCAAACATTTTTTGACAACAGAAGTTGACAACTTTGAAGTTAAAGAAAAATGCAACTCAATATATGTGCATTATTATTCAACTCCCAACTTCAATCATTTGCGGAGCATTCTTTAGCTTTTATAACTTCTAACAAACATTTTTGGTAAGTGCTGACAAGCTTCTTACACTTCTTGATTGTAATCTTTGCCCATTCTTCACATGGAAAAGCCTCTAGCTCAGTGATGTTTAATGGTTTCTGTGCTGCAACTGCCTTCTTTAAAGATTTTTCAATTGGATTTATATCTGGTGACTGAGAAAGCCACTTCAACCCAGCCATTAGGGAGGCACAAGCCAGTGCACTCTTAGTGCCGGTCCCAAGCCCGGGTAAATGGGGAGGGTTGCGTTAGGAAGGGCATCCAGCGTAAAACATGTGCCAAATCAAATATGCGGATCACAAATGAGAATTTCATACCGGATTGGTCGAGGCCCGGGTTAACAACGACCACCACAGGTATCGTTAGCCGACAGGGTACCGGTGGAAATTGGGCTACTGTTGGCCGAAGGAGGAAAAGAAGAGAAGGAAGACGTCTACAGAGACGGCAGGGAAAGGAGCAGTGTAGGAGAGTGGAGGTTCGGGTTGGTACTTTAAATGTTGGTACTATGACGGGTAAAGGGAGAGAGGTAGCTGATATGATGGAGAGGAGAAAGGTAGATATGCTGTGTGTTCAGGAGACCAAATGGAAAGGGAGTAAGGCCAGGAACATTGGAGGTGGGTTTAAACTGTTTTATCATGGTGTGGATGGAAAGAGAAATGGTGTAGGGGTGATTCTGAAGGAAGAGTACAGTAAGAGTGTAGTGGAGGTGAAGAGAGTTTCTGATAGGGTGATGATCGTGAAGGTGGAAGTTGAAGGGATGATGATAAATGTCATCAGTGCCTATGCTCCACAAGTTGGCTGTGAGATGGAGGAGAAGGAAAGATTCTGGAGTGAATTAGATGAAGTGGTAGATGGTGTACCTAGGAAAGAACGGTTGGTGATTGAGGTGGACTTTAATGGGCATGTAGGTGAAGGGAACAGAGGTGACGAGGAGGTGATGGGTAGGTATGGTTTTAAGGAGAGGAATGTGGAAGGGCAGATGGTGGTAGATTTAGCTAAAAGGATGGAAATGGGAGTGGTGAACACTTATTTTAAGAAGAAGGAGGATCATAGGGTGATGTATAAGAGTGGAGGAAGGTGCACACAGGTGGACTATGTGCTATGCAGGAGATGCAACCTGAAGGAGATTGGCGACTGTAAGGTGTTGGCAGGGGACAGTGTAGCTAGACAGCATAGGATGGTGGTCTGTAGGATGGTTCTGGAGGCGAAGAAGAAGAGGAGGAGAGTGAGGACTGAAAGAAGAATAAGATGGTGGAAACTGAAGGAGGAAGAGTGTAGTGTGAGGTTCAGGGAAGAGGTCAGAGAGAGGCTCAGTGGTGTTAAGGAGGTGTTGGATGATTGGGCAACTACTGCAGGAGTGATGAGGGAGGCAGCTAGAAAAGTACTTGGTGTGACATCTGGAAATAGAAAGCAAGACAAGGAGACGTGGTGGTGGAATGAGGAAGTGCAGGAGAGCATAAGGAGAAAGAGGTTGGCAAAACAGAAGTGGGATAGACAGAGTGATGAGAAAAGTAGGCAGGAGTACAAGGAGATGCGGCAGCAGGTTAAGAGGGATGTGGCGAAAGCCAAGGAAAAGGCATATGAGGAGCTGTATGAGAGGTTGGACACTAAGGAAGGAGAAAAGGATTTGTACCGATTGGCCAGGCAGAGGGACCGAGCTGGAAAGGATGTACTGCAAGTTAGAGCAGTAAAGGATGGAGAGGGAAATGTGTTGACTAGTGAGGAGAGTGTGTTGAGAAGGTGGAGGGAGTATTTTGAGCAGCTGATGAATGAGGAAAATCAGAGAGAGAGAAGGTTGGATGATGTGGAGTTGGTGAAGCAGGATGTAGATAGGATTAGTAAGGAGGAAGTGAGAGCAGCGATTAAGAGGATGAAGAGTGGAAAGTCGGTTGGACCAGATGACATACCGGTAGAAGCGTGGAGATGTTTAGGAGAGATGGCAGTGGAGGTTTTGACCAGATTGTTTAACAGTATTTTGGAAGGTGAAAAGATGCCTGAGGAATGGAGAAGAAGTGTGCTGGTACCGATCTTTAAGCATAAAGGAGATGTGCAGACCTGCAGTAACTACAGGGGTATTAAGTTGATCAGTCACACCATGAAGCTATGGGAAAGAGTAGTGGAAGCCAGGCTGAGAGAAGAGGTGACCATCTGTGAGCAACAGTATGGTTTCATGCCGAGGAAGAGCACCACAGATGCCTTATTTGCTTTGAGAATGTTGATGGAGAAGTATAGAGAAGGACAGAAGGAATTTCATTGTGTATTTGTGGATTTAAAAAAGGCGTACGACAGGGTGCCAAGAGAGGAGTTGTGGTATTGTATGAGGAAGTCAGGTGTGTCAGAGAAGTATGTGAGGGTGGTGCAGGACATGTATGAGGACAGTGTGACGGCAGTGAAGTGTGCAGTAGGTACGACAGACTGGTTTAGAGTGAAGGTTGGACTGCATCAAGGATCGGCCCTGAGCCCTTTCCTGTTTGCAGTGGTGATGGACAGGTTGATGGACGAGGTCAGACAGGAGTCTCCCTGGACTATGATGTTTGCAGATGATATTGTGATTTGTTGTGAGAGTAGGGAGCAGGTTGAGAAGAGCCTGGAGAGGTGGAGATATGCGCTGGAGAGAAGGGGAATGAAACTCAGTAGGAGTAAGACAGAATACATGTGTGTGAATGAGAGGGAGGGCAGTGGAGTGGTGCGGTTGCAGGGAGAAGAGCTGGAGAAGGTGGAGGAATTCAGGTACCAGGGGTCAACAGTGCAAAGTAATGGAGAGTGTGTTAGAGAAGTGAAGAAAAGAGTGCAGGCAGGGTGGAGTGGGTGGAGAAGAGTGACAGGAGTGATTTGTGATAGTAGGGTATCTGCAAAAATGAAAGGAAAAGTTTATAGGACTGTGGTGAGACCTGCGATGTTGTATGGTTTAGAGACAGTGGCATTGAGTAAAAGACAGGAGGTGGAGCTGGAGGTAGCAGAGCTGAAGATGTTGAGGTTTTCGTTGGGAGTGACGAGGATGGATAAGATTAGAAATGAGTTTATTAGAGGGACAGCGCATGTAGGATGTTTTGGTGACAAGGTGAGGGAGGCGAGATTGAGATGGTTTGGACATGTGCAGAGGAGGGACATGAATTATATTGGTAGAAGAATGCTGAGGATGGAGCCACCAGGTAGGAGGAAAAGAGGAAGGCCAAGAAGGAGGTTCATGGATGTGGTGAGGGAAGACATGCAGGTAGTTGGTGTAAAAGAGGCAGATGTAGAGGACAGGGTGGTATGGAGACGGATGATCCGCTGTGGCGACCCCTAATGGGAGCAGCCGAAAGAAGAAGAAGAAGAAGAAGAAGAAGACTGAGAAAGCCACTTCAGAATGTTCAAGGATCTTTGCCTCAACCAAGTTATGGTTGACTTGGAGGTGTGTGTGGGATCCTTTTTTGCTGGAAAGTCCAATGATCACCGAAGTTTAATTCGCCAACAGAAGGAATCATGATGACATGTATACGATCAAGATTGGCATTTCCTTCTACGGAAAAACAACCCCACATCATTAATGACCCACCTCCATGCTTAACCCTGGGGATGGTATTCTGCTGGTTTCAATTTAATTCAATTCAATTTAATTTAATCCAATTCAATACATTTTAATTTGTATAGCCCTTTTAACAATGGACATTGTCTCAAAGCAGCTTTACACAGATAATGTGGTAAGTAAGAATGAATAAGATTGTTCTTTATAAGTGTAAGTTTGTCCCTAATGAGCAAGCCGGTGGCGACTGTGGCAAGGAAAAACTACCTTAGATGATATAATGAAGAAACCTTAAGAGGAACCCGACTCAAGAGGGAACCCATCTTTATCTGTGTGGAACCGAATGTCCATTTTGTTACAGCTAAATGACATTCAATGATTACAGCTGATGTTGAGGTGTGCCGTGATGGTGATCAAATGCAAACTGTAGTACTGAGTAAGTGTAGCAGGCTGTTGACATTAAATACAGTCCAAATCCATCCTCAAAGCTCCTGTGCTACTTCGTAATTTCATGGATCCCCATTCCGTTGATGTGAAACCATCCCCAGCTGCACAGAGTGGCCTCCAATCAAAGAGAATATCATCCAAAGGCAGGCCAGGATGAAGCAGTGAGATCCGTGAAGAGGATATATAGAGTTCCCAAAGGCTTAGTTATGTTTGAACTTTACTTTAGGCCAAAACATTTTTTGGAAAGCTTTAAAAACAACAATATTATATAGGGGTTAAATAATTATAACTTTGCTTTCTTACACCCAAATACTCAATCATGCATCGTGTTGATTTTAGGTATCACTCAACTAATAAAGGAGTCATCTAAAGCAGCATCTTGCTCTTAAAAAAAAAAAACTTTAATTGATCAATCTTACAGATTTTGTGTGGGTTGAATGTTTTTTGATTGTAACTGTATATTAGTGACAAAACAGTTTCTTCTCCTCTGTCAGTCATTAAACTTTCTTTCGGCTTCTCCCATTAGGGTTCGCCACAGCGGATCATCCGCATGTTTGATTTGGCACATGTTTTTACGCTGGATGCCCTTCCTAACACAACCCTCCCTATTTATCCGGGCTTGGGACCGGCACTAAGAGTGGCTGGGGTTGGTTCCCTCACCGGGGATCGAACCCGGGCCGCAACAGTGAGAGTGCCGCATCCTAACCACTAGACCACCAGGGACTCCTCTGTCAGTCATTGTTGGATGAAAAAACAGCTATTAAATCCACACAAATTTGTTTGAGCTTGTGCAGTTTGCTACAGGTGTGGGTTGTGTGTCTGACTAGTGTGCTTTCTGACAACCCAATGAGGTGAAAATGCTGATGTGATCGGATATTTTCTAGAGGGTCTATGAATCTGCAAGTGCAATGTGATTGGTTAAAGCAACAGCTTCAATTGGATTGTAAGATACAGGAATCCTGCAGGGTTCACTGTGAAGGCTCAAAGTAGACAGATAACTTTGTGGTCAACAGAAACTTATACAAGGGTGAGCTGCTGTTGAATGAGAAATTCTATAAAAAGATTCTAATTCTGAGTTTGGGCCAGCAATGCGCTGATACATTGTTGGGTCAAATGTCTATAAAGTTTTTAAAATATTGTGTGTGTTTGTGTGTATAGATAGATAGTAGATAGATAGATAGATAGATAGATAGATAGATAGATAGATAGATAGATAGATAGATAGATAGATAGATAGATAGATAGATAGATAGATAGATAGCTTTCTCTATATATAAATAAATCTCTCTTTATTTACTTTCAGTTTTTATAACAGCATAGCCTGCCATTTTGTCAATTAAAGGTCTGTATCTGAAATCTTTGGGTTATGCTTCATATCCAGTCCTGTGGAATTTTAAACATGGCATTAGCATTTTACATTTAAACTAGAAAAATTATTTCCATGAAATTTTATCTCCATGAAATTGTCACACCATCTGAAATTTGCATTTGCAAAAAAATCCTAAATAATGTAATCCTAAATATTTGCAGCAAATTGTTCTTCTTCTTCTTCTTTCGGCTGCTCCCATTAGGGGTCGCCACAGCAGATTACCCATCTCCATACTACTCTGTCCTCTACATATGTCTCTTTAAAACCAACTACCTATATGTCTTCCCTCACCACATCCATAAACCTTCTCCTTGGCCTTCCTCTTTTCCTCCTCCCTAGATAGTACATCCTCAGCATTCTCTGACCAAAATACCCCATTTCCCTCCTCTGCACATGTCCAAACCATCTCAATCTAGCTTCCCTCTCCAAAACGTCCTACATTCGCAACCCCTCTAATAAACTTGTTTCTAATCCTGTCCATCCTCGTCACTACCAATGAAAATCTCAACATCTTTAACTCTGCTACCTCCACCTCCTGTCTTTTACTCAATGCCACTGTCTCTAAACCATACAACATCGCAGGTCTCACCACAGTCCTATAAACTTTCCCTTTCACTCTTGCAAATACTCTTATATCGCAAATCACTCCTGCCACTCTTCTTCACCCACTCCATCCTACTTTGCATAGTTGACCCCAGGTACTTAAACTCATCCACTTTCACCTCCTCTTCTCTCTGCAACCACACCACTCAACTGCCCTCCCTCTCATTCACACACACATGTACTCTGTCTTACTCCTACTGGCTTTCATTCCCCTTCTCTCCAGCATGTACCCCCACCTCCACCTCTAAGCTCTTCTCAAACTGCAACCTGTTTCATAGTCCATGGAGACCCCTGTATGACCTCATCTGTCAACCTGTTCATCACCACTGCAAACAAGAAAGGGCTCAGAGCCAATCCTTGATGCAGTCCCACCTCCACCTTGAACCAGTCTGTCATTCCTACTGCACACTTTACTGCTGTCACACTGTCCTCATACATGTCCTGCACCGTCCTCACATATTTCTCTGCCACACCTGACTTCCTTATACAATACCACAACTCCTTTCTTGGCACTCTGTCATACGCTATTAGGGTTGCACAAGCCAGTTCACTCTTAGTGCCGGTCCCAAGCCTGGAAAAATGGGGAGGGTTGCGTTAGGAAGGGCATCCAGCGTAAAACGTGCTAAATCAAATATGCGAATCACAAACCTGAATTGCAGCAAATTGTTAATATTAATAAATACATAATTATATAAATTTGACAACAGCTTAGTGAACTATCTAAAATAGACAAGAGTTTATAGATAGTCATTTTTTCACAGTGGAAAATTTCTCACCACTAGATCTTTTACTTTTACCATTATGATATTGATGTAGCCAGGACGAAATGCCATAAATAAAATTGTAGCAGTTTGTTGTTCTGATTTTAGAGCCTCTTTGGTCGAGTTGTTTGTTTGAGAAGGTGAGGGATGGTGCTAGCTTTAGCTGAAAAAAGCATCTCTGTGGATGATGGACTTCAAATGTAACTTGAAAAATTGGATGAATGAAAAAATAGCATATAGATAGTTTGAGGATGACTAGACTAAAGAATGGATAACTTTGAGGGTGGAGAAATTGGTGGATGGCTTTAAACATTGAGAGATAATCACATGGATGACTGGAGGACCGATACTGTAGATATTAGGAGAGTGTGACCGTTGGATATATAAATTTGTGCCTAGATAAATATATTTAGGATAAAAAGTGATTTATAGAAGGTTTGAGGAGGAGATATTAATGGGTCGATTTAAGGATAGAGAGCTGGTTGGATTGACAGATTTGAAAATGGTGGAATAGGTGATAATATACATTTGAGGAAAGAGATGAAGAGATGGGTGGATAGATTTGAGGATATATTTGAGGTCCTAATAGTGGCTATAACAATATTATATATTTTTTTAAATTATAGACATATTAAAGGAAGAATTCTCCGTTATTCTAACAAAACACAAACTATGTCCTCTCCTTAATTAATTAATGTCAAACAAATATTCCAGATAAGCGAAAATTGAAGTTTGCAGTAAGACAGACCTAAAAAAAATGTAAATAAATCAATAAAAAAAACCCGATGCTAATAAGTTACTGTAGAGCAATACCTGGGGGTTGGACATATACATTTTAGACAGCATTTGTTTGAAAACATCAAATTTAAGATTAATTTCTCCTGCTGTCAATGTTGGAGATTTCCAGGATGGTGACAGGGCACAAGGTAAGGGCAAGTCCACAAGGGCACGTTACTACAGAGTGCCACAAAATGGCTTCGATTTGAGACGCAGCCACAGAGAGAGAAGAAGAAGAACTCGGCGCATGCGCAGTTGAATTTCTTTCCACCCAGGCCAGAGTCTGCGCCGTGTCTGTATCTGTGTCTGATAATCCAGCGAGATTTTAGAGGCTGTTGCGCACAAGAAACACATGATCCGATTAATATCAGACTCTCCCTCACCTGTAAGGACACCCAGATAAACACCAGGCGTGGAAAAGACGCTCATTTGTACTAAACCGAGTGTTGTTTGGGGAGGTGAGGGAGGGGGGGATTTTTTGTGAGCTGAAGATGAGGTTGCCGGACTGCAGAAAGCGATGCGGGATGGATGGAGAGGATGGAGAAAAAGAGCTGGCTCTTCCTTTGAAAAACCCGTTTGTACACGAGTTAAGGTTTACACCACTCCAGACACTCAAGGTGAGCACTTGAGGGCTGTATATTGAGCTGTTCTACTGATGCTTTTCCATGCAAAAGATGTGCAAAACTGTGCACCCTGCTTCATCACAGATTAGCCTTCCTGCCTGCTATACTACCTTATACACGTGCAAATAGCAACATGTCTTTCTCCTTTTTTTTGCTCTCTAAATAAAACAATATATATGTATTATAAATCCAGTCCTCATTTAATCAGTGTTAACATTATTTGCATTGCTCTTTATGTTTAACTCCATTCAATTGGATTGCAATTTGCATCTTTCCTTCATGTCGTTTTTAATAAAAAAAATTAATAATAATGCACACACAGGAGCTTCACAGAATACAATCATATTTAGAATTTAAAGCAAAATATCATTTGCGTTCGAGTTTTAAACACTATCTGAATTCAACAGGCATTGTTAAGTGTTGGAGTTACTAATCTACATTTACTCCTCTTCAAGATTTTTTGTTATGATGTGTGCTTTAATAGCAATGCACAAGATGCGCTCAACTTTACGGCACACATTTATTTATTTAGTTTCAAAACGCAACAGTTTTTTTAACAACATTCAGTCGCTGTGAGCTTCATGCTAATTTTGAGCTAATTTGAGTTAGCTAGAGCGCGCCAACTCCTCTTTTTAATGCAATTATAATGCAGATTTATAATAGATTTTGAGCGTTTCAAATGATTTTTCTGTTCTCTGTAGGAAACCTTACTCGTTGTTGTTTTGTGCATTTCATCCCCCAGCTTATTTAAAATTGTGTTTACCGGTTTGACTCGGGGCCTTTTCTCGCCTCGACTAGCTTTACCGCTTTGCTAGCTAACGTTTGACCCCTTGTGTGTAAGCTGTTTAAGAGGATTTAAAAGCTAAATAAATCCCGACTTCGCAGCAAAACAGGAAGTTTTAGAAACGGGAAACAAAATCGTAGTCGGTTGTTTGTTCTGCTTTTAGAGCTTTTTTGCTTGTTTGTTTTGGAAAGCGGAGATGTTGCTAGCTGTAGCTAAAATAAAATTACTAGCATCTCTGTTGATGTTGGACTTTAAACGAAACTTGAAAGAGGGGATGGATGGAGAACTGGGTGGATGGATGAAAATGAAAGTGAATGAATACTCTTTTGGATGGAAACACCAGATGATGGGTAACTTCTGAGGGTAGAGAAGTTGATTGATGGTTGTGAAGATGGATAGATGGACACGTGGAGGAATGAAGGATAGATAATGTAGATTGATACGAGGATGGAGTGATGATTAGATTATAGATGTGTGAGTGGATAGATACATTAAAAAATGGAATTGGTAGAATGCTTTGAGGCTGCGATATTGTGTAGATTTGAGAATGGAGAGATGAATGGATTGATTTGAATATAGGGGACATCTTGGAAGATGGGGAGATGTGCATATAACTTTGGTTTGAGGATGGATCATGTGACAGATTTCATGTTTCCCCTTACATTTTTTAATGCTTTATTTTATAGGTTCCTTGCATTTTTTTATTTATTTTTTTTAAATCCTTTTTTCTGTTTTTAGTTTTTTTACTTATTTAGATTTTCTTAGCTCATTTTTTCCTGTTAGCTTTTCCCTTGTGTTTTCTCTCTCTCTCTCTTTTTTTTTTTTTTTTGCCTGTTTCTTTTTTGTTTTTCCTCTTTTTAGATTTTCGTATTTTTTTCACAGTTATAATGTAAAAAGGGATAAATAAAGATCTGAGATTAAACTTGATTTTTAAGACTTTAATCTACTAGTTGATACAAATTCTCAGAAGAAGCAATTCGAGACTAAAAGTCTAAACTGGATAAATAAACATCCAAAGTCTTATGATAGATGGTGGATAGATTTGAGAATGGATAGATAGTGGATAGAATTGAATATAGGGGACATCTTTGAAGGTGGGGAGATGTGCATAAAACTTTGGTTTGAGGATGGATCGTGTGACAGGAAAAATTTTTTCCCTCACTTTTTTCAGTGCTTTATTCTCACTATCCTTCGTGTCACGTTAAGTCATGTTTCATGCGGTGACGTGTCGACCACACAATTGTGCAATACGGCTTTTCATTCACGTCTCGCCCATTACAGCAAACAAACAAAAGATCTGGGGCAGAAACAAAGCAACAGATCAGCTTTCTAGGAACCTTTCATATTTCCCCCATGAAAAGAAAAAGAAAGGCTGTTAGTTTTTTCAAAAAGAAAAAGGAGGGAAGGTGATTCCTGAAGCTTCAGGAAAGTGTAAATGCGTGTCTAAACACGAAGAGCTAGCAGCAAACACTGTAGTTGGCTTAAAGGGAGGGTGCAATATAGCATTATCACGCCTTCATAGGATACAGGATGTATCAAAATTTGCCTGCACTTACTAAATAAACATTTAAAAAAATTACAAAATACGAGACCATTTTAATAAATGCTACAAAGGTAAAAGCAAGCTGCTTCCTTTCACATACCATTACATTCTTTGCTATTAAAAAGGTTAGAAAAATGTTTTTAATTAAAAGGTGCATCTGTTCATCAGAAATGTGAATAACTCTGTCTTTGATGGAATATTTTTTAAACAAATTATTGTATTGATATTTTGATTGTTGTGTGTTTAATATTGTTTTATACTTGAATTCTGTCTCTATCTACTCTGAAGCTATGATTTGCTTTTAACAGAAGGCTATCAGTCAGCTAGTGACACTTTTAAAGCCCGGCCGTTATCTTGAGTAAATTTACTTTAGAGATAACGGTGTCACTTCTATAGAGCCTTAGTGATAAGCGTCTTGAATAAACCGATAGTGGTTTCATAAAGAGTGAAGCACTTAGTTTGGACCACTAGCCCAATGCACTCTCTCTTTCATTGATTTTTATTAAACACTAGAAAGGATTTTATTTTAATCCTTTCTCTGATTTTTACAAATTATTTATAATTTCTAATCTTGTACATGTGCAATATTTACATAAAAAAAAAAAAAAAAGACATATGTAATAATGTGTGTGGGTGTGTGTATACAGCTGGGTGTGATGACGCTGACCCTGTTTCCTGTGCGCCTCTTCTTTGCTGCGTTCATGATGCTATTGGCATGGCCCTTCGCCTTTATCGCCACCGTAGGACGCAGCGAGATCATCGTGGAGCATCAGTGCCTGTGGAGGAGGTGAACAAGAGCGCATGCATACACACACACACACACACACACACACACACACACACACACACACACACACACAGTATTTTCTACACTCGTTCGATAACATCATAGCTTCCATGATGATGGCATCATACTCCTTCGCTGTCAACATGTTTCACAGCTGTAATGACTATTTACTTATAAATATTTACCTTGGTGTTCTGGATTACTCTGCTGCCCTTCAATAGTCTTTCTTTTTTCACTCTCTTTCTTCAGTTTAGTATTTGTATTTTTCCCTTTCTCTAATGCATGCTTTTTAAATATATTTTCTTCAACGGTTATTATAATATTTTTGTGGATGCTGGTTGCTGTTGTCATGCAACTTTTTCAGATGTTTTTCAGATTGTATTCTTTTCGGTTCCTTGCAATTTTTTTAAACACAAAAAATGTTTTCAACTCATTTATTTATTTATTTTTATTCTGTTTGTCTTTCCATTGCATTTACTTTTTTCTTGCCTTTTTGTACTTTGATCTTTTTCCTTTTTTTTTTATTGCCTGTTAATTTTTCTTTTTAGCTTTTCATACTTTTTCACAGATATACTGTAAAAAGGGATAAAGATTTGAGATTACACCTAATCTGCTAGTTGATAAATATTTTCAGAAAAAGCAGCTGGGTAATGTTTTAATTAGACTAAAATCTAAACTGGATGAAGGAACACCCAAAGTAATGCAATGGAAATTATATCCTAGAACTGGACTTCACTGGACCTTCTCATTTATTCCTGTTGTGCTATGAGTGGTTTAGAAGTGTGTGTGTGGTTTATTGTTAAAAATGTAAATCTGCTGAACTTGCATGTGTGTGTGCATGCACACACAAACACATCATGCTATCAGAGTCCCTTGCGTATCTAAAATAAGAGCGTCCTCTATCTATGTTCTCTAGGTTACAGGCAGGTCAATGACACAAACATAATAGTTTTTGTCCTCATCTGCATTTCCTTAGGGTGGTGGACGTCATTCTGCGCCTCATCATGCGGGCCATGTGGTTTGCAGGTGGCTTCCACTGGATCAGGGTCAAAGGTTGTCGGGCACTGCCTGCACAGGCACCCATCATCACCCTTGCACCACACTCGTCCTACTTTGACGCCATGCCTGTTACCATGACTATGGCTTCCATAGTCATGAAGGCTGAGAGCAAGGACATACCACTGTGGGGGAGTGAGTACGCATGCATGCACACAAGAAGTATCTGAGATTCCTCTCTCTTGTATAACCTGCAATAAATTAGTTTAAATTTTTTATTGTGATGTTGCTAAACACTTGAATCTTATATGAAAATTGCTATTTGCTTTGGTAATATTACAAGCTTGGCTAGTAGTGCTGAACAGGTGGTTGTCATGGTTACGATAATATGCTAATATATGTAGAAGAAATACACATGTAAATAAAATATAGGTATGTCTGCCAATATAAATAAATTAGTGGGGGTTGCATTTTCATGAATATTCGTATCCGTTTATTAAGAGTGATGAGAGCGTTGTTCCTCTAATATCTTAGTAATTACATTTTTGTAAGTCTCTTTTAAAATGTATTTTTTTTTTTTTTTTTTTGTCTTAGCCCTGATAAAGTACATCCGGCCCGTGTTTGTGTCGAGGTCGGATCAGGACTCGCGCCGGAAAACAGTAGAGGAGATCAAACGCAGGGCTCAGTCTGGAGGGGTGTGGCCTCAGGTAGCTTGACTGTTCTTTTTCCCCTCCCACTTAAAGCTTCAAACATGCACCCTAACGGGTTAAAAGTTTGTGTGATGTGATGGAATACATTTTTGAAAAAGAGAGTATTGTTTATTATTAATTATTGAAAAAAAAATTAAGTTTTGATTTTATGGTCTTATTATTCACAGATAATGATCTTTCCTGAGGGGACATGCACCAACAGGTCCTGTCTCATCACATTTAAACCAGGTGTGTGTGCGCGCGTGCATGCATGCATGGTAGTGTGTCAGCACTTATTCATGTGTGCACGTTCTTCCTTCTATAACTACAGAACATAGAACACAAACAATGTTTACCTAATTACCTAATTATTTAATTGATAAATTTTAAGTGTCGGGGAATTATTTATAATATGGGGTATTGAGCTAAAATATGCTCAAATGGTGAAAAGTAAATTAAAAGCTGCAAAAAACAGGCCTCTGCCTCCAATTCTAATGCTTCTTATTAATTTTTTTTTTGTTAGAACAATTAATAGAAAATACAGTTTAGATGTAAATCAGTATATTAGATGTAAAAACAGTATAATTGTATGCAAACAAAAATAACCAGTCGCAACTAATAGTTCTTATAATCGATAAACAAGTGTCTTCAACCTAACAAAATACACTGTCTGTGTAGCTTTGCAAGGAACTTGCCATTGGTATCTGTTTTATAACAGTTAGCTTAATATAAACAGCTAGCTAGTTGTAGTTGCTTTGTTTAGTAAATTATTGAGTGTAGTATTGATAAATGTCTTGTTAACTGTCACTGAGAATTGTAGTTAAACTATTAACACTATAACGACCTTATGAAATCAGCTATTTCTGCTTTGGTTTGATGTATTTATTTATATCATTTGTGTTGTTTCTGTTCCACAGGTGCTTTTATTCCAGCAGTGCCTGTACAGCCGGTTGTTCTTCGTTACTCCAATCCGCTGGTAAAAAAGGGAGCATTAAAATAAAAATTAAATAAAAATAAAGCATCGAAATAATAGACAAAAAATCATCTAACATGTTTGCGCATGTATTATTTGATCAATTAGTACACACTACATTGTTCAACGCTAATGATCATATAATAGACTAATACTGATGCATAATGCTAAATATTGTAACATTTTAATAGATACTATTGTATATTACATACCCAGTTAGTATGCTTGTATAGAATACAAAACATTTATAAAATAAATGCTATGTCTCTCTTTAGGACACGATAACTTGGACGTGGCAAGGTCCAGGAGCGTGAGTACCTGCTTTGTTTATTTATCAGAAATTATCAAATTGAAGATTTAATGTTTTAATTGATGCATGCAAAAACAGTTTATATTGATTTTAATGTTTAGTATGTATTATTTTAAATCTCAGGTTTAAGATTCTGTGGCTCACTCTTTGCCAACTCCATAATGATCTTGAGATTGAGGTAAGTACAGTATTGATGCATGTGTGGTTATCAGTTGATACTGTGTGAAAGCTGATCATGCTGTCGTGGTGTTTCAGTTTCTTCCGATCTACACCCCCAGTGAGGAGGAGTCCAGGAACCCACAACTGTTTGCTCAGAATGTGCGCCGGATCATGGCCAAGTAAGACTGTGTGTTTGAGAGAAAGGGAGAGAGACATAGACAGTTCCTCTAATCATAGTCACATGTACAGGGTTCATGTGGTTTTGTGTGCGTGCACACTCAAGGACGCCTAAGTATTTTTAGGTTCATTAACTTTTTTTTTTTTTTTTTCTCTCTTCCTCTGTGTGTGAAGGAAGAGGTGAAGTGTGTGTTGTATACTCTAAAAGGAAGTGTGATTTGTTTTTCTTCCTGTGTGTGTCCTTGTAAAGCTGGAGGGACAATTTGTGGCATGTTGCAGTTCAGTGCTATAGATTGTGTACTGGTGCTGGAGTGTGTCCTGCCACAGTTGCAGGTTAAGATGCAGTTTAAGATTTGTAGATTTTCCTATACATTGAACAGAAATGCGGACGTGATCATCAGTGTTCAATAGAAAGATGTTAGTTCCTGTTTTTACTTGCATGTTAACAGTCCCCTTAGCAGCCTCTCTGTTTAGCTCTTTCAAAGTGAATGTTACATTGAAGCCAAAAAGACTTCTGTCTCATTTCCATGTTCTTTCTGCCTTTAAATTATTCATATAAATATCCTTCATGACTGCATAACTGCTAGCTAAAATGTTAGCTTCCATGATTGTCTAAATGCAATGTTTTTACAAATGTTAAAAAAAACTAAATATTTTTTGTCGTATCCGAATCCATTACTCATGACAGTTTGGTCAAGTGACAGAGTTTATTTGTAGTCACACAGTATTTTATTATGATTTTTCATTTGAGGTAAATATCACTGAAGATTAAAATGTTCCACATTATATTGATATTTATATAAAACCAAGCTAAATTGTTAGCTTCAGTCATTAGCTGTCCTGAGGTAAATAATTATGTTCTTGTTTTTAGTTTGACTTAACGAGTCTTTAACTATTGTTTAACTCTTTTAGGTTTAGCAGTCATGCTATGTTTTTTCTTATCAATTTTCCAATGATTCAGGATGCTTTTGGGGTGTTTATAGTGTTGTGCTTTTTATACCATATGTTCCGGACTATAAGCCGCTACTTTTTTTCCACTCTTTGAACCCTGCGGCTTAAACAATGAAGCGGCTAATTTATGGATTTTTCCTGGTTTTTTTTCCCGGTTTCACAAACTTCAAGCCAAAAAACTGAGCCCCATAACATTAGACCAATGAAATTGCCAAACGGGTTCAGGTGAACCAATTAAATTCTTTATATTAAATCAAATGCGCTCCCACTGAATCGGGCCGCACCACATCATAAATATGGATGAGGTTCCTCTGACGTAGGCTACTGTTTAGATACAAGCCATGTAACAGACACTGTCTTTCGTTAAAGCCTGTGTTAAGTTCATTAGTTTCAGTGTAGGAACCTGCGGCTTATAGACAGGTGTGGCGTATTTATGTTTAAAATAAAAATCTTTGTCAAATTCAGTGGGTGCGGCTTATATTTGGGTGCGCTTAATAGTCCGGAAATTATGGTACATATCTGTGTAAGATGGCATGGTTATAATTTTAGTTTTACTGAATCTCTCCCTCTGTTTGGCCAACACCTCTGAGGTATATGTTGATGTTTTGGATGGTTCTTTGTCTTTCTAATTAAATAAATTATGAGCCTCAGTTCCAGTTCCTGAAGGTTCCCTGGTAGTCTAGTGGTTAGGATGCGGCGCTCTCACCGCTGCGGCCCGGGTTCGATCCCCGGTCAGGGAAACAACCCCAGCCGTTAGGGTTGCACAAGCCTTAGTGCCGGTCCCAAGCCCCGATAAATGGGGAGGGTTGCGTTAGGAAGGGCATCCAGCGTAAAAACGTGCCAAATCAAACATGTGGATGATCCGCTATGGCGACCCCTAATGGGAGAAGCCGAAAGATAGATATTAGCCTCAGTTCCTGTGTGTGTTGCCTTACAATAGTGTTTTCTTTTTGTTTTTACTATTTTATTTTGTATAGTATATTATGTGATTTTGAATTTCTCTCTGTGTGTGTGTGTGTGTGTGTGTTCGTGTGTGTGTGTAGGGCGCTGCATGTCCCTGTGACTGATTACTCATTTGAGGATTGTCAGTTGGCAATGGCGGAGGGACAGCTCAGACTACCGGTGGACACAAGTATGCTCGAGTTTGCAAGACTCGTCCGGAGACTGGGGTAAGACTCGTGCGCACACATTTAATGACTCATTGATTTTGTATGGGGAATAAAAACATTTTCAGAGGTGCAATAAATGAAGGTTAATTTCACCACCCTGAAGCACTTAAGGTTGTAAACACAAGTGGTTTATTCCTCCTATAAAACACCATTTTACAGCACATTGTGTGTTTAACTTCTGTTCTAAGCTTGTGTTATAGCAGCTATAAACTTTGATTTCTTTACCAGTCTCTGCTTTTCTCTCCCAAATACAACATAAAATGCCAGAAGTAAACAAATTGTTGGTTTTTACTAAGATACATTTCTGTCTTGAGATGAGGTAAATTTAGTTACAACTTTACCTCTGACTGATTTAAAGTGCTGACCAAGGAGACTTTTTTTGTAGTACAATATTTTTTCTTGCAAACAATTGCATTAATTTGTGTTTTTATAAAAAGAATGTATTGACTTTTGAGGAGTAAGGTTTGTAAATAGTAAAATAAAATGTTGAATCAGTGTACATTTTTAAAAACACTAATCCACCTGGTGTTCAGGCTGAAGCGTGAGAACAGTGAGATTGAGGATTACAGACGGAGGGCCCTCAAACTACAGGGAATGAAGCAGAATGTGGAGCAGTTTGCTCAGTTCCTGGAGCAGCCGCTGTCCCCTGTGCTGCGGGACATGTTCGCCCTGTTTGACGAGGTGGGACCTACATTTATATACTTTTGTTCATCTGTGATCAGTAATTGGTGTGCTAATAGAAATCTTATTTTCATTTCACTGACTTGTCACATTGTCTGCTGTCATTTAAGGAACAGAAATCTAGTTCACAACCATAAGACAAAATAAGTTGGTGCATATAAAGTAAAAAAAAAAAAAAAAGTAAGTATTGATAAGTGTAGTTCTGGATTTTAATCAAATTAAAAGGGCTATTTTTTTATTTTTTAAATGTGCAGTTTATCTTAAAATAAAAAAAAAGTTTCTGTTTTATTCTTTTCATTCTGTTAAAAAAATACATGATTTTTCTTGAATACAAATAGGCTCTTAAAAATAAATAAATAAAACACTATTTATGCAAAAAGCAACTTTTATTACAATTCAAATTTTATAAAAAATAAAAAGTACAATTATTTTCTTATTCCAAATTTTTAATCCCTGCTTAAGACTTTCAAAATTTGTATTTGATTTGACCAAATAAAACTGCGTACTTTTATACATAAAAAAAGCTCAATGTAGTTTTGTCCACAGATATGATTATACTATAGGGGTGTAACGGTACACACATTCGTACTGGAATATTCCTGTACAGGCCTTTCGGTTTGGTGCACACGTGCCGAATGCAATACTTTTACTTGCGGAACAGAGTTAAAATCTGAGTACCCTCAGGAACATATCAAGTGGCAGACAGCAAGTTTGGTTAGTCTCCGCCTCGCACTTTCAGCGCATTTCTTTTTTTATTATTAAAATTCAACTTGAAAACAGATGGCAATCCCAGGGTTATTAAAAAAAGAAACTAGAGTTAACGCAGTCACTGTGGCTACTTACTCCGAAACCGAAAATAAGATTTGTTTAGCGAATACATAAATGCTAAAGAAATTCTTGAAGCTGGACATTAAACGCAAAAGAATCCAGAGCACTTGCGTTTTATGTCCGGCTTCAAGAATTAATTTTGAAAGGAGTAAATCCTGACAATTCAGCATATTGAGGGAGTCAAAGAATGACGGATGGAAGGATTGAAGAAATTTGATAAAATATGCTGAAATAAGATTTTCTGATTTTGTCTAATTGCCTAATAAAAGAGGGGAAAAAACAAAAAAAAATAAAATCTTGAAG
The DNA here is from genome assembly GCA_039877035.1 of Silurus lanzhouensis. Taxonomy (NCBI): domain Eukaryota; kingdom Metazoa; phylum Chordata; class Actinopteri; order Siluriformes; family Siluridae; genus Silurus; species Silurus lanzhouensis. The sequence goes on from JBCEWE010000483.1 coordinate 1,170,398, forward strand.
CTTTAAACATGAAGTTTTTCTTTGATTGGATGAAATCTGACTAATGTGCATTGGCATTTCTTGGGCATCTTAAGCATGACGAGGGCTTAATGGACGTGCGTGAGCTTGTCATCGCCTTTTCCGTAGTGTGCAGACCCACCAAAACTTTGGAGACCATCAAACTCGCTTTTACGGTGAGTGTAATTTTTTTTTCAAAATGCAGTTGATAGCGTTTTTATCATTGTGTTGTTGACATTTACCCACGTACACATTTTGGCAGGACAGGCCCTGATCATTGTAGACAAAATATAGTGACTTCTTATTTGAGCCATTTTAATCTCTATGGTTTTGGGTTCAGATGTTTGAGGATGAGCAAAATGGAGGAGTGACTGAGGAGGAACTGGAATGTATCCTGCATACAGCTCTGGGAGTGACCGAGCTCAAAGTGTCAAGACTTTTCCATGCCGTTGACGTAATAAACGCCGGAAAAGTGACGTTTGGTAAGAAAATGTCACCTCTTTTGGGAGAGTGTATTTTCCCAGGGTGTTAATTTTTTTAAGGGAGCTTCAAGTTAGACTGGGTGGAGCTAATATCCTAATAGCAAATTCTAGATTCATGCCAGTTTGACGCACAAATGAATTGTGAGAACTGGATGTAGTAGAATAATGGAAATGTCGAACAATGAATGAAAAAATAAACACAGGTTGTTGTTTAAAGATTTGCAATATTTATGCAGCTATAATTCTAAATCCAAATTTGATTCAAGTTGTAGTTTTTTTACAATAATGAAATAGAAAAATGCACGATTTACTAAACTGTATATACTATACTATTAATACTACCATGTATTTGCTTAAAATACATTGTTAACTCTTTTTGATGTAACTATTTAGCTATTAATTATTTAATGTTGCCATGTTGTGCTCTATTACTCCTTATAAACAACCTTGCATTTACAAAACCTTAAACATTAGAAAAGTTACTTCAAATATTCTGAAGTAGAAAAAAATAGCTTTATAATTACTTAATTATAAAAATGATTAATATTTTCCCCATTAAAACTTTAATGTCAGAGATGTTCAGGAGTTTTGCTGAGCAGCAGCCTGATTTTGCAGAGGAGTTTCTCTATGCTGAGAACACGGGCTTCTTCAGCAACTTCCTTTCGTCTGGCATCGCTTCGAATGGATTTTGCCCTGACTTCTCCCCCAACGAGCACCAGAAGAAGGTCAAATAAAGAACATCAGTTCCTGGATGGAAAAACAGCCAGTTCTTTTATTTCTTTTTTTTTTTCTCCTCCCTGCTTCCTCCCCACGCCCCCAAATCCACCCCCTTTTTTCCTTTTAATCAAACCTCTTCTGAAGGGTTGATTTTATTGCATTCAACAACCAATGAAAGGATCTCTTAAAACATGTTTAACCATTACCAAAATCCAGGAAGGAAAAAAACACAAATTGAATATATTCAATTTTTAGCTAGCAATTTTTTTAGTTGTTGGTCATGGTCGCTAAAATATCTTTGAAGGAAATACATTTATTTTTTATTAATCATCCTAGTTATGTTTCATGTTTCTGAGAACTGTTGTAGCCAGCATTTGGGCTTGTCCTTAGAAACAACAAATGAAAAACCTTTGTTCCTTAAGAGGAGCTTTGGATTCTTTTGTTTGTCTATCTTTGTATTTTTTATTTTTTTTATTTTTAAAGGTGTGTGTGTGTGTATGTATGTATGTGTGTATGTGTATATATATATATATATATATATATATATATATATATATATATATATATATATATATATATATATATATATATATATATACACACGCACGCATATTTTATATATATTAATTTGTAATATATATATATATATATATATATATATATATATATATATATATATATATATATATATATATATATATATATATATATATATATATATTACACCATATACACGCACAGTAACCCCCCCGGTTTACCGCGGCTTGAATCTCGTGCAATTTGCCACATAACTAATATGTTTAGCTGATTTTCCCAGTCTCTTGCGGATAGCACGATAGACCACAAAACGTACAGTTCATTGTTTTTATTGAGTTTTATGTTCAAATAATGAAATTTATTAAGAAATATAATTATTTATTATAAAATGAAGTAAAATGCTAATACAGTACTGTATACATAAAATTAGCATTTTTTGGGGTGGCGTCCATTTATTGCGTTTTTCTTTTTTTTTTTTTTTTCCCTTTCCGTTTACTGCAGGCGGTTTTGGAACATACTCACCTCGATAAACAGGGGATTACTGTGTGTGTGTGTGTGTGTGTGTGTGTGTGTGTGTGTGTGTGTGTGTGTGTGTGTGTGTGTGCGCGCATATATATATATATATATATATATATATATATATATATATATATATATATATATATATATATATATATATATATATATATATATATATATATATATATATATATATAGAGAGAGAGAGAGAGAGACAGGGACTAAATTTCTGAGAGCTGAACGATGCTGAATTCCGATCACCTTTCTGATCACAAATTTACTTGAAATCTGAGCACTTGTTTATTTTTCATGTTTGAAATGCTGGAACAGAGACTAGAACAAGTCTAGCTAGAAAACCTAAATCAGACATTTAAAAAAAAAAAAATAGATCTCAATATGAAACTGTAGATGCCTTTCTTTAATGTGCATGGGTTTGAAGCTTGCTATTACAGTATTATCACAGATTTTTATTTTTTATTTTTTTAAAGTTTGGTTCTGAAAGCACTGGTGATTAAAATCTGATTATTATATCAGACATGAGGTGCTGAATGATCCAACAGGTCTGATTTTAACTGAGCCTTTTTTGCTTTTTTGTTTGTTTTTGTTTTTTATAGACTTTTTTTTTTTTTTTTTTGTATACATTTGTTTTTGAGCTTTGAAGCTCAGGGTTTTAGTTAGCGGTTACATTTTGTAGGTGTGTCCCTAGCACATTGCCAAATGGCAGATTTTTCACATTTTTACTTGTGCCAATATTAATTTCATATCACAATAATGTCTAATATTATATTGATGTAGTACAATGCAAATAAAAAGAAAAAAACAACTTGGGGGGGTAGGGGTGCAGGGGGATGGGTGTAGATAAAAACAGAATGCAATGATTTGCAAATCTCATATGCCCTTATTTTGTTCACTGTCGGATATTGAAAACATATCACATGTTTATACTGAGGAAATTAACTTTTTTAGGGAAATTATTATTTTGTGTTACACAAAAGTTGCTCAAAACCTGTGGAGAAATATTTGTCAAATAATTAGGATAATTGGCAACCGTTCATTAACATGATGGACTGTTTATATATATATATATGTATAAAAAGAGTATCTTAGAGTTCCAGTGTCTATCAGAAGTAAAGATTTTCAGAGATTCACTTATCTGCTAAATACTGTCTACAAATTGAGTTTGAACATCTTATTATCTACAGTAAATACCATGAACAGACTCGGAGAATTCTGAGAACTAAATTTCCACATTATTTGATTATCTATGAAAATTTTTGCTATTGTATCATTTAAAAAGAAAAAAATAAACTGACCAAATACATGCTAGCATCCACAAAATCTGTTGCTCGTTTTGAAATTACCTTTTGTGTTACTGTAGGAACAATCTAAATAGAAATATGATCAGATATTATAATCTAAAAAGAATTCTATTATTAGACTTTAACGTTAATGATAAAATTTTAAATATGGCAAGAAATAAAATAAGTTGCCAGTGCAGTAAGAGAATGTTTGTGAAAAACAATACGATAATTTAGTAAAAAAAATTTGCGGATTACACTAGCACTAGCTTTTTTGGTTAGTTTTTTCCCCTCTCCTTGCAACATTGATGTCTGTGTAAAGTTGTTTAAATCTGAGACATTTTGCATGTTTTTTAAGAGCAGATTTTTGCAAATTGCAGCAGCATGTATCAGTACTGTAGCCTTTACATAATATTGTAAAAACCATGATAAACTATTGTGATAGGAAAGTAAAATATTGGCACACATCTTGATGTTGCAGTACAAGTGGGACCAGGAAAATGTACACAGGTTTTTTGTTTGTTTGTGTTTGTAATATCAAAGGCCAAATTTCAGCAGAGACCAAAACATTTTTCCCCCAAAAATAAACCCCACAAAAAAATTAACCATGGCCTTGGGAACAACATAAAAAATTGTCTTGTATTTCTGTCTATGATTTGGAACAGAATATTCGCAAATTGAGCTAACGATGATACTTACACCCCCCCCCCCCCCCCCACATATGTGTGTGTGTATGTATATATATATATATATATATACACACACACACACACACATACATACACCTACATATAGATAGATATGTGCACATGATTCTTTTGCTGTTGATTCGAAGTTGATAAAAGGACTTTTTGAATTTTTTTTTTGTTTTTTATATATAAATATAAATAGGTCATGTTGACTAGTAGTAGTTTTTTTTTTTTTTTTTTTTTTTTTTTTGATCACCCAAACCTTTTGAAATATTTAGAAAATATAGTTTTTATATTTGCCATTGTGCATGAATTAAAGTAGGAATGCATTCTGATAATTGATATGGAATGTGTGTGTGTGTGTGTGTGTGTATGTATGTGTGTGTGTGTGTGTGTATATATATATATATATATATATATATATATATATATATATATATATATATATATTGCAATGCTCAAATTGTAATCTCTTTATATATCGCCATGTCAAGGCAGATTTTTATTTTGATCTGTTTGGGACGAATTTCATGATGGCAATCAGGTCACTGGGTTCAGAAAAGGACAGGATTCTTATTTAGACTAAGGAATTATTTATAAATATACAGAAACCGTCTTTTTTTTTTTTTTAAATACACATTTTTAATATTAAATGGCTTATGGGTTTAATTTTCTATTATTATTATTACTCACAGTACACTTTCTAATGACTGACCTGTCAAAACATATTTTGAGCAAATTTTGTTTTAATATGATTTAAGTTGAATAGAATACTGATATTCCCCGAGTACGATGGTTCGACTTGGATTTTACGATGATACAACAGAGTTATAAAAATATTTAATGTTTCGCATGACAGGCAAGAATAGCAGTATATATGCAGCACAATACGTTGGGAAGCTGCCAGGATGTCGCCTGCTGGCAAAAGCAAGCATCTTACAAGGCGGGAGTTTAGTCTCTGCAGATTGTCCACCGCCCCCCCCCCCCACACACACACACCCCCCAAAAAAAACAAACAGACCTAATTTTAGCTTTTGTCTCTCCAGTGTCGCTGGATGCTGAAACCGAGCGCATACAGCTCTGCCTTCCACTCGTGAACCGGTGCTCATTCATGTACCCGCACCGGCACTTGTCTATGCACCCGCTGCCACATACTGTACTGTAAATTTGCTCTGTTTTGCTAAATTATGTACTGTAATGTGTAAATTAATAACAAATTACAGTATATAACTTCATATTAATCATTGTTCTTTAAGACTCCTGGGCATGCTAGGTGATGTCCCAACTTATATTTTCAAGTTACAATGGGGTCATCGGCATGCATTTCCGTTAGTAAGTAGGGACTACCTGTATAATGTTTGGTTTTTTTTGTTTGCTTTTTTATACTTTTATTTTGTTTATTTTATGGACCCCTTTGCTAGAAAGGGGGATCGTGGAGTTGTCAAAATGTCGCAGCATGAGGATCATGCTCATGCTCCCCCCCTACACACACACACACACACACACACACACACACACACACAAAACAATATTCTTCAGATGTGAATATTTCATATTAATGACTATCAAAGAAACACTTTTCCGAAATTTGTAAGTTTATTTTTACTTCCATTGCGATCTGATGTGTGGTCCAATTGTATTGCTGATGGAACTTAAGCTGCATTTCTTAATGTAGATTATTATTATTATGATTGTGGTTAAATCCGGCAACACAGGACTTGGTTTCTTTCCCCAGTGATAAAGTGAATGTACAGACAATCTGTCACTCAAGTTCGTCCTTGATGTTTTTTAACCGAAACGTATGATGGGACAACCATTTAATTTGTGGAAAATACACTCGTTGCCACTTGACATTCTTTTGTGCACTTGAGAAGTTTTAGATTTGTGTTTTTTTTATGTTTATTATTTTACTCATTATTCTAACTGGAAAGAAGTGTGTAATTATGGTTGCCTGTGTGACGGCTATGGTAATTCCCCACTCATTTTACGTTATGAATATAAGGTTACATTTTTAAATAAGATGGTGATTTTTAACTCCTAATACAAATAAGCTAACAGTTTGAGAGAGTTTGTACACTTCCATAGAATCAATCAAATTCTGTCTTGTTTGCAAGGTAGTCTTGGAATCTTCATAATTTAATTGCAATAAGAAAACATGGCTGTTTTAATATCTGTTCAATATTTTAATGTATATGCATTATTGTATTTTATGTTACATCAAAAGAAAAAGCTTTTGGCTATGAATTCATAGCAGTTAGTAAGTGTTAAAACTGTGCCAGTTAATAGCTATCTCCCTCATAAAAAAAATAAATAAATTGCCCAATTGTAAAAGTACTTAGAAATATCTCTGGCCCTGTTGGCTAGCTACCTACTTAATTAACATAAATGGCTAGCCTGCTTATTTGTGCAAGATGACTAGCAAAAATGAGTTTAGGTTTTGCAATAAAAGTAAAATTGTATATAATTATGAATAATGATTTGGGAATCACCACAGTTTCCACACAGCTTCCTGTAAAGCATGGAATGAGATTTTGTCCTCAGTTGTGGAATGTTTAGTGAATATCAAAAAATCTTCACTGCCATTTTGGTGACATGAGCAGATTATCATCATAGGAACTGAACAAAATCCTTGCAAAGAGATGATCGGAGAGGACTCCAAACCCTGAGGGGAACACGCACTGCCTCATTTTTACCATTTTTAACTCCTCACTGAGGGTTTCGAGTGGCTTCTGTCCAATCACTTCCATTTCTGTGGTTTCCTTTGAGCTAAAGATGAGTGACAGCCACTCTGATGGCTCCCACTTTTATTTTCTAATTTCTTTTTTCTTCTTTCTTTGATTAAATATTTCAACATGTCTTGTTTTGACTGCCATGTGATGACTTATCATTCCAACCCTTAAATAATTAAAAAATGTTTACACTGAATGATGACTCCCTGTGCTTACTGCAAATATGATGCTTCAAAATGTATAATAAACTCTGCATACTTCATAAAGAACAAACAGCTAAGAATTTGTTTGTGCTTAGTTTTTCATGGCATGGAGCTTGGCAAGGTGTTTCAGAACTGGGGGGTTCAAAATCATGATTCGTATGAATTCCACAGCAATGCATTACCTCCAGCAGCCTGAGACTCTTTGACCCTGTTGCCCCACAAATGGAGATTTGAATTACTTGGCTGGTGAGATTGGTACCTGATGTGGTCTTAGTTTGATGTAGGATGTTGGCCTCAGCATTTAGTGTGTTGCAAATTCTGCTCACAGTGACTATAAAGAATGGTTATTTGAGTTACTATATATTTTTTGACTGCTCAATCCATGGCAACTGCTCTTTATCAGCAGGCACTGCCACTCAATAGATTTTATGTAAAAACAATCTCAAAAATGTATTGGATTTTCCCAAAATAGACCAACTCATCTTGGACTAACAGCCATATGTGACACCAATTTCTTTTTTTTTCTCATTCTGATATTTAATGTCCGCATTAACTCTTGAATTGCACATGATCATGAAGCAGAACCCCTTTACTAACTTGAAGCCAGCCAAAAAATGTTGTATGTTTTCATGAGACTGCTGAAAGATGTAATTTGTGGTTTTTTTTTGTGTCAGTTGGACAACCATATCAATATGGACTTGATTGAGGAACAGGAGTTCCCCTTTGGGAACTAGAGCTGCGTTAACAACGCTTTGGGAACACTTGTGCGTGACCACGCATTGAACCACTTGTGTAATCTGTCCAATGTAACTGTGTGACTTCACCAGCATGATGATGTAGCGACCAGGAAGCTATGAAAGCATGTGCCGTCGAAACAGTGCTAGATTCTGTTCAGATAGTTCTCTGTGTGGTTCTAATATTCCTTCTCATAGGTTTCGCTATGGCAAGCCAAAGGTAATGGAAAGAAGTAAGCAATCCTTCAGGCTAAGTGTGTTATTCCTTGTCTGTGCCTGGGCTTGCCTTTCTTTCCAGAGCTGCACACCAAGATGTCCAGGTCATGGAATAATTCTTATTTGGCTCGTGTCTTCGGCCTTAACGTTACCTTCTACTCTAATGTAGTGGAACTGAGGAAATGCGGTTATGGGGCGATTCCCTGGGTCGGGGAGATGCCTGGGAGCTATCTCTTTCCCAGCGCTGCATCATCTGCCCCAGTGTTGCCTACCAAGCTGCTTCTGACCACCTCGGCTTTGGTGGGCAAAGCATAAAAGGGAGAGGGAAAAAAAACTAAGACCCCCTGCCAGGGACTCCAGGTGACACTCCAAGTCGAAGCACAAGCAAATGACTGATATAAGGACCAAAAAAGTCAAAACCCATTGAGGAGGGGTCTTGGTGTACTCCTCAGTACATGGTGACCTCAGAAGATTGTCTCATTAACCCTGCCACCCTCTGTGTTTCAGAGCACAGCGGCCTTCAGCGAGTGCCTCCCTCAGCTTCCGCCCAGGAACGTATCAGCTTTATGGTGTCCACTGCTTCCCAGTGAGCCTCTAGAACAGCTTAAGGGCACAATTCAAGCTGCTTTTGGCACACCAGAGGTTGGTCTCAAGAGACTAATTCCCTTTGTAGACAATCTAGCAGCCTGGACACTCCTGCCTGACATGTCTCCATGGCTCCTGCGCACTGTAGAAAGAGGCTACAAGATTAAGTTCAGGTCTCTGCCACCTCGGTTCAACGGGGTGTTTCCCAACCAGGGGGGTCCTGAGCAGGTCCAACTGACGAAAAGTCCGGTACTTCATAGTTACAAAGAAGGAGGGGTGTGCTGTGTCCCACTTTAGATTTGCATCAGCTGAACCGCTCACTCATGAAGCTCAGGTTCAAGATGCTCATGCTAAAACAAGTAGTGTCTCAAATCAGGTCTGAGAACTGGTTCATCATGATCGGTATGAGAAACGTGTACTTCCATATACCTTCCTTCCTCTACACAGGAATTTCCTGAGGTTTGCTTTCGGGGCAAAGCTTACCACTATTGGGTTCTTCTATTTGCCCTTGCACTCTCAACCCATACTTTCACAAATTGTGGGGATGCTGCTGTGGCTCCAGGGCCTCCACAAACTAAATTATATCTACAATTGGTTGATATTAGCTCAGTTGGAGCACTTGCTAATTAGGTATCGAGATGATGTTCTCGCTCACATAAGAGTTTGAGTTAAGGATAAAGAAAAGTGTGCTTTCTCCAGTACAGAGGACCACCTAACTATGTATGTATGTGTGTATATATATATACTGTGTGTGTATATATGTATATATATATAATATATATATATATATATATATATACACACACAAATACTTATTTTCCTCACTATATATATATATCAGTTAGGACACACCTGCTCATTCAAAGAGTTTTCTTTATTTTCATGACTATGAAAATTGTAGAGTCACACTGAAGGCATCAAAACTATGAATTAACACGTGGAATTATATACATAACAAAAAAGTGAACTGAAAATATGTCATATTGTAGGTTCTATAAAGTAGGCATCAAGAGAATGGCAAGAGTGTATATATATATATATGTATACAGTGAGGAAAATAAGTATTTGAACACCCTGCTAATTTGCAAGTTCATCCACTTAGAAATCATAGAGGGGTCTGAAATTGTCATCGTAGGTGCATGTCCACTGTGAGAGACATAATCTAAAAAAAAAATACAGAAAACACAATGTATGATTTTTTTAACTATTTATTTGTATGATACAGCTGCAAATAAGTATTTGAACACCTGAGAAAGTCAATGTTAATATTTGGTACAGTAGCCTTTGTTTGCAGTTACAGAGGTCAAACATTTCCTGTAGTTTTTCACCAGGTTTGCACACACTGCAGGAGGGATTTTGGCCCACTCCTCCACACAGATCTTCTCTAAATCAGTCAGGTTTCTGGCCTGTCGCTGAGAAACACGGAGTTTGAGCTCCCTCCAAAGATTCTCTATTGTGTTTAGGTCTGGAGACTGGCTAGGCCACGCCAGAACCTTGATATGCTTCTTACAGAGCCACTCCTTGGTTATCCTGGCTGTGTGCTTCGGGTCATTGTCATGTTGGAAGACTCAGCCTCGACCCATCTTCAATGCTCTAACTGAGGGAAGGAGGTTGTTCCCCAAAATCTTGCAATACATGGCCCCAGTCATCCTCTCCTTAATACAGTGCAGTCGCCCTGTCCCATGTGCAGGAAAACACCCCCAAAGCATGATGCTACCACCCCCATGCTTTACAGTAGAGATTGTGTTCTTGGGATGGTACTCATCATTCTTCTTCCTCCAAACACATTTAGTGGAATTATGACCCAAAAGTTCTATTTTGGTCTCATCTGACGACATGACTTTCTCCCATGACTCCTCTGGATCATCCAAATGGTCATTGGCAAACTTAAGACGTGCCTGGACATGTGCTGGTTTAAGCAGGGGAACCTTCTGTGCCATGCATGATTTCAAACCATGACGTCTTAGTGTATTACCAACAGTAACCTTGGAAATGGTGGTCCCAGCTCTTTTTAGGTCATTGACCAGCTCCTCCCGTGTAGTTCTGGGCTGATTTCTCACCTTCCTTAGGATCATTGAGACCCCACGAGGTGAGATCTTGCATGGAGCCCCAGTCCGAGGGAGATTGACAGTCATGTTTAGCTTCTTCCTTTTTCTAATGATTGCTACAACAGTGGACCTTTTTTCACCAAGCTGCTTGGCAATTTCCCCGTAGCCCTTTCCAGCCTTGTGGAGGTGTACAAGTTTGTCTCTAGTGTCTTTGGACAGATCTTTGGTCTTAGACATGTTAGTAGTTGGATTCTTACTGATTGTATGGGGTGGACAGGTGTCTTTATGCAGCTAACGACCTCAAACAGGTGCATCTAATTTAGGATAATAAATGTAGTGGAGGTGGACATTTTAAAGGCAGACTAACAGGTCTTTCAGTGTCAGAATTCTAGCTGATAGACAGGTGTTCAAATACTTATTTGCAGCTTAATTTTTTTTTTTAGATTATGTCTCTCACAGTGGACATGCACGTACAATGACAATTTCAAACCCCTCCATGATGAAGTGGGAGAACTTGCAAAATAGCAGGGTTTCCTCACTGTGTGTGTGTGTGTGTGTGTGTGTGTGTGTGTGTGTGTGTGTGTGTGTGTGTGTGTGTGTGTATATATATATATATATATATATATATATATATATATATAATATGTCTGTGTGTGTGTCTGTGTGTGTGTGTCTGTGTGTGTGTGTGTGTCTGTGGTGTCCCCTGGTGGTCAAATTAGAAAACTCGGACACATAGAAGATGCAAAAAAGATTCACACTATGTAAAGAAAGATTAACAATGTATGTATATATATATACACAAACCCGATTTTGGATTTATTGATGGATAGGTAGCAATAAGAGGCTGGAAAAATTAAATGTACATATAAGGAACAGCTGGAGGACCAATTTGCAACTTATTAGGTCAAATAGCAACATGATTGGGTATAAAAAGAGCCCCTCAGAGTGGCAGTGTCTCTCAGAAGTCAAGATGGGCAGAGGTTCACCATTTCCCCCAATGCTGCGGCGAAAAATAGTGGAGCAATATCAGAAAGGAGTTTCTTAGAGAAAAATTGCAAAGAATTTGAAGTTATCATCATCTACAGTGCATAATATCATCCAAAGATTCAGAGAATCTCGAACAATCTCTGTTTTTTAGGGCCAAGGCTGGAAAACCATATTGGATGCCCATGATCTTCGGGTCCTCAGACGGCACTGCATCACATACAGGAATGCTATTGAAATGGAAATCACAACATGGGCTCAGGAATACTTCCAGAAAACATTGTTGGTGAGCACAATTCACTGTACTAAAACTCTATAGGCCAAAAAAGAAGCCATATCTAAACCTGATCCAGAAGTGCAGGTATTTTCTCTTATTTAAAATGGACTGTGACAAAGTGGAAAACTGTTCTGTGGTCAGACGAATCAAAATTTGAAGTTCTTTTTAGAAAACATGGCCTTGTTCCAGCTTTTTTGAGATGTGTTGATGCTATGAAATTTTAAATCAACTTATTGATTAAAATGATACATTTTCTCAGTTTAAACATTTGATATGCCATCAATGTTGTATTCTGAATAAAATATTGACATTTAAAACTTCCACATCATTGCATTCTGTTTTTATTCACAATTTGTTCAGTGTCCCAACTTTTTTGGAATTGTGTTTTTTTATATATATATATATATACAAAAACACAATTCCATATATACAGAGTGCCCTCCACAATTATTGGCACCCCTGTTTAAGATGTGGTCGTGGACTTCTAAAAATTCTCCTTTTTTTTTTTAAACATAGAACCCAAATGCAAAAAAAGAGAAAAATCCAACCTTTCATTTAAGTACATAACTTTGGTGGTAAAAAAATCACACATTTAGAAAAAAAAAAAAACTTGAAATCATGTGTGCCACAATTATTGGCACCCCTAACAATTCCTCTGAAAAATTTAATTGTTTTTTTTTTTTTATATATTTTTCTGTAGTTGCTAAGGTTGGTCAGGGTATCTAGGGACTTTTAATTAGTAATTCATGATTTCCTGTTTCCCTGGGGTATAAATATGACGTGACACAGAGGCCTAATTCTCTTACCCATTTGTCAACATGGCAAAGACAAGAGAACACACCATTCAAGTAAGGCAGATGTGTGTCGACCTTCATAAGTCAGGCAATGGCTACAAGAAAATAGCCACTCGCCTTAACTTGCCGGTATCTACAGTCAGAGGAATCATTAAGAAGTTTAAAACAACTGGAACAGTGACAAACAAGGCTTGAAGAGGTCCCAAGTTTATCTTGCCACAACGCACAGTGAGGAGGATGGTAAGAGAAGTAAAAAAATTTCCCAAGCTCACCGTCACAGAATTGCATCAAAGAGTGGCATCTTGGGGTCACAGAGTCTCCAAAACAACCATCAGACGCTCTCTACATGCCAACAAGCTGTTTGGGAGGCATGCAAGGAAAAAGCCTTTTCTCATTAACACTCACAAACGTAAATGTCTGGAGTTTGCTAAGCTGTACTGGGACTTCAACTGGGATCGTGTGCTTTGGTCAGATGAGACTAAGATTGAGCTTTTTGGCAACAAACACTCTAAGTGGGTCTGGCGTAAAACAAAAGATGAGTATGCCGAAAAGCACCTCATGCCCACCGTGAAGTATGGTGGAGGATCTGTGATGCTGTGGGCCTGTTTCTCTTCCAAAGGCCCTGGGAACCTTGTTAGGGTGCATGGCATTATGAACGCTTTGAAGTACCAGGATATTTTAAATAAAAACCTGATGGCCTCTGCCAGAAAGCTGAAGATGGGTCGTCATTGGGTCTTTCAGCAGGATAATGATCCAAAACATGTGGCAAAATCTACACAAAAGTGGTTCAGCAGTCACAAACTCAAGGTCCTCCCATGGCCATCTCAGTCCCCAGACCTCAACCCAATCGAAAACCTGTGGGGCGAGCTAAAGAGAAGAGTGCATAAGAGAGGACCCAGGACACTGGATGATCTAGAAAGATTGTGCAAAGAAGAATGGTCAAAAATCCCTCTCTCTGTGTTCTCCAATCTTGTGAAATGTTATAGGAGGAGATTAAGTGCTGTCTTGTTGGCAAAAGGAGGTTGTACAAAGTATTAACATCAGGGGTGCCAATAATTGTGGCACACATGATTTCAAGTTTTTTTTTTTTTTTTCTAAATGTGTGATTTTTTTACCACCAAAGTAATGTACTTAAATGAAAGGTTGGATTTTTCTCTTTTTTTGCATTTGGGTTCTATGTTGTTTTAAAAAAAAGGAGAATTTTTAGAAGTCCACGACCACATCTTAAACAGGGGTGCCAATAATTATGGAGGGCACTGTATAGGCCTTCGCAACATTTTTGTTGCAATACATGGGATTGGTTACAGAAGGATTTCAAAACTTCTGACTGTTCCAGTGAGTACTGTTGGGGCCATAATCCGGAAATGGAAAGGACATTATTTTACCATAAACTGGCCACGCCTAGGTACGCCTAGGTGCTCCTCGCAAGATTTCTGACAGAGGAGTGAAAATAATCATCAGAAGAGTTGTACAATTTGTACATTTGTTTGAAAGAAAACAATAAGTAATGCACTCGGCCATAGCTTGTATGCACGCTCACCACACAGGACTTCATTTCTGAAGGATTTCATTTTAGGTTTGCTGCACAACATTTGGACAAGCCTGTAAAATACTGGGAGAATATAGTCTGGTAAGATGAGACTAAATTGAGCTCTTTGGATGCCATAATACACATTATGTTTGGAGGACAAATGGTGTGGGTTGTTTTTCAGCATACAGTACTGGCAAACTTCATAAAATTGAAGGAAGGATGAACAAAAAATGTACCGAGACATTCTTGATAAAAACCTGCTGCCATCTACCACGAGGATAAAGATGAAACGAGGGTGGACATTTCAGTAAGACAATGATCCCAAACACACAGCCAAGGATTTTCTAAATTGGTTTCAGAGAAAGTAAAAGCTACTAGAATGGCCCAGCCAATCACTTGACTTAAATCAAATTGAAAATGTATAAAAAGAACTAAAGATCAGAGTTCATAGAAGAGGCCCACAAATCCTTCAAGATTTGAAAAATGTTTGTGTGGAAGAATAGGCTAAAAATACATCTGAGCAATAGTTTCTCCATACAGGAGGCTGAAATTTTAAATAAAAGCGTGTCCAATACTTTTCACATTGTTACACATAAATTAACATCTATGGTTTGATTTCTTTGCATGTGTGGGTTGCATGGGTTGTTACCAACATCTGGTAAAAATGTTGTCAATAGCACCTTAAGAATATATTTTCTGAGAAAAAAATGGTGACGTGTTATTTTACCCGCTGTGTGTATATCTATGTGTATAAACATAATTGGGCTAAACCTGTTGCATTCCTTGTGTCAGAGGTGTCTTACATGGGCAAAGGACAAAACGGACCGGACTGTTGCTCAGTGGGCCTTGATTTAGAAATCAAGGTCCCAGAGTCTGGAGGAAGAGAGGCACACAATCCAAATTGCCAGTGGTGGTTTTGGGGAGTCATGTAATCTGCTGGTGTTAATCCACTATGTTTTATCAGGTCCAAGGTCAGCACAGCCGTCTACCAGAAAGTTTTAGAGCACTTCATGCTTCCCTCTGTTGACCAGCTTTATGGAGATGCTAATTAAATTTTTTAACAGGACTTGGCACCTGCCCACACTGCCAAAAGTAATAATACCTGGTATAAGGACCATGGTATCCCAACTGGGCCGAACAGTAGTTTTCCATCATAATTAACGACCCCAAACACACCGCCAAGATGGCAACTGTCTTGCTGTAGAAGCTAAAGGTGAAGGTGATAAAGTGGCCAAATACACATATATGCACATGGAATGTTTATCCTTGTGTTTATTATAAACACTCAATAAGCGTTATGATGATTAACTGTGATTCTATTAAATAAATTGTCAAAAACTTTCATTTTCACAATTTTTACAATTGCTTCTGAAGTAAAAAAAAAAAGTAGGACATAATGCAGTACTTAAATTAAAGCAATTGTTTAAAACTTGTGTGCCAACAAGTAACAGGGATATCATTGCATGGTATAGTAAGCAATTTGCAGTTTCTCCTGATCTGGAACTTAAAACATGCATTTGAGTGATTGTACCAAACTGGAGTCCAAAATGTTGGAATAATGTCACTCCCAAAACTTACAAGTAATTGGAATTTCCAGTTGTCTGACCAAAGAACAGTTTTTAATTTTGACTCAGTACATTTTAAATGAACCTAGGTCCAGAGTTGATAGCAACATTTCTGGATCATGTTCACACGTGCCTTTTTCTTTGCATGATAGATGTTTGACCAGCATTTATGGATGACATGGAAATCTCTGTTCACAGACAACGATTTCTGGAGTAAATAGTAAGCCCATGCAGAGATTTCCATCACATCATCATTACTGTTTTAAATGCAGTGCAGCCTGAGTGCTGAAAGATAACAAACATGCAATATTGATATTCACCCTTGTCTCTTGAGATTTATCCAGATTATTTTTGATGATATTATGTACTGTAAATGATGAAATATTTAACTGTTCTACAATTTTATGTTGAGGAACATTATTCTGAAATTGTTCCATAATTTGTAGACACAGTCTTTCACAGATTGGTGAAGCTCTACCCATCTTTTAATACTCAATCTTTTTATTGACCTGTTGTCAATTAATCTAATTAGTTGCAAAATGTTTCTCCAACTGTTTAATTTTAATAACACTTTTTACAGACTTTTGTTGCCTCGTCCCAAACTTTATAAAACATGTTGCAACCATCAAATTCTAAACTACCTTATTTTTTCCATTTCAAATTGTACATTTCCTCAGTTTAATTTTTTTATATGTTTATGTTCTATTTTGAATAAAATATGGGTTTATTACATTTGAAAATCCTTGCAGTCTGTATTTACATCTTACACAGTACCCAAAATCATTTATAATTGGGATTGTGAATAAATAGATAAACAGAGCACCTATCTATCAATCAATCGATCAATCAATCAGTCAGTCAGTCAGTCTGATTGTCTGTCTGTCCGTCTGTTGTCTACTTGAAAGATATATTTTGGGACAAAAAAACATGACCAATATATTGTCAGTAAAACATCAGTAGAAGAGTTTTCCACTCTGAGCAGTCAAGTTATTAATTCTGCTACATATAAGTATTTTAATGTTTCTCAGTTGCTATGGAGCCTTTTTTCAAATCATCCTTGATATTTGCAAACCAGTAAGTGCATTTTCAAAACAATCTGTAGAAACTGCACAACACATTGGATTTCTTGCAAAAGCCTTTTCTCAAAATCCTTAGTTCATCTCTCAAAAGTAAATATTTGTGACAATGAACGTTTGTGTCATTCTCATTCCGATCAGAATGAAAAGTCTCTTTGTCATTGTTCACAAACAAGATCGTCAAAATGTTTAGACATGTTTTCAGTATGATGGTGCACAATTTCAGTATTTCTTGATATAAACTACGGTTTGAAATTACAATGAATGAAAATACACAAAGTTTAATTTCTTGTGTGTGGCATCTATGAATTTCAGCAGCACAAATTTATTTATTTGATTGCATATTTAATTTATATTGATTGCAAGAGACCGGACAGGATTCATACTTTTACTGTACTGTAATAATGTCAATAATTTCTTGATTGTTTATCCATTTTCAGAAATTCTAATACTGTATTTTGCTCTGTCTGCATATGTTTGCTGATTGAAGGTTAACGAGATTCACCTTTGACCTATTTTAGAGAACTAGTTGATCATTGGTTGATGAGATGCTGCTCACTCACCTTCATTATTGAAATTCAAGATTCATCTGCAGAATTCATCAATTCAAGTCACATTTACAAAATAAAAGTATAATAGTTATTTTAGATGACAGATGATGACAACTGGTTTAAACATTTTGCATGCAATGAACTGATGCCTAGATGTTTTGGAGGTTAAGACTATTTAGGTAGAAACTAGTATAATATATTTTGATCAACATGACATAAACAACTGAATGTAGGAAACAGCAGACAATTGTACACAATCGAATTTAATAACAATTTAATCACAGCAACAAGAATTGGTTTTATGATGTGCACAAGTGACTAAAATGATGTGGAGGTTGTACAATTAGTTTTGAGAATCTCTTTTCTGATCTAGGACATGCTCCAAAGCAACTGAGAAAAACTGTAAAATTAGCAATGTGAGAGTACGATGCTGTGAGTTCAGCAATGCCAGTATGTCTTTGTGGTTATCAAGAGGTCAGTAGGTGAGTATAGTAACATGTAACATGCCCTAATGTAGAGATTTGTTCTCAAGTATAAGGATGGGGATGAGTTTAGGATTATGTAGCAAGTATGTAGCTGCAGCATTGCACAATCCCATAATGATCATATTACAAATCCGAGTGTGTGTCAATGTGTGTGTGTGTGTGTATTAAACAAATAAAGGAACTTAGCAGCAGATGCTACACAAGAAGTTAGGCTTCCCCACATCTACCATGCTCATATTCTGGTGAGTTAAATCATACTTTTATACTTTTAAAACTTTTAATATTTTTTTTGTTTTGTATGAAATAAAACATTTTGGTATAATTCGGCTTGAAATAAATGTTATTAAATATTAGATCTAAAACTTTCTTATAATGGAGATTAACATTATGTTTTAAATGTTATACAAAATCAAAACCTGAACATCTGAACATGCTGTCTATCTGTCTGTATCTCTACCTGTCTATCTTTCTGTCACTTTCTTCTTTCTTTCTCAGTGTGTTTGTGTTGTTGGTGAGTGTGTGTCAGTCTCTCCCTCTAGCTGGATGGATTCAGTCTCCTGGTTTTCCTCAGGGATATGGTCCAGACCTGTCTGAAACATGGAGACGCTGTGCACCACCTGGCTATGTTCTCTCCCTCACAATGCTGCATTTGGACCTGGAGGAAAGTGACAACTGTGAGAATGATGTCCTGGAGGTAGGCAAAAGCAATTAGCTCACTTTTTATTTTTTCATTATTTTTCATTATTGTTGTTTTTCCTTTAGATGCTTTTTAATTTATTTTCTTTTTTTTCTTTTTTTTTCCTGGTTGTTTTTATTTGCAGGCTTGTCTTTGCCTTCCTTGTATTTAGTTTTTGGTCTTTTTTGTTCTTTTGTTGCTACTTTTAGCTTCTTGCTTCACTTGTTGCTTTGCTGTCATTCCCTGTAGAACGATAATTCTTTTGTTTCACTTTTCTTTATTCACTTCTTTTATTTTCCTGTCACAGATCTCTGAGGATCACAACTCTATTGTTAAGTTGTGTGGCCAAATGACAACGAAGGAACTGCGGTTGTCTGTTGATCCTTTGCTGCGTTCGTCCTCTGGAGGTTGTCTCAGTTTCACCTTCAGGACTGATTACTCCAACACAGAGAGACACATTGGATTCAAAGCTTTTTACACGACACAGGGTAAAATTACAGCACTGTTTGTGCAGCTTGGAGTTGTTAGGTTTGACCTCATACACCTCCACATGCTTGTGTGTTCTAGCTCTTGGAGTTCTTTTTAAAACTACATATTTTTAGGTTTTTAAAATGTCAGACAGGTATGCTTATGTTGAGGGCTGATTTTGACCTCTTCCTACAGATGTTGATGAGTGCTGGGAGAACCATGTTTCATGTTCTCATTTCTGTCATAATTACATTGGTGGATACAGCTGCAGCTGCAAACCAGGTTACTATCTCAATGAAGATCAACATAAATGTCAAGGTATGTAGACACACAAAACACACACATACTCCAGTTCCCTTTTCTTTTCTTTTGTGATAAATAAAATCTTTGAATGTGTATGAAAAATTAAGCTCAAACATTGTGCTTTGTTCTTTTCGCTTTTTTATTTTTTTTTATTCTTTTATTCTTTATTTCTGCCATTTGTTTTTTAGTTATTTTTTTTTTTTTGCAAGTATTCTACTTTTCTGTGCTTGCTTTCTTCATCACACATACTTTCCTATAACTACATTTAGGTAAATGTACACACTTCCTTGTAGACCAATGATAGATGTCACCAAAATCAGAACATGCTCACAATTGGAAAGTGTTGGTTGTCAAGGAAGTTCTCCCAGAAGTTCCTCTTTCTGTTCTCCTTTTATTTCCTGTAGTGCTTTAAGGGGGTGGTAGTGAAACTGCACATATGAACAGTTTCACATCTACTCTGCAGAACAATTTTACTAACTCAGCAGATTGGGATATTTACAAGGCATTTTCTTGTGTAACCTTAGATTATTCCTGTAGTTCATGGCTTTTTTTTTTTTTTCAACTAAAAAAAATTATCCAGTTATTTCTTAGGAGCTGGTTTATAGAATACCATAAAAATATATCTGATGGAAGATGCCTTAAACCCTGCTAATTCACATCTTAAACTTGGTCTAAAATCTACACCCAATGGTGGAGGATCTAGCACTGGCCACAGCTTCATTGCAACCCTATTTAATTCATATAATCTCCTAATTCTGTTGGAAGGAACTTATTTAACCTCATCATCTCGAAACTTCCCACAAAATTTATCTTCTTTGTTTTTCTAAAAAATCACACATTCAGTGAAAAAGGATTTTAAAATCTAGCTACATTTACTCTTACTTTTTTATTTTTTATTTAGCCAACTGCACAGAAGAACGACATGGATCAGGATTGTTAACATCTCCTGGAAGTCCAAGCCCATACTTCGAAAATGCTGACTGTGTATTCAGTCTTTCTGTGGATGAAGGGAATCAAGTTGAATTAAAATTTATTGGAACGTTTGATGTGGAAAGCAGAGATGGACAATGCATTGACTTTGTAGAAGTATGTGACACTCTATATCATTAAACACTAAACAGGGTATAAATTATGGTCTTTATTATTTATCTGAAGGTATCTTAACTAGAACAGTAAGAAATAGACATTTTTTTTACTATATCAAAAGGGTTGTGATGAAAATCTAATAATAAACTAATGTATTATATTTTTAAATAAGGCATCTTATGTGACCTATTCTAAATATTTTTGGTAAAAAAAATTAAAAAACATCTTTCAATAGTTTTCCCTTCTGTTTTTATCAGATTAAGACAGCCACTCAGACCTATGGGCCATTTTGTGGCAAAAAAAGACCTGATGACATCCTCACTGCAGCCCAACATGTTAGCATTATCTTCCACTCGGATTCAGGGGGAATAAATCAAGGATTCTCCCTTGAGTACAAACCTAAAGGCAGGAAAAAAGAACTATTAGTGGTGCATTGTTAATAACCACTTTTACCAGGTAACATGTTGATCTGGTCAGTATTTTGTTTAATTTGTGTTATTTTCTTTTGTAGTAATGGAATGTCCGGGAAACATCAGCCCACATGCTGATGTATCTCATGTAAGAGATCGGTACACAGTGGGCCAGTCGGTCACTGTGCGCTGTCTGACCGGATACATTTTAAGTGATGTGAGTGTGGAAAAATACACTTGGGGTTTGTGAATGTGACTCAGAATCTTTTTTTTATATATAAGTTTGAACATTTTAACACATGTGCTGTGCATGTCCCTGTGAATTAGCTGTTATAATTTTAATAGTATTATACTGAGCGTGTTAATATCAACCTGTAAATGAATCTACACCTTCTGACCTATTAGAACCAATCATTTCAACAGCATTCCTAAGGTTTCCTTAATATGAATCCTGTTCAGGGCAGTCTACATAATTAGCCCTGCCTCATTTCTCTTTTGTTGCTTAGAGTGATATTAGTCAAACCTACTGAAAAATCTGGGTTTTTTAGACAATTTTCTAAATGTTCTAGAATTTCAAATCTATGGTCAGATGTGCGACATAGATCATGACAAGAGGGGAAAATGTAGAGTGAAATGAAGCTCATCACTGAATGCTTTGTTTGCTCTGACATGCCACTTGTAATCCTCCAGAGGGTAAGCCATGCTATTGTTTGTGGTTGAAGCCTCTGAGGCTTTGAGTATACAGAAAATAACAGGTTGATTCAACTGCCTATTGATGTTCAACTAAATATTTTCCTTTGAGCAAAATTATGCTGCAGTGATTTGGCAGATGTCATGAGACAGAGTGTCATAAAAAGTAAATGGGCTAAAATTTAGCAAAAAGTATTCGGATGATAATTGACCAGATTTGCTTGTATTCAGCCCTCTTTCTTTTCTGTACACAGGCCACTAAAAGTTTTACCTCCACCTGCCAGGTGAACGGAAGCTGGTTGCCCAAAGACAAATGCGAGCGTGAGTGAAAAGATTTACTGTATATCCTGCTTAATGTATATAAAAAAACATTCTCACACACATTCTCTTCTCTATATTTCCTTTTTTTAATCACCCAGCGGTGAACTGCGGGTGTCCTGAGCTTCCAGAGTTAGTAAAACTAAAAGATACACCTTCAAACTTCTTATATAAGAACAAACTCAGTGTTATGTGCCCTTCAGAGTTCTACAAGTTGGAAGGAAAAGGTAAATACGTGTGTGTGTGTGTGTGTGTGTGTGTGTGTGTGTGTGTGTGTGTGTGTGTGTGTGTGTGTGTGTGTAAATTAATACTAGGATAAAGTTTGTAACATTTTATTTTTTAAGTTTGTTAGTTTTGGGCTAAAGCCCAAAACTATGAAATATATTAAAAGTTAATTACTGCAGCATTCCAGCTGGTTAGCATGTCACCATGTAATATGACTACTGTGCAAAGTATGATCAAATAATTTCCTTAAATTTTCCCCTTTCATTTTAGCTGACTTCACCTGTGAAGCTACAGGGGAATGGATGTCTGTAAATGGAAAGACTTTTATACAAGATACACCTCAGTGTGTCCCAGGTATATGAGTGACTGAAACCTGTGAACCCTCCTAGGGTTTATTAGCAATATTATTGAAACATTAGTTTACCAAATAGATGTCCATCATTTGAACCACTGTATATAATTTTGATCATTTTTAGGACGATAACTTAAATTGTCATCATTATTCATATTGGACAAAAAAAGCATATGATAAACAATAAACAAATCAAACATACCTGGCAAATAAATGTTTGGATTTCTTAGAATATGCCAAACAAAATTTCCAACTTTTAGATATTTTTTTCTTTTAGAGAGACAGAAAAAAAATGTTTTCCTGAATTTTTTTTTATTCTAATTAGCCTGAAAGTCTAAAAACTTTTTATGCAGTCTATAAGAATTGTTTTTTTAAGATCCATAAAATGTTCATGTTTATGTTTTTGCAAAAAATGTTTTTTTATATATTTCAGTAGATTAACACTCAAATTACGTCTTTTTTATTTTAAAGTGTGTGGCATAACTAAAGAATCTGCTGATGGAAGGATTTTTGGTGGACAAAAAGCCAAACTGGGGCAAATTCCCTGGCAGCTCCTGGTTAAAGCCCCTGACCGAGGAGGTGCATCTCTAATTAATGACCGTTGGGCCATTACTGCCGCTCATGTGGTGAAAAATAAGAAATCGCTAATTTTCTTTGGAGGGATGGTTGATGGTAGGGACCAAAAATATGTCAGAATAGAAACAGAGAAAATTATAATTCACCCTGACTATAATCCACCAAACTTTGATAATGACATTGCCTTGCTGAAGATGTCTAAACGGGTCATTCTCAGTGAAAATATCAGACCAGTGTGTCTTCCAGAAAGAAAAACTAATGGACTAGTGATGGCGGGAAAGATTGGGACGGTCTCAGGGTTTGGTGCTACAGGAAAACAAAATCGAAGTCAATATCTGCAGTACGGTCAAGTGACAGAATACTCAGGTGTTTGCTTTGAAAATGAATCTGATCTCAAGGTCACAGAGAACATGTTCTGTGCTGGAGGCACAGAGGCGAACGGTGTGGACAGCTGTAAAGGAGACAGTGGAGGGCCACTTTTCATTCCGGCATTAGGGCCTATACCTCCTGATACACCTTACCAAATCAAGGGGATCGTGTCATGGGGTCCTCCTGTGTGTGGAAATAATAAAGGTTACTACACCAAAGTGGAGAATTACCTGGACTGGATTAGAAAAACAATGATGGAAAACTAACTCTCGACTGACGCAGCTCAGATAAATATATCAGAATGTGACCTGTATTTGATTTTTCAAATTCATGCTAAGCTGATTTTCACACAACTTTTATAGTTAAAAAAAACATGTTTATTCATAGATTTCATTTCAAATCAAATATATGTTGCTTGTACATTTGATGAGTTCAAACTGAATAAAAGCATTTCTCCTGATATGCATGAGTCTAGTTTCACACACATTTCCACTGTACACATATTAACCTAATAGTCTTTGTCTAACTACTACACAGTGTAGACTTGCCTTGCATGCAGCAGCAGCAATGCTTTATTCTCAT
Source organism: Silurus lanzhouensis (assembly GCA_039877035.1). Taxonomy (NCBI): domain Eukaryota; kingdom Metazoa; phylum Chordata; class Actinopteri; order Siluriformes; family Siluridae; genus Silurus; species Silurus lanzhouensis. Next base: position 1,194,470 of record JBCEWE010000483.1, read on the forward strand.
CTTCTACCATTCTGTTACTTACTGCTGTATGCTGTGAATACTTTCCTCTCTTTGTAAAGGAATATTTGTTGCTTTGATTGGCTCTCTATCATTGATATAAACTGTCTTATAGAGAAAAGAGAAGGATTCAGAATGATGGCGTAGTAGAGCAGAAACCTGACTGCTCAGGTTTTACGCAAGTGTGGAGTGAGTAGCACATGTGTTCCATTTTACCTCCCTAAGAGCCCATAAGTGCAAAACAGCAATACAAAATGACAACAAACAGAATAAACAAAATAATAAAACCCACAATAAAACCAAAATCACCATGACAAAAAATGTATCAAATAAAAATAAAATAACACCCCACCCCCCTTTTAAAAAAGTAAAAAAAAAAAAAAAAACCACTGGGTAAATATTTTTAATTAGCCACTTTTTACTTTTACTTGTAGATGTGAAGAATGAAGATGAGTAGAATGTTTTATTACTCTGATTATAAAGAATGGTCATTTGACAGACCATATATTCCCTGACAGCTCAAACCAGACTGGCTGTTTTCAACAAAGTCTTTTCCATCCCAAAAATGCCACTTGACTGATGTATTATTTTTTTTGCCAACATTCTATGTAAACACAATCTGGAAAAGGTTTTTTATTTTTCCCAAACCTGACCAACTTAAATTGCACCAAAAGCCATGCAACATATAGTCACTGAGAATTTTTTTACAATTCTGTTGTTAGTTGTGAGCATGAAAGTCTCTAGGTATATAACAAGACGCTGTATCAACAACGCTTTGGGAATGCTTCTGCGTTGTCCACCCTCTCAATCACGTGTGCAATCTGTCCAACGGAGAGGTGGGACATAATCGGTGGGGTGACTTCATGACCAGGAAGCTATAAAACGCGCATGCAGTGGAGCCGACGCTAGCTTCTGAAAAGGGAAGGAAGCAGAGAGTGTGGTTCAGGAAACCAGGGTTACATACGTAACCTATAGACGTTCCCTTTCAGGAACCCGAGCTGCATCAACAACACCTTGGGAACAAGAGTCCAATCACACCACACTGACCAGTCCCTGCCTAGTGTGGATCGGCACAGCTAGACCGCAGGACGAAGGAGCCAGGAGTGGCTCTAAGGTCACTAACAAAGGTCAATGGGGTGGACCAGGCTGCAGCATTGCAAATGTCTTGGAGTGGGACTCCAGAGGACCAGGCCGTAGAGGCTGCCACACTCCAGGTAGAGTGAGCCTTAACCCCGAAAGGAGTGGGGAGACCAGAGGACTCATAGCAGGATGAGATGGCATCCTCTATCCACCTGCTGAGGGTCTACTTGTTGGCAGAGAGCTCTTTCTTATAGGGACCGTAACAGACAAACAGTCACTCATGACCGCTCCCCACCCCATGAGGGAAGCATCCGTCTTTAGCGTTACGCGATGACATGGAGCTCCCAGGAACGCATGTTCTATCGACACATCTAGAGCTCAAAGGGCTCGCCACAAGACCTTGATGGTGCGCCGTGGGTTGTCCTTCCGAAAGAACCCTCTGTCCCCGAGCCACCACTGGAGAGGTCTCATGTGCACATGTACAAGTGGAATCACATTGGCACTGTTGCCATCAACCCCAGCAGTCTCTGGAACTGCTTCACAGTGAGCGAATGGCCTTGTCTCAATCTCTTGACCACCGTGAGGATAGCCACAATCCGAGCGGGAGACAGTTGTGCCCGCATAACGGTCAAATTTCACACTATGCCTAAGAAAGGGATTCTCTGTACTGGATAAAGCACAGTCTTCTTGCCTGAACAAACAGAAGCTAGCATTGGCTCCATCACATGCGCGTTTTATAGCTTCCTCTTGAACCCCTGGCGTTACACACAGCTTCACACAAGCTACTATCTTTCATTGTTCTTTCTTGTGTCTTCTGCAAATGCCACATCTTTCACCATTCAAACACCATCATACTGTATATAGATTTTTTATATAGTAGGATGTAGTGTGTTGACTCACTTAGAGCTGTGTGTGAGATAATAAGAATGATCTTATGTGTACTATATTACAAAGCAAATATGTCCTTATGTATATATAAACATGACCATAATATCGCCATGTGTCCATAAAACATCACTAGAAGAGTCTTCCACTTCAAGCAGATGTAACTGAAAGTGGAAGGTAACATTTGGCAAAATACTGTATAAGTATTGAAATGCAACATGCCTGTGGCACTTTGAGCAATGTAAGAGTATGATGCAGTAAGTTTCAGCAACATCAGTATGTCTTTGTTACTGCAAGAAAAATCACAGCATCAGTGGATGTCATACTTGCAAGGTGTCAGTAAGTGAGTATAAGTAATATTTAATTTGTTCTGATGCCTTAAAAGTTGGAAACAACCCTAAAGTAAATATTTTTTCTCATTTAAAAGGCTGCAGATGAATTTAGGATTATGTAGCATGTATGTAGCTGCAGCATTGCACAATCCCACAAAGATCATATTACAAATCTGAGTATGTGTCATTGTTATATAATAGAAATAAAGGAACTTAACAGCAGCTTAAGCTGAAGTTAGGCTTCGCTACATCTACCATGCTCATATTCTTTTGAGTTGACTCATAGTTTCAGACTTGTTATTTTATTATTATTTTTTTGTATTAAATAAGAAATCTTTGTATAATTTAGCATGAAATTTAATTATTATTTTATTATTTTTTCAACAAAACCAAAAGCTAACATCCTGTCTGTCTATATCTCTTCCTATCTATTTCTCTGTGACTTTCTCTCTCAAAGAGTTAGTGAAAAATAGATCTAAAACTTCCTTAGAATAGAGATTAAAATTATGTTTTAAATGTTAAACAAAACCAAACCTGAACATCGGAACATGCTGTCTATCTGTCTGTATCTCTACCTGTCTATCTTTCTGTCACTTTCTTTTTTCTTTCTCAGTGTGTGTGTTGCTGGTGAGTGTGTGTCAGTCTCTCTCTCTAGCTGGATAGATTCAGTTTCCTGGTTTTCCCTCAGGGAAAAGTCCCAGACCTGTCTGAAATCTGAAGACGCTGTGCACCACCTGGCTATGCTCTCTCTCACTCCTGCATATAGAGGGACATGGGGTGTATCGGTAGAAGAATGCTGAGGATGGAGCCACCAGGAAGGAAGAAAAGAGGAAGACCAAAGAGCAGTGTGGTGAGGGAAAACATGCAGGTGGTTAATATGAAAGAGGAAGCTGTAGAGGACAGGGTAGGTGTGGAGAAAGATGATCATCACCTTTAAGACTGAATACTTCAACACAGCGAGACACACTGGATTCAAAGCTTATTACATGATGCAGCGTAAATTAACAGCATTGTTTGTGCTGTTTAGGTGTTTTGGTTTTGACCTCTCACACCTTCACATGCTTGTGTTACATTATATATTTTAGGATTTTCAAAATCTCAGACAGGTATGCTCATGTTGAGAGCTGACTGTTGACCTCTTTCTACAGATGTTGATCAGTGCTAAAAGAACCATGTTACATCGATGGATACAGCTGCAGCTGCAAAAGGGGTTACTACCTCGATAAAGATCAACATGAATGCCATGGTACATACACACAAAAGCTTCTTTAAAGCCTTTTTTAAATAGCAACAGTTTTACTTTTTCATTTTCTTTTAATTCCTGCTATTGTTTTTTTTTCTTGTTTATTTGTAGTTTGCTTTAAATAAAAAAAATAAAATAATTGTTATTTTTTGTTCTTGCTTTCCTTCTCATACAATCATCCATTAAGATGGATGTACACAGTTCCTTGTAGACCAATGATAAATGTCAATAGAACCAGAACATGCTCATGTTTGGAAGTGTTGACAGATCATCAAGTCATCAACAGCCAGAAGTTCCTCTTTCTGTTCTTTTTTTACTTCATGTGTTGCTTAAAGTAGGCAGCAATGAAATTATAATTTCACATCCCCTCTGCAGGACAGTTTTACTGACTCAGCTAATACTTACAAAATTTCTTTAGGCCAAACTGTGTTAAAATATATTTTTAGAAGTTGCTTTTACTCTGCCCCCGTCTTAATGGTTACTGGTCCTCAAAATACTATTCTAACCATAGAGGAAGATTTTCCTCTATTTATTTTTCACCACAATCTGATGTTTATACTCAAATCCGCTCATCCAGTTTTTGGACATGGTCTAAAAACCGCACCCATTGGACTCTATCACAACTCTCTTCTCTTTACATCATCTCCTTATCCCTTTAGTATTATTATTTTTTTAAACATCTCACTCTCTGATCTGGCCATTATTTTGGTTAATAGTTATTTAATAGTTAATAGTTATAACAATAATTTGTTCTCATTTTCTTTTTTAGTTATGGGATGTGAAACATCACGTCACATGCCGATGTATCTCCTGTGAGAGCTTGGTACACAGTGGGCCACTCTGTCACTGTGCACTGTGTGACTGGATACATTTTGAGCAATGTGAGTATATTTGGGGGAGAAGACATTGTTTTTGAATGTGACTCTTTTGAATTTTCACAGACTTGAGTTGGAATAAATAAAGAATTAAACAAAGAAAATAAGTCTTAATTCTGTCTGACTTTGAAGACTCCATCCTTAAAGGTTAAACAAGTGTTTAACAATTCTTTGACCTTTTACAATCATATTTTACTCTGTTCAGGGTGTTCTGTACATGTTCTTATTAAAAGAATAACGTTATGCCCGTCATGTTAATATCACCTGTAAATTAATTGACACTTTCTGACTAACCACAATCCATACATTTAGTTGTTCAGTAGTTTGTATATGTGTTTGTGAAGTAATGCATTCACTTTGCTGTGCTTACCAGGGCTTTTTTTTAAAAATAATTTTACAATAATAATAATAATAATAATAATAATGATAATAATAATAATAAAAATAATAATAATAATAATAATAAATGTTTATTTTATTTATTTTAAATCTAGTTTTTCTTTCTCATTTGTCATTTTGTTGTTTGCTAATCGCCCTGTCTCCCGTTCATGGTTATGCCTTAAGGATTGGTTGCCTTTATTATATGGGCAAAATGTTTGTCTAAACCTCTTACCCAACACTTTCATCTACCTCTGCTTATCATGTTATCTCGTAAGATGGCAGACTGCCAATTGTGATGTGTTAGCACTTTTGCACTTTGGCAAAACAGAAGAGGATGATAGATTGATGATGATAGTCCCAAAGATGAATGTGTACGTGAGTGAAAATATTCAAGTAAAAATGACAATTGATAATTTCTGGTGAGCAGCGGTGATCTTATGGAAGTGACAAGCCTGACAGACTATCCTCCAAGGACTTTATATAAAAACAAATTTTTATGTTAAATGTTATTCAGTGTTCTACAAACTGGAACGAAATGGTAAATCTCTCTGTCTCTCTTTTTTTAACACAAATTAACAAAACATCCACACATTCCTATATCTCATGAATCTCATTATATATATATACATACATTATATAACATCAACAAACATTTAACTAACCAACCAACCAAACATCAGCTAGATAAACATTAATTTATCTCCATATGGTAGATTAGAAAAAGGGGGAGAACAGAATTTGTTCCTAAATTAATAAACAAACACAAATAATGTAAATTTTTACCACATGCCACTGTTTATACTGTTACTGTCCATCCTCATTACTTCTTGCATTCTTGCAAGCTTTTGTAAGAAGCGCTGGCACATTTACTAAATATGGTCATTTGTCTCCCTCCAGAGGACAAATTTGTATACACACACACACACACACACACACACACACACACACACACACACACACACACACACTAGATACACCAGATTCTGCAATACATTTGACCCTATTATTGAACACTCATTTACCTTCACCCCATAATTAATTTAATTATTATATTACCAATTGCTTAAATTGGTAAATGATGAATGCATTTATTTTATTTACTTTGATTAAAAAATCATTCTCTACAGTAAATATTTAGATGAAACTTTTAGATTTGGATAGAAAATGTGGAACCCAGGATTTTCCCAGGATTTCTGGAATCAGCTCCAGATTAACCCTGATAAAGATAAAGCAGTTACTCAAATTTAATATTTAATTGGATATGTGTAAAACACCACTGGACAAAAAATCTAAAATGTGAAAACACAAAAGAACATTCAAAAACATTTTTAAGAATTTTGATACACCCGACTTAATTTATGAATCATGGCCACAATTTTTGAAAACCCAACAATAATTGGACAGAAAATTCAGAACTACAAGAGCAAATTAGGAAACATGACAGCAAAATGAGAATCAGAGCAGCAAATTTGTAAACATGAGTAAAATCACAAAAGAAAATTACAAAAGAAGCGGGAAAACCAAAAAGAAATTAATAGAAACTGTTGAAAATAAAAAGAATCATAGGATGTCAAAACTGTAAATAGTCCTAAATGTCTATCATCACACTATGTTACATAAAAGAAATAGGAATTTAGTGATCTTGGCCCATGAGAAATCCATAACAAATACTTTAGAAATTGATAAATTTGTAAGGATTTTTGCCAAGGGAAACAGGAGACTAAATTGGGATATAACTAAAGATATAATCAGGTTGCTACTGGTTATAAAGTAATGAATTGAGGAAAAAATAGGAAAAAAATATAAAATTGTTCATAAAAAGTGGCCAAAAAGAAAAGTTATATTCTAAATTCTTTGATTTGAAGTGGTTATATAATGTTTTAATACTGTCTTATGTTAAGTAATGAATTGATAAAAGAAAAAAAATCTAAAAAAAAAACAACAACCCCGAAGTAACCTATAAAAGAAAAAAAAATTAACTTTTTTCTTTTGTACTGAAGTTTAAAAATAGGCTTCATAAGTTGATTTAAGATATAATGTTATTTGATAGCTAATCTGATCCAATATAAACAAGATTTTTGAAGCTTAAAAAAATACATAAAGGTTTTGAGTTTTCAAAGTTGATATTCATAACATTCAAAATTCAAATTCAAAGTCAAATGTATGACATTATAAGTAAAGCAGCCCTTATTAAGTTTTCAGCCTGTGGATGGATTAGATGCTGCTGAGCTGCTCCCAAGACCTGGTGTGTTTGTGATATTCTGTAAAGGCTACGATGCTAACCTGCCGTTTGATCTGAGATTCGTGGGGTTTGATCCCGAGTGCTTTCTCAGCACAACAGATGTCTGCTTCAGATGATTAATTGCTCGCCTCGGGGGAAAGCTCAATGCAGATCCACCACCGAGCCACGAAATGCCAAATCACTACTGCTGAGAAATAAGCAGAGACAAGAAATAAACAAAATATCCTCACGGTTAAAATGGCTCTCACAGTTATTATTACTATTATTATTATTATTATTATTATTATTATTATTATTATTATTATTATTGCAGTAATTATGAATATTAATAACAATTTTGGTGATTAACCAAATCTTTGTTATACGTTTTTATGTGAAATAAAGTAAAATGTTGGTAAAGAAAATTGAAAAAACAACAAAAAGTAAATAAACAATGTAAAATATCATTGTTTGGTGTTTTTCAGTGTAAACATTTTACATCCTTCTTGTTAGCTTTTCAGAATATTTTACATTAGATTTTCATTGTAAATTTGTACATTTGTTATTGCTGTTTTACTTTATACATTCGCTATACTTTTTTTTTTTACTATGTTAAACTGCTAATGCGTGTTTTCTCCTTGCCAGTGTGGCTTTTTCTCTGCCTAATTAAAGAAGTTCTTTGTTTTAATCGTAGAATTATAGTAAAATGAGCTAAAAACGTTTTTGTCAGTAGTCAACATTATTGTGGGACAAAAGTTGTCAAACTGTAAGCAGCCAAAAAAACCACAACAAACAGTATACATATTATTTAATTGCTTGTGCAAAGTTTTGGGCTGTAAATTCTGGGGTCAAAAACATAGTGAGTATATTCACTCAAGAGAACTAAATAATGTATGAACATCTCACCCAGTATTATGTAAAAGTCATATTCAATCTTAGTAACGCTGGAACAAGGATAAATAAGTAAAAATAATATTCATAGTATTGATGTAGTATCAAACTACTATTGATGTAGTATCAAACTACTCAGATACTTTGTGAATGAGGCTTGAGGCTCAGCTGTGGATAAACTGTTTTTGAAGAAAGCATTATGTTCAGGTTTTAGTTAGATGTCAATCTGTTTTTGATTGGATTGTGAGGTATTATTTATGATGTTTTGGTTTAGGGACTTAAGCTTTGGCTAGAATTTAAAGATTTTCTTTAAGATTTTGAGTTGATATGTGTTTAGGCTTATACTGAGTTTATACTAAATTATTTTATTATTGCAAATTTAGATGGCAATATTTTTGAGGTCTATGATTGGAATTTTAAATTAAAAAAGTGTTACAGTTCATTTTTCACACCCCAAATGACACCCTGTTTACTTGCATGCCTTTAAAACTTTTTTTAAACATTTTATTCAAAGTGTCATATTTTACTTGAGGTAAATTGGGATTGGAGCACAGGATTAATCCAGAACATAGAATTTAAGAAGCTCCCGAAGAAATATTTCCACTAAACACTATGTCAGGGATCCACCAGCCACACCTTCACTTATCACTCCAAGCCACTCTCCCACTTACTAATCAGCTACACCTGGCCCTCATCAGCTCCCATACTATATAACCCCTGTTCCTCCACCAGCTCATTGTCCGTTCTACAGCTTAGGCATAGAACACTGTCGGACTACCCAAGATACTCAGTATTGTGTTTTCATTGACTACGTGACTCTAGGGGGGTTTTTGTTTTGCTTTTGCCTGATCACAGCTCTTACCTGGTTTAGTAAACCTGGGGTTTCCTTTTTTGTGCTTTGCCCTGTTCTTTTCTCATTAAAAAGCCTTGTGGATTTTACTTCGGTTTCCGGCACGTTCTTTTGCCTGACACACTAACATTAGGTTCTTTTAAATACAACATCTATTTTAGTCTTGCTCAGAACTTGCTCAGAAACCAAGAATTATTGAACTCCAGATTGGTTTTGTAATGATATTGATTGGAGATTTACAGTTTTTCTCGGTTACTTTGGAGCATTTCTCGAATCATCCTTTATATTATTTGCAATGCTTGTTCATTTATTAATATTTGTTTCTCTAAAAACATTCATACAAACCGCACAACACAACTTTGTACAAAGCTTGTACATTTCTCAAAATCCTAGTTCATCTCTGAAAAGTATTTGTTTCAATATACATATCACTGAACAAGAAGTCCTTTTGTCAACATTTGCGAACAAGATAGTAAAAATGTTTAGTCATGTTTTTTAAAATGTATATTTTTAGATTGGAATGATTGAAAGGCTGAATTTTTTCTATAAGGCATATATAAATTTGCACAGCACAAATGTACACATTACTGTATAACTATTGGTTAACTATTAATTGCAAGAGAACAAACAGTATTTACACTTTTACTGTACTGTTCTAGCTTCAGGGATTGTGAATCTGTGTTTTGCTTTGTCTATATACTGCATGCTCGCCAATTAATGTTCATGAGATTCACCTTTGACCTATTTTAGAGAACAAGTTAAATCATTGGTTGATCTTGATGCCGTACACTCAAATTTAAATTCTATTTGTCACATACACAATCATTGAGAGTACGACATGCTTTTTGCAACTGTACAACCTGTAAACATGAAAAATTTAAAGTGAAAAGTAAATAAATAAAATAAATATAAAGTATAAATTATTAATTATAGTACTCCCCTTCATTAGTAATATTCAAGATTCATCTTCACAATTCATTAATTCAAGACACTTGAAAAAAAAACAAAAATAACGTTTAATAGAAATGTGAAGAAGATAAGCCTGACAGATTATTACAATTGGTTTAACCATTTTGCATTCATTGAGTTATGCAACAAACCAATGTCTTGATGTTTAGGGAGTTAAGACTATTCAGGTGATAACCAGTGTAATATATTTTGATCAAAATGTCAAACTACTGATAATGTAGGAAGCACCAGACCATTGTACACTATCAATTAAATAAATGTACTAAAGCATTTGCAATTTGTTGCAAAGGTAGAAATTCTTCTATGATGTGCATAAGTGACTACATGATGTGGAGGTTTAAAAAGTAGTTTTGAGAATTCTATTTCTTATCTGAAATATGCTCCAAAGCAACTAAGAAAAACTGTAAAAGATTAGCAAACAAAAGTGTCTTCTGTCTTAAAATTATTAAAATAATGTATATATATATTCCCCTGTGTAATATCTCAGTTTAACGTATCGGATGTACATCGATGAAACGAGAGAGAGAGAGAGAGAGAGAGAGAGAGAGAGAGAGAGAGAGAGAGAGAGAGAGAGAGAGAGAAAGGGAAAAAGAGAGGAGGGAGACAAGGATAGAGCGAGAGATAAAGAAGGGGAGGGGTTATAGGAAGGTACTTGTTTCTCATATTCCTAGTGGCCCCACACACTCTCAGCTGGACCACAAACATCTAACAAACATTCTCTTCTTACCCATATCCTCCTTCACAATATAATTTTTTTACTCCAGAGTTTGGTTGTACTTTTAACTGAAATGACCAGATTTAATTTGCACCATCCATGAACAATTAATTTTTTAACTTGTGGCTCTGCAAATTTTTACTCCTGCAAAATTTATTTTGAACTCAGTTGAAGGTAAGATCTTAACATGTAATTCTGAATTTTTCCTGCTTGAAGTTTTATTGAGAGTTGCTTTCAAGATTCAACAGGTGTTTATTTTTTATACATACATCACTACTCTATTATTATTATTATTATTATTATTGTTGTTGTTGTTGTTGTTTTAGTCATTGTTGTTATTGTTTTTTATTTATCAATGTATTTACTAATTAAATGTGGAGTTGTGAAAATATTTTTTTTATTATTGAATTAATAATATTCTTTTTTTTTTTTCATCTTTATTAACTATTTGTTTAAAATAGCCACACTGTCAAAAAACCATTGTTCAGGATTTAATTATTAGATAACTATAGCTTGTTGAGCACATTTTCAAATGTGTCCGTGTGTCCATATATATATATATACAGACACAGGGACACATTTGGAAATTTGCTCAACAAGCTATATAATGTGCTCAACAAGCTATATATATATATATATATATATATATATATATATATATATATATATATATATATATATATATATATATATATACACACTATAATTTGTCCACATATCCGTAAAAATTTTGTCCACAACCATATATTAAATATTACAAAAATCAAAATAATTTCCCTGATTGATTTATGTTAGACAATCAATATAACTTGTTTCTGAAATTTCTGGCTGTCAATGAACAAAAATGGCAGTCCATCTTGTTGGGATCGTTTTTCAGAGTGTCCCTCATCTGTAACGTCAACATGGCCGATTTGCTCCTCCCCTCCTTCCCGCATTATTATCCATCACTTTCCTCCATCTGCATTCTCTTCCTTCAGCAAAGCCCCATGCCCAGAGGCAGAGCTCCAACCACACACATGTCCTCTGTCATTGCTCCATCCAATCCCTCTGGCTCCACGGGACCAAAAGAGGTGGAGTTGATGCTGGTAAAGGAGCAGAACGGTGTTCAGTTCACCACCTCTGCCCTGGTTGTACCGACAGGCCAGACTCATCCATCTGGAGAGGAACGAGAAACCTGGGCCAAGAAAATCGACTTTCTGCTGTCAGTCATTGGCTTTGCAGTGGACCTTGCTAATGTCTGGAGGTTCCCATACTTATGCTACAAGAATGGAGGAGGTAGGAGGAGAGAACCTTAAGAAGATTTTAATTTCTCTTTTTTTTTGTTTTGTTTGTTTATTTGTTGGTTTTTGGAAAAAGAAATACGGTGGCCGAGAAGTGCAAAACACATTAACAAATCAGAAAACAAATGAACAAAATAGAATACACAATAAAAAATCAGAAAACAAAATAACAAATCAGAAAACAAATTAACAAACCTGAAAACAAAATAACAAATGCAAAAACAAATGAACGAATCCAAAAACAAAATAACAAATACAGAAGTAGGTATTAAGCAAAAACACATTAACCAATGCGAAAACACTGACAAATCCAAAAACAAAAGAACAAATGCAAAAACAAAATAACAAACCGAAAACAAAATAACAAATACAAATACAAAATAACAAATGCAAAAACAAATTAACAAATCAAAAAAAAAAAAAATAACATATCCGCAAACACATTAACCAATGCGAAAACACAATGACAATTCAGACAAACCAGAAAAGGTAGGCATAATTTGCAAATGGAACTCTTACTGATCATTGAACAAGACACCTGTCATTCAAGATATACAGGAACTACAAGAGTCTGCGGCAGGAGAAAGTTGGAACTAATGTGTAAAAGTGTACAAACTAATCTTTATGTCAAGATATACTGCCAGCATCTCCAACATCACTGCATATGAATGTCCTTCCTCGAAGTACCGTTGAATAAATCGCATTTTCTCCTTGCTTGCCAATGTTTACTTCTGTTATTTTGTTATATTTAAAGATGCACTAATCGAAATAAAAAAAATAGTTTAAAGGAAACGGAGAACTTTACACATGTAAAAGGAAAAAAATTATAAGATTTCATACTTCCTGTATATCTTGAATGACAGGTGTCCCGTCCAATGATCAGTAAGTGTTCCATTCACAAACTCTACCTACCTTTTCCGGTTTGTCTAAATTGTCGGTGTGTTTTCGCATTGGTTAATGTGTTTGCGGATATGTTATTTTGTTTTTTGATTTGTTAATTTGTTTTTGCATTTGTTATTTTGTATTTGTATTTGTTATTTTGTATTTGTATTTGTTATTTTGTTTTCGGTTTGTTATTTTGTTTTTGCATTTGTTCTTTTGTTTTTGAATTTGTTAGTGTTTTCTAATTTGTTCATTCGTTTTCTGATTTGTTAGTGTGTTTTGCACTTCTCGGCCACCGTAAAAAAAAAAAAAAAAGCATACAGATTACAGGATAAACAAGAAAAAGTTGCCATTTAAGAGAAGCTCCACAGATGCCTGGAGAAAGATGGCCTCAAGATGACCTGCAAGATTAGCTCCAAAACTGAAGACAACTTTGATGTTAAACTGATATTTCCTGACCTAAGATACTTAGAGAAGAAGTTCTTCGATATTCATGAAAAGTGTTTAAATGTGATTTTGATATTATATTGACTTTTAGATTACATTAAATTTCAGAAAAATCTATATAACAATTTCCATAAATAATGGATGACAGAACTGTATTAATTCAAATGTTTTTGTAAAAAATTATTCATTAAAAAATGATATCCATATCTAATAATTAAAAAAATAGAATTACGAATTATTCATTAAAAAATTTTAATTACTAATTTTAAAAACTTATTTGCTTTGTTCAAATTCATGACCAAATCTGATATTAATAATATTTTTTTCTATACCTATCCCCTATGACCTCCCACTTTCTCAAGGTGCCTTCCTTGTCCCCTACATGTTCTTCATGGTGATTGCTGGAATGCCACTTTTCTATATGGAATTAGCATTGGGACAATACAACCGAGAAGGTGCTGCAGGAGTATGGAAGATTTGTCCAATATTTAAAGGTAACAATGTGATGATATGGTGCAAATAGAATTTATTTAAAGATTCTGGTCTTATTAAATATTGATGTCTCCCGAAATGACAAAACTGACAGCTATTTATAAGTGGTCAAAGTTCGGTGTAATTACAGCATTACTTTACAGGACAGCCATAAGGTTTACAGGACAGCCATAAAAATAATGTAGTAGTGAAGGGCAGAATCCTGAATAAACCTCAAGCTTACTGTGTACTCAAATATCTATTGGCAGAGAATCTTCATTGTATACTGAATGCTGACACTGAAGAAGGCATATTATTATATAGTTCTTGAAAAATGTACAGTGTAAAACAGGCTAGTGATTAAATATTTTGTGCAACCTTTATTTCTCAACTGAGTTTCATACAATTTTACTACTATAGCCTTGTGATTTTGTATTGACGTTTTGAAATTTCTGAAAGTTTAACAATTTGTTAACATTTTGGGCTGGTTTAGAAATCTATATGTAATATAGAATTGTATTTAATAAATGCAATTGAAGTAAAATATGCTAAAAGGTTAGTAAATCATCACACTATGATTAAAGTGTATTACTGGTACGTACCTTTTGTGCCATATCAGCAGTGTAGTCGGTATCAGTAAGTAAATTTCCATGAACTCTGCATTCAGTTAGGCAGGTACCGTTTATCTCTTCATGAAAGTCTGAAATGGGAGACCATCAAATTCGCTTTTAGTTAAAAAACCCTAAAAGCATGTCACTCTTACGTTAATTGACTGGATGGAGAGAATTAACTTGCATGAAGAAACCTTGTATCTGTGTGACCTTAATTATTTCCTCTTTTTAGATATGTTAGATGGCCAGTCATTCATTTTACACACACACACACACACACACACACACACACACACACACACACACACACACACACACACACACACACCAATCAGGCTTAACTTTATGACCACCTGCCTAAAATAGTGTTGGTCCCCCTTTTGCTGCCAAAACAGTCCTTACCATTTGAACATTAACAGCATTAACTTATTCAGCAATTTAAGCTACAAGAGCTCATCTGTTGGATGGGACCACATGCATCATTGAGCCTAAGCCGCCCATGACCCTGTCACTGGTTCTCCACTGTTACTTCCTTGGACCACTTTTGATAGATACTGACCACTGCAGACCTGGAACAGCCCACAAGAGCTGCAAATTTGGAAATGCAAGATCCAGTTGTCTAGCCATCACAATTTGCCACTTGTAAAACTCAAACAAATGCTTATGCTTGCCCATTATTCCTGCTTCTAATACATCAACTTTAAGGACAAAATGTTCACTTGCTGCCTACTATATTCCACCCACTAACTGGTGCCATGATGAAGAGATAATCAGTGGTATTCACTTTACCGGTCATAATGATATAATGTCATAATGTTATGCCTAATATATATACTAGGGTTGTCGATCGAAACGTCATGAATAATGTCTGATGTCTTTTCACCTTGGTGTTGTGCTAACACACACCTGAATGCTCCAGGTGTGTGTTAGCACAACACCAAGGTGAAAAGACATCAGCAAAATGCCCTTAGAGATTTTAGAGAAGCAATTCTTGCTGTCAATCAATCTGGGAAGGATTAAAGGACCATGATCAAACAATTTAAAATCCATTATTCTATAGTGTGGAAGAGTATTCACAAGTGGATAACATTCAAGACAGTTGCCAATCTTCCCAGAAGTGAACAGCCCAACAAATTCAACCCAAGGCCAGACTATGCAATGCTCTGAAAAACTCTGACAAGCCTCATTTCTAATTATAATGTTCATGACATGGTTGGTATGGTTGTTTGGAAGGGTTGCCAGGAGAAAGAACATGGCAGCATGGCTTAGATTTGCAAAGTTGCAACTAAACAAACCACAATACTTCTGCAATTCTATAAGACCAGAGTGGAGAAATTTGGCCATAATGCACACCACCATATTTGACAAAAACCAAACCCAGCAAATCAGCACAAACACTTCATACCAAATGTCAAGGACAGTGGTGTAAGGTCGATGATTTGAGCTGGTTTTGCAGCCACAGGAACTGGGCAAAATTGCAGTCATTGTTTCGACCATGAACTCCAGAGTATACTGTATACTATTTTAGCAGAGTCTAATGTGATCTCCCTGACAACTAAAGCTTGGTTGGCAAATATACAAATATTGTAAATATACAACAGATTGGCTAAAAAAAAAGAACAGGTTCAAGCTGTTGCAATTGTCCAGTCAAAGTCCAGACCTCAACTCAAATGAAATGCTGTGGCAGAACCTTGAGTGCTGTGAATAAAATAATGCACACAAACCTTAATGAACTGAATTAATGTTTTATGCTATGGTTTATGATAGTGAACTGATACAGTCATAGAGAACATAAACACAAGTTTATAAGTAAAGGTGGTTCTACAAGCCATTGAATAATAATATGTACTTCACACTCGGATTGTCCATTTCAGCTTGATTTTTGTAAATACAAATAATGACAGTGTAATATGTCACATGTTTTTCATCTGAGGTTGTATTTACATCATTTTAAAACCTAATAAGCACCAGATGATTTATTATGTGCAGATATGAAAAAACATATAATTCAAAGAGAGTGTACATTCTTTTTAATTTCATTTTTTGTAGCTGATTAATTTAGCTACATTTTGGACCTAGTGTTATTCTTGCTAGCTAAGGTTAATAAAAGGCTGTTGTATGTCTAGGTCATTTTGAATACCTTGAGCTCCCACCAGATATATTTCGAACATCAATCTACTACAGAAATCATTACTACATAATGTTATTCAAGCTATTGAATAAGAACAAGCATTTTGTTTCCTAATGTAAAATTTCAAAAAGCCAAACACATTGTGTGTGTTTGTGGGTAGAGCTACAGGTGTGTGATCAGATTTAGATTCACAACAGACTGAGCTGTCAGAATGAGGGAGAAGAAGAAAAAGACAGACATCTTAATGACAAGCTCTGTTTTCTGTGAGGCTGCCACTCAGCAGGAGATTACTGTAATTACTGCTGATCAACACGTTCACTTCCTCACGATCAATGCTTTGCAAAGCGCTGAAAATTGCACATGTGCACACAAAGAGATGACGTGTGTGTCTCCTAGCACAAAAAAACAACCCTTATTATTATTAATTTTATACAACGCAATTAGAGCAATTAGATAATTCCCAATATTACACCTCTCAACAAGATTAGGAATTCTCCTGATGGGACATGTAGGTGTAGAAATAACAAAGGGAGACAATCATACAGCACGTGCTATGGTGTCCTCCAAAATTATTGGCAACCCTCCAGATAATGTAGGATAAAATGCATAAGACATGCAACACGTGATATTTTAAACATCTCAATAACACATACACATTAGAGAATTATTGGATTGTTTAAATCTTTTTAAGTGTTTAAATGTAGCTTTTACAAAATGCTGGTTTCAATATAATTACCTGCCAAGAGAAAAATATAAAGGATCTTACATAAATCTTTTCATTATACCTCAGGGAAACAGCACAGGTTAACAAGCAATGATTAAAAACATCTTGGGAACTAAAACAATATTTTCCAATATTCCTTCAAAAGGTTTTAAATTTATATTTTAAACCTTGTAGTTCATTTACTTAACTAATTAGATTAAAGTTTGGCTAAAGGACAATAATTCTTTCCAATAAATAGTTTGTTATTAGTATTTTTCAATGTTAAAATTTGATCTGACAGTCTCCATAGTTTTTGTGAAGAATTCCTTATTACTGGTCATTTTATAAATGGTTGCCAATAATTTATGCCCAAAATTATACATTTATCCATAAAAAGCAAATTTTTAAACTTCACATGCATTATTACTGCTTCACATTTCTTATTTGTGTTGAGAAAAAAAGAGCTATTTTCCTTCAGATTTGTGCCCTGAGGAAGTTGCTGAATTATTAACACTGCTTTGGGCTGTTGAGGGTAAACATAAGAAAAATTAAATGGCCTTTCTGTGTTGCTAATTCAGAAACAATAAGGTTTAAAAACTGCAGTGTGATCCATGAGTCCACTAAGCAATCACACAAAAAATTAGTGCTAAAATTTTGTCACTTAATATAGGAATTGTGAAAACTATTTTTATGCATTGGCAAGTAATCTACATTCTCCCTGTTTTCAGGTGTTGGTTTCACAGTGATCCTTATCTCACTATATGTTGGGTTCTACTATAATGTCATCATTGCCTGGGCACTTTTCTACCTGTTCTCATCATTTTCCTCTGAGCTGCCATGGGTTGACTGCAACAACACGTGGAACAGCGCAAACTGCTCTGACCTCAATGCTACCTCTCTGAATGACTCGCACAAAGCCACTCCTGCTTTGGAGTATTTCGAGTGAGTGCGTGTGTGTATGCTGTAAAACACAGAACTAATACTAAAACTTTTTTTAATACTGGTGGCCAGCTATTAAAATGGCAAGTTAGAAATAGAAACATAGCATTAGGCTAATATTGGCCAATATGTTACTAGATTTACTGGTGATAACTAACACAACGATCTAATGTTGCATAACTAGCTACATTTGCAAGTAAGTTGTTTATCAAGCCCATAAAAGTTGTGATATAGTTATTATATTTTTTCACTGTAGCTTTGAAAAGACATAAGCTACCAACTACTGCTAAGAAAGTAATGGCAAGTTCACTAAGCTAACCAGTTTTGCTGGACAGATTTATCACAGAAAATCTATATTAAATATGTATATATAAGAATATTGTATATGTAATGATGACGTAACCTATCATATAGGAATTAATGTTTATTATCTTTATGAATATTGTTATCTGTTGTTTATTAAAAAATTAATTTCCTGTAGGCGTGGTGTGCTGCACATTCAAGACAGTGCAGGGATTGATAATCTTGGCCTGCCTCGTTGGCAGCTCACTTCCTGTCTTGCTGTAGTCATTGTGGTACTGTACTTCAGTCTGTGGAAAGGAGTCAAAACCTCAGGCAAAGTGAGACATCAGAATTACAGAAACTTACAAAAAATATGCATACAAATACTGACATCCATGGCAGGAATAAAACCTGTGTGTGTAGGTGGTGTGGATCACTGCCACAATGCCTTATGTGGTTCTGACGGTTCTACTGCTGCGTGGTGTGACTCTGCCTGGAGCCATCGATGGCATTAAAGCCTACCTGAGTGTGGACTTTCTGCGGCTGTGTGATGCTCAGGTACACACACCCACACACACACTGAGATTAACACTTGTACAGAGATGTTACAGTGATAGTGTTAATGGCAATTGCTGCTTAAATGCACATGGATGTCAAAATGTGTAAGGGCGATAGTTGGACAAGGTGGAAAGGTTTATAAATGGAGACATCGACAGATAACGTAATAGATAAACTAAAAGATGGGCAAATAAGAAGGAAGATAAATGCATAGAGGGATAGAGAAACGGATAATAATTTAGATAAATTGCAGCATAAACGTGGTGTAATGTGTGTCTTTTCCTGGTGTATCATGGTGAGGCATATGAATCGCAGAAACGGTGTTTGTGATAAATTTTGCAATGCCTCGCTGGTCACTCGCTCCTCAAACGGCCTCAAAGCTGCAGTTTGAGAATTAGATTAGACGCATGCAAGCGGCGGCAATTTGCAAAATTACCCTGCATTCAACGAGTTCCTTTCATCTCTGAGCTCAATGAGTTCCTGCAATTATCCCTAATGATGGCACTGCAGCCGCTTTGTGTGTGTTTGTGTGTGTTTGTGTGTGTGTGTGTGTGTGAGTGTGTGTGTGTGTGTGTGTGTGTAGGTCTGGATTGAAGCGGCAACACAAATCTGCTTCTCTTTAGGAGTCGGCTTCGGTGTTTTAATCGCCTTCTCCAGCTACAACAAATTCACCAACAACTGCTACAGGTACACACTGTACACACACAGATATAATTGGGTTTATCCAGCAACAAGTTAATGAACAAATGCTACTAGTATATACATGCACACTGTATACATAGTACTCACTCTGTACACACTTGACATACACTTATTGTACTCATACAGAGTACTCACTGGAAACACACTGTAATCATACATAATATATGCCATTCATAAAATAAACAAACACACACACACACACACACACACACACACACACACACACACACACGTTCATTGTATATACACTGCACATGCACCCTGTAACCAAAAGACTGTAAACACACCCCTATGAAGACTATTACCTGTAAATAGAAGTACACATTGCAGACACTTTACACATAATGTACACACTTTACTTACACACTGTTTTCTCAGTTACTCATACTTTTCACACACACAGTTTAATCACTTGTTCACTGTATGTGTACATAAAATGTACTCACACTCGACAACCATTATATACACACCACACATAATCAATACACACTGTACTCACAGTGCACTTACACATTTCACATACTCACACTTATACACAGCAGACAAAGAACATTCCTGAGTCTCACTGATTCACACACCATGCTCATACAACTTAAACACTGTACCCAATTTCCTTAAATCACATGCTCAGAAACATATATGTTTTGTTCACAAACCCTCATATTGTTCAGCACTACAACTCACACTTTACACACATTATAGTTCACCCACTGTAACTTGCAGTGTGTATGTGTGATGTGCATATAATGTTTGTGCAGTGGAGCACATTTCATGGCCACTGCAACGCATCATCACAGGCCTGTTTATTGTGTATTTACAGAGACGCCATCATCACCAGCTCCATCAACTCACTGACCAGCTTCTTCTCCGGGTTTGTCATCTTTTCCTTCCTGGGCTACATGTCCCAGAAACACAACGTGGCCCTTGATAAAGTGGCCACTGATGGTAAGTGGGTGATCATAAGGATACTTTTCTCACCTAGCATGATCCTTGTATAGTAAAAAATAAATAAATAAATAAATAAATAAATAAATAAATAAATAACGTAAGAATCAAGATTGTGGATGTGGAAAGATACAAAAATAATAAAAAGATGTAGAACAGTGCTAAAAAAGTTGAGAGTGCTTTGGGCATGTTGAGAGTTACTGTAATTCATTTCGTTTCATTTATTCAATTTGTGTGAATAAAATAAAATAAGGTTTAAACAGTATAATTAATAAAACTGAGACAGAATTGTGGATGAGTAAATTGATGGGTAAATGGGTGAGACAATTACTGAAGAATGAATATGTGACCTATGGATGTATACATGAATGGATGGATGGATTTATACAGACCAATAGGAGAATTGGTGGATGGACAGTGGGATGCATGCCCTCTGGATTGCTAGAAGGAAAGATAAATTTATGAGGAAAATCTGTGGACAGATGAAGGAGATAGAAACATAAATGGATTAATGAGAAAATGAATCATGCTAAGTGAATGGATGGATGGATGGATGGATGGGTGAAAGGATGGGATAGATGGTTGGATGGATGGATGGATGGATGGATGGAGACAAACCAATGGATTGAAGGAGACAGAACTGTGGACAGATGGAAGATAAATAGTGACAAACCATGAATGGTTGGCTGTAAACATACTTGTAGACAGATAGATGGATAGACAGACTGATGAATGAAAATATATGAGACATATAAAAAGAAAGTCGAAGACAGACAGACTCTTACATAGATGAAAGAATCGATAGAGACAGACCTTTGAATGACAGACAGTTAAACATTTAACCATTAACAATTTAACAGGTTTATTTTTTGTCCTGCAGGTCCTGGTTTGGTGTTTATAATTTACCCAGAAGCCATTGCAACGCTGCCAGGCTCCTCTGTCTGGGCTGTGATATTCTTCATCATGCTGCTCACTCTGGGCATCGACAGTGCTGTAAGAACCTTAAAACGCACACACAGCAATTAGGGCCAAAATACATTTACTAAACAGCAACACATTCATAAATACTTTTCTTTACAATGTTTCTATTTAGTGCTATAACTACAATTCTTTACATTTTACTTACAATTGTTTACAATTAGACAACATATTTTAAAAACAATTCTAAGTTATCCTTTGTGCAGGTTTCATTCAGAGAGGTAATGAGTGGTGGATGAAGCCCACTTTGCCTTGTTGCATCCATGCAAGTCAGAATGCAGATGGTGAGATAAGAGTTGCATTGTGGGAATCAATTAATTTATTCCACTTTCTTATCATCTGCTACAGATGGGTGGCATGGAATCAGTGATAACAGGACTCATTGATGAATTCAAGTTCCTGCACAAACACAGAGAACTGTTTACACTCTTCATTGTGGTGTCCACCTTCCTCATCTCCCTGCTCTGCGTAACGAACGTGAGTCAGACACAAACATGGCCAGCTTGAGGCAAGACTAAGACTTTACATAAACTTGAAAGACAGAATAGTTTCAGATAATTAGTGTGCTAAGATCTTCCCCCTTGTTTATTTGTTACAGGGAGGAATCTATGTGTTCACATTGTTGGACCACTTTGCGGCAGGGACATCGATCCTCTTTGGCGTGCTGATTGAAGCCATCGGCATTGCCTGGTTTTATGGTGAGTGTTTGTGTTCTGGAGAGCTGATTCTCCATTACTGCATTGACAGCCAATCAGGGATGAGATAGGCTGGTTGTGTTTCAATTTATTTTTGCTTTATTAGACACAGCATCCCACTGGACTTGAACAACACATAATCTTTGTATGAGCTAACATTTTCTTTCACAATCTAGTTCCCCTTTCCATAGGACACACTGGTTACCATTATCAGCTAAGTGTGGACAAACAGTTTTTCAAATACTATAGCATTATTATAGAATAATACTATTCTATTATAGAACACATAAACGCTGAATTAAGACTTGCATTTCCCAAACCAATACTTGTAAATAAACTAATATTTAAAAAAAAGTGTAAATCATGTGACCTGCTGAAATAAAAAAAAAAAAATTAAAATAAATTAAAATAAACATCATATGAGTACATCCTACTGTTTAAAGATGAACTTTGCAAATGTTCCCAGAGGCGAAACTCAGCGAAACAACTGACCTGAACTTCAAAAGAACAGCAGGGTCATCAGAGACCAAAAGGAAGAGAACATGAGTTGACCTTTGACCTAAAAGTTCACCAGGATCCAGGCTATGATCCAAAAACTTGGGTATTTGTTCCAGAAAAAGCAAAATGAGTCATGCCTGAGGAACATTGGCACTGACAGAGACCTGCAGCAGAAAACATGTGTCACTGACATGCAGTTGCTATTTATAGTTACATTGTCTCTCAGAATTCCTCTTTCTTCTTTGATTTGAGTATTTGGTCACATAAAAAAAGGTAAAATGTGCACCAAAGAGAACATTCCGCTCTGTTCATGACTTAGGAAAGGACTCTTTATGATACTATGCTCATGATGCTCATGATGATATGAGATCATCAAGATGAAAAGTAATAAAAAACAGCAGGTTACATTGATCTAATCCAATGGCATTGAGGTAATCTGTGTGGCCTAATACTGAAAATGAAGTAACTACCAAATTCTGGAATTACACAGCATCTCCATTTATTAGAGTAGCTTTTTGTATTCAATTTAGATTGCTAAGCCAACTCTCCTATGTCTTTTACTTACTAGGCTTAAGAGAGACTAGCAAAAGCAGTCTTGTGATTGGTCAGTGTGAAGCTTACCCAATGTTTTGCCCCTAATTAGAAACATTTTGTGAACAAGTTGACACTTTGTATATGTGTATGTGTGTGTAGGTGTGGATCGTTTCAGCGATGATATCCAGGAGATGATTGGGCAGAGACCAGGAATTTACTGGAGGCTCTGCTGGAAATTTGTCAGTCCCTGTTTCTTGCTGGTACAGAACACTTTTTTTTTTACATTACTTATTTGCTTAGTGATTATGCAGCTGTAAATCAAAGTAAGGTTGATGGCAATAAAGAAAAATTCGGTCAGCTTAAAATAATTTCCTACCTGCAAATCTTGAAAGCTAGCTTGTAAAGCAACAAATAAATAAAAAAAATGCTTGTTGTACACTAATTACTGCAATTTTCTCACTTTTCCATCTCCTATCTAGTTCATGGTGGTAGTTAGCTTTGCGACCTTTAACCCCCCGAAATATGGCTCCTACTCGTTTCCAACGTGGGCCAACATGCTCGGCTGGTGTTTGTCTATTTCCTCCATGATCATGGTTCCCATCTACGCCATCTACAAGTTTTGTGTCCTGCCTGGAAGCTTCTGTACCGTACGTCTTGCGTTCAGCTGCATGGCACTTACACCCGTATGCATAATAGCAGAGTGTTTCTTCTGCAAGACAGCAAACCTTTGCTCATGAGCTCATACTGTTAGTCTTAAAGTGGTGTCGCTAATAAAGAAAACTTCAGAATTTCCTGGTTTTGTATTAGTAGTATTAATAGAAAACCTTTTATAGTTTAAACCTTTTATAGTCTTTTAGTTGTCCCGCTAGAGTGTTGAGAATTTTCTTCATTGTATCTAAATTTGGGAGTGGTAGCGTAAATGGGGAGTGGTTAAGGTGCTGGGACACTGATCGGAAGGTCAAGGGTACAGGCCCTGGTATCACTAAGCTGCTACTCCTGGGCCCTAGAGCAAGGCCCTTAACTTTCTGTGCTCCAGGGGCACTATATTATGGCTGACCCCAGGTTCTGAATAAGCTATTCTAAAGGATGTCTGTATATTATAGTTTTTAACACCCTTAAAGATCTTGTTGGAACCCTATAGGAAAGGAGATAATTTTGTTCTTATGAACTCTTAAGTGTAAAAAGAAATGTATTGTATATTTTAACTTGCTTTTTAATTATTGGTTTTTGGTTGTAGAAACTGGCGTATGCCATCACACCAGAGACTGAGCATCACCTGGTTGAGCGTGGTGAGGTGCGACAGTTCACGGTATGCAATGAGATTTTTAAACTAAGATGTTTTCAATGCGAAGCTGAAAATGAACAATTTTTAGAAAATGGTAAAAAGCTAAATAAGTCAAAGCAGCTGAACAGTGATAAAACAAAATGTAAATGAAAGGCTCAGTTCAAATGTATTTTATGAGGTGAAAACTTTGTGTATTTAAGCGATTTATATAACGAAATAATTATATGGTTATTTTTAGATGATGAATTAACCGTAGATTTTTCGTAAATATTTTTTATATTATTTTAATTTATCCAATGAAAATCACTTCCACATATTTATTGTATTAATTTTGCAGTATAGAAAGATTAAATGAAAATGTGATGGTTGTAATTTTTATATATAAAACAAATATTCATTTTTTTCTTGCACCAAATGCACTCTAAAAGCTGTATACAGTTTCCTCATGTGTTTTCTGTTTTCTTTTTAGCTTCATCACTGGCTGGTGGTGTGAATGTGTTGGAGAAATGAGTTAATTCCTCCAGGTCTGTAGGGAGCGCTGTGTACCAAACAAGCCGTACGTCTCGTCCTTCTTTCTCTGTATTCTAAAAAAAAAAAATGTGTGGCAGTGATGTGGTTTTTGATCACAATAGGTTCTGTCAAAAAATATGTATCCCAAGTACAGGCTATATCCCACACGCTAGTGAGAAAACTTGCCCCATACAAATGATCTAACTAATAAATAGAATTTGCTCGAACACTGTTTGTGATAGTGATCTTTTATTTTTATTTTAGTGCTAAAGCAATTGTGTAGTACACACATTTTCTCAAACACTTTGATAGTTAAATATATATATTTTTTAATTGCAGATGCAAATAGTATGATTTTATTATTATTATTATTATTAATATTATTATTATTATTATTATTATTGCTCTGAGACAAGGACAATGGTGTGACCTTCAAAAACTCTAGCGTTTGGGACATGGGCAAATTCTCTCTATATGATGACTGTTATGATGACTGTTTACTGTTTATATATATATATATATATTATTTTGTGATTAGAGTAAAACCTGAGCCCTATTGATCAATGTAATTGATGTGTCAAAAAGTATATACTGACTAAAAACCTATAAAATAATGTTTCATATGATCTAGTGATACAGTAAACTCTCTACATCGTTATGTGTGTTTTAAATAAAAAATAAAAAAAAAAACAATAGACACAGTGATCAGGTTTAGCGAGTTAATCAAGCCATATTTGTGCATCAGCTTTACTCCACTGTTTGTGGATTTGTGAATTTATATTTTCACAAATTTTTAGCATGATTAGTAATAGACATTCAATATATCATTACATTTAGTGCTCAAATCTATACAAATTTGAGTCTAATTAATTCATATTTGTATTTTTGTTAGAATATTAAATAATGTTTTATTTTCAAAAAATAAAATACAGACTTAATAAAAAAAACTTCCTTCAATACTATTAAAAAGCTTATATAACCAAGAATAATATCAAATGTGCATAGATTTAATAATAATATAATTGTGATAAGTGAAATTGACCTGCTGTATAAATATCAATAAAGAGCCTGTGGATGAAAAGATGTGTTCATGTTTGGGTTATTTTCTGTTTGCATAAAGTGAGGAAAATAAGTATTTGAACACCCTGCTATTTTGCAAGTTCTCCCACTTAGAAATCATGGAGGGGTCTGAAATTGTCATCGTAGGTGCATGTCCACTGTGAGAGACATAATCTAAAAAAAAAATCCAGAAATCACTATATATAATTTTTTAACTATTTATTTGTATGATACAGCTGCAAATAAGTATTTGAACACCTGTCTATCAGCTAGAATTCTGACCCTCAAAGACCTGTTAGTCTGCCTTTAAAATGTCCACCTCCACTACATTTATTATCCTAAATTAGATGCACCTGTTTGAGGTCGTAAGCTGCATAAAGACACTTGTCCACCCCATACAATCAGTAAGAATCTAACTACTAACATGGCCAAGACCAAAGAGCTGTCCAAAGACACTAGAGACAAACTTGTACACCCCCACAAGGCTGGAAAGGGCTACAGGGAAATTGCCAAGCAGCTTGGTGAAAAAAGGTCCACTGTTGGAGCAATCATTAGAAAATGGAAGAAGCTAAACATGACTGTCAATCTCCCTCGGACTGGGGCTCCATGCAAGATCTCACCTCGTGGGGTCTCAATGATCCTAAGGAAGGTGAGAAATCAGCCCAGAACTACACGGGAGGAGCTGGTCAATGACCTGAAAAGAGCTGGGACCACCGTTTCCAAGGTTACTGTTGGTAATACACTAAGGAGTCATGGTTTGAAATCATGCATGGCACAGAAGGTTCCCCTGCTTAAACCAGCACATGTCCAGGCACGTCTTAAGTTTGCCAATGACCATTTGGATGATCCAGAGGAGTCATGGGAGAAAGTCATGTGGTCAGATGAGACCAAAATAGAACTTTTGGGTCATAATTCCACTAAACGTGTTTGGAGGAAGAAGAATGATGAGTACCATCCCAAGAACACCATCCCTACTGTGAAGCATGGGGGTGGTAGCATCATGCTTTGGGGGTGTTTTTCTGCACATGGGACAGGGCGACTGCACTGTATTAAGGAGAGGATGACCGGGGCCATGTATTGCGAGATTTTGGGGAACAACCTCCTTCCCTCAGTTAGAGCATTGAAGATGGGTCGAGGCTGGGTCTTCCAACATGACAATGACCCGAAGCACACAGCCAGGATAACCAAGGAGTGGCTCTGTAAGAAGCATATCAAGGTTCTGGCGTGGCCTAGCCAGTCTCCAGACCTAAACACAATAGAGAATCTTTGGAGGGAGCTCAAACTCCGTGTTTCTCAGCGACAGGCCAGAAACCTGACTGATCTAGAGAAGATCTGTGTGGAGGAGTGGGCCAAAATCCCTCCTGCAGTGTGTGCAAACCTGGTGAAAAACTACAGGAAACGTTTGACCTCTGTAATTGCAAACAAAGGCTACTGTACCAAATATTAACATTGACTTTCTCTGGTGTTCAAATACTTATTTGCAGCTGTATCATACAAATAAATAGTTAAAAAATCACACATTGTGTTTTCTGGATTTAATTTTTTTTAGATTATGTCTCTCACAGTGGACATGCACCTACGATGACAATTTCAGACCCCTCTATGATTTCTAAGTGGGAGAACTTGCAAAATAGCAGGGTGTTCAAATACTTATTTTCCTCACTGTACATAACATTTCCTGATTATTATTGCTTGTCAATGAGTTGTGTTTTTTTCTTTTACATATTTGATAAATATATTTTTTTACATTTATGAATTAATTTGCTCATTTGAAATGTGTTCTTTTAATTAGAATGCATTGACATTAGTTCATTTAAAAATATATGTGTGTTTTATTCGTTTATAAAATTGTTTTTAAACTTGTTTTTTGTTAACTTCTGGAGTTAACAACTAGGTTGTAATTTGCTATAATATCATGTGGGTGAATATCATAGCTTTTATTTCTGATTTTTTACTAAATCTGTATGTGCTAAACCTTTTGGCTGTAGTTAAAAAAACTAAATCTTCTGAGATGGCAAATTTAAACTTCTACTATGACAAATTTTTCTTCATTTTTCTCTGGTTCTTTTTATGTATGTTTACTTGATTCTTTCATTCCTCTATATTCTCCTCTGTCTGATCTCATTCTTACATTTATCTCCTTCTCTTCTTCATCTAATCTCCTGGCTCCATCATTCTTCTGCTTCTCTCCTCTATCTGATTGCATGGCTCTTTCCTTCACCAGCTTTTCTCCTTCATCTAATTGGCTGACTCTATTCTTTCTCTACTTTTCCTCACCTTTGTCCTTCGCTCTACTTCTTCTCCTCTCTGGCCCCACATTATAGGTTACTTGCATCGCCTTTCTGGATTTATCTTTCAAGAAGTGAAAGGAGGAGAAAAGTTTTGAGACTGCCGTTATTCAAAATCATCACACTGACAAGGTTGTCCATTAGTTTCTTATTATTTTGAACAGCATATCACTAATGCCATTACAAAATAAGAAGAAATAAACAAGTAAAACTTTTAAAATTGCACACAACTAATATAACTGTATTTCAGAATTTTGTGTTAATTAGCTTGCACTCATTTAGGCTTCAGCTTTCTCTCACACCTTTCCTGTTCTTTTTCACACTTTCTTCTGTCCTTTCAGAGTTTCATTCTATAGTAGTTTTTGGTAACCTTCTGACCCCGGAGCAACAAAACATTGTTGATGTTAAGTCTGTGTTTATGCATTAAAGCAATAAACCAAACATCTGTGCAAACATGTGAGAGATAAACATAAAAGTTTATATATTTACTGATGACTGAGAGACACTAGAAGAACACCTCATTGGGTTTAATGGTTGTGTATATTTCCCAATTCTCAAACAATGTTTATTTTGTGTGTGTGTGTGTGTGTGTGTGTGTGTGTGTGTGTGTGTGTGTGTATATATGATAGTTTTGTCAATTAATTTCAAATAATAAATTAGATCCAAATCACACACAACACACACAATGAGCCATCAGGCAGCATAACTTTCTTTTTTATTTATCTTAAACTTTGCCTTCTGCTTCATTTTATTCAGACACCTGATGATGTCATCATAATAAATGCTTCCTGCTTATTATTTTTTTAGCCACCTTTATGTTCCTTTCATTTATCATACTCCACACATTTCTTAATTTATTTTATTCATTCACTTACTTTATTTTATTTATTTTTATCTTGATTTATTTTACTTCCAGTTTTTATTGTTTGCCTTTAGTAACCTTTTTTAATAAATTGTATAAGCTTTTGTTTTTATTCTTCTATAAATATATTAGGGCTGTAAAATCGAATGTGTTAATAACACGTCAGTGCTAATTGATTAGTGCAGCATGCATTTCTGTGTGACCATTTTTATTTAAAAATATAAATAAATAAATAAATAAACAGATATAAAAGAGGCAAAATTAAAATTTAACTCCACCAAAAATATTTTTCTTACATTTTCTAAATTTGTTTTGCTGATGCACCAGTCTCAAATCAAGCACCAAAATCCACCATGATGCACACATTCAACAATTAAAGCCATTCATGTGGAAACATAGCAAAATATCAGTTTGGTGTCCAGATATTTTATGTAATTTAAAAGGCCATAATTACTTTAAAACATTTGCAAGAATATTTTGTCCTCATGCTCTATATTGAGTATGGTTTCATTCACATACATCGGCATAAGGCATCTATAAAAATTCCAAAAGTATTAAATGAAGGTACATTTAGAACAGACAAAATGTGAGATTAAGTTGTGATTATCACGAATAAACTCATTTGATTAATTGTGTAAATAAATTGCGATTAAATATTTTGATCAAATGAAAGCCTATACATATATATATATATATATATATATATATATATATATATATATATATATATATATATATATATATATATATAAAATGTTATTATCTTTTATTTATTTTTTTATTGTTTGGACATGATTTTGAAAGGCATGCACCTCTTCACAGAAGGCCTCACAACTGATATCAGAACACAAAACAAGCCATGAGGTCCTGTGTGGAGATGGGACAAAGGTCCAGAAGGACAATCATCACTGCAGCCTTTCATCGATCTAGGATTTATGGCACAGTGGCTAATTGGAAGCCTTCCCTTGGTGCAAAACCAATAAAAGCCCATATGGAATTGCCAACAAGCACCTGAAAGACTCTCAGACTGTGTGTAACAAAATTCTCTGGTCTGATGAAACCAAAATTAAATTATTTGGCCTCAATTCTAAACATTATGTCTGGAGGAAACCAGGCACCGCTCATAACCTGCCCAAAAACCCATCTTAACAATGAAGCATGGTGGTGGTGGCATTATACTGTGGGGGTGTTTTTCTGCAGCAGGGACTGGGCAACTGGTCAGAGTTGAGGGTATATTTGTCAATACCAAACTTGTTTCATAGAGTCCCAGACTGGGCTGGATGTTTATCTTCTTACTTGACAACAACCCTAAACATATAGCCGAGACAACAGTGGAGTGGCTTAGGGACAACTCTGCAAATGTCTCAGAGTGGCCAGCCAGATCCCTGAATTGAAACCTATTAAAAATTTCTTGAGAGACCTGAAAGTGGCTGTTCACTGATGGTCCTTATCCAACCTGCACCAGCAAATGGCTTAGGGACAACTCTGCGAATGTCTCAGAGTGGCCAGCCAGATCCCTGAATTGAAACCTATTATAAAATCTCTCGAGAAAAACCTGAAAGTGGCTGTCCACTATTGTCCCCATCCAACCTGCACCAGCAAATTTTACATTTTTTTAATTTATTTAATAAATGTAATTTGTGCCAATTTAATTGATTACTCAATTTAATAAATATAATAAAAAAGTGTATTGCATTAATTTCATTTAGTCTATTTTATCTTTTGTAAAATATAATAAAATATTATTTTTATATTATTTAACAAAGCATACATTTTTTCAAATAGTTTTAACTGGTGAAATGTTCATGTTTACAAATACTAACAACAATAAACTTTGTTAATTAAAAATTACAAGGAATTTAATGTTTTACATTGTTTCCCCCTAACCATAACAAAATTGAATCAAACCGTGACGTTTTTAAGTCTTCATCTTTTTTACATTATTATTAAACTTAAAAACATACACAACAATACCAGGGGTATAAAAGACAAAGGAGAGGAAGCGCATTGTTATTGTGGCTACTCTGCACTGGAAATCATAAAATTGTGGCCACTTCCGGTTTTACAACAATCTCGTGATATGGCTTCTTTTGCATTTTATGTCCAACTTCAAGACTTTCTTTTGAAAGCAGACAATTCTGCATACAACCCGAATTCTGTAAATGTCCGGACGTTTTTAAGATTTTAATAAAATAAAAAGGAGCCAATATTTTATTCACAATAGAGAATGTGAATGTAGAGAACATAACAAATTTTTTAACTGAGAAAGTTTACACTTTTTGTATAAAATTAGCTCATTTCAATTTTGATGCCTGCTACAAGTCAAAAGTTGGCACGAGGGCAACAAAGAGAGCAGAAAAAGCCATAAATGTTAAAAATATTCAGCTGGAAGAACATCTAGCAACTAATCAAGCTAATTGACACCAGGTCTGTAACTTAATGAGCTATAAAAGGGATGACTTAGAGAGGCAGAGTCTCTCAGAAGTAAAGATGAGCAGTTCCACATCTCCAGATCTCCAATCTGCGAACGATTTGTAAAAAGATTGTGGAATACTTTAAAAACAGAGAGAGCCCGGAGTAATCTCGGTGCGTAAGGGACGAGGCCGAAGACAACACTGCATCACTCATCGGCATGATTGTGTCATTGACATTACTAAATAGACCCAGAAATACTTCCAGAAACCACTGTCGGTAAACACAATGATGCCGTGCCATCTGCAGATAACAACTAAAGCTCTATCATGAAAAAAAGAAAGCCATATGTGAACATGGTCCATAAGCACTTTCGTGTCCTGTTGGCCAAGCTTAATTTAAAATGGACTGTTCCAAAGTAGGAAAGTGTGTTCTATGGTCAGATGAGTCCAAATTTAACATTATGGTTAGAAATCACAGACACCGTGTCCTCCGGGCTAAATAGGTGGGAGACCTTCCAGCATGTTATCAGCGTTCAGTTCAAAGGCCAGCATATCTAATGTATGGGGGTGCAAAAGTGCATATGGTATGGGCAGCTTGCATGTTTTGGAAGGCACTATGAATGCTGAAAGGTATATAAAGGTTTTAGAGCAACATATGCTCGCCTTCAAATGACATATATTCCAGGAAAGATCTTTCACCTATAGAGAGCATCATTAAACAAAGAATAAGCCAAAGACGAACACAAACTCTTCAGCAACTGGATCAGGCAAGAATGTGACCAAAAACTTTAGAAAATGCAGTGGCGGGCCGTGCATTTGGTACCTGGGCCTTCAGTGAGGACTTACCCGACTTAATCCGACTCTTAATACCACTACTATCACGTCGCAATTATAGAAACCATCAAAACTATATAAAAAAAACCCCAATATAACAAAGCATGGCATTACAGAGAGAGAAAGGCATTTCACATATGACGGGTGAATACTAGTTTACTAAAGCAAGCTCCAAACCTCTACACTACAACCACAACTGTGCCGCCTAGATCATCTGAAGCAGTTCAGAATCAGTATTTGTCTAATAACATGACAAAAACATTAAATTGTAAATAAAATACAACCTACTGACCAGAGATGCATACTTATAATTTGCACCGCTCCTCAGAGGCTGAAAGCCAGTGGTACCACTCGTATTCACTGGTCTGGAAGTGGTGAACAAACCCTTTCTCGAGCTGAGAAAAGCTAGCTAGCTTCGCGGTTGGCCAACCTCTCCTCACGATGTCGAGCTTTCTTGAAAATTAATTTTTACATATGTCCGTTACAAATCAATTTGACAAATCAATTTCTCTTCCTCCTTATGCATAAAAAGTCTAACGATGATGTATTAATGTGTGCAGCGCTCTACACATGCGTTTCGACAGTTAAACTTGGCTGTAACATTTCTCTCTGACCAACCAATCAGAGGCTGGAAAAATGCTGACGCTATTCTGGGCCATCTTAAAATCTGATTGGTTAAAGAAACAGAGGTATTTATTAAGGAGACGATGGTAAAAAAGGGCAGCAGAACAGACTTTGCAGGCCCTGGGCAGATAAGATTGACATGGCAGCACATAAAGGGTGAAATTTGATTAGACATAAAATCTAACATCCACATACACGTACTGGAAGTAGTGTAGCCAAGATAAATGGTATGAAATTAAAAGAATAAACTGTTGGAAAATAAATTAATACAATTTCTGCCCTTCCTTGACAACCCATGGGTCCTGAGCCACCACTAAAGGGGTCTCGTGTACAGAAGGCTAAGTGAAATAACACTGGATGCAGCTGCCATGAGCCCTAGCATTTTCTGAACTACTTGAAAGTGAAAGGCTGTCCTTCTCTGACCTTTTTGATGGCCGCAAGGATGGACACAATGCGGGCAGAAGCCCTGAAGACTTGCTACGCCCAGGTGCAGCTCTAGTTCTTGTATTCGTGGCAGTGTGAATGAATCAGGGCCGCCCAGAATGTCCTGTCAGGACCTTCTGGTCAAAGCTCTCTTATTAAAGATAACAGTCCTCAGATCTGTCACCTCATGGGGCTTCGGAGTGAGAAGGGAGAATGGATACATGAAACTTTGCATCCTTTAAATCTAACGTGACAAACCAATCCTCCGATCTGATCTGAGACCTGCTTGAGGGTCTGCAGTTTGAACCTGAGTCTCATTAGTGAGCCTTGCTCAGGAGAGTGCTCACTTCTTATTCCATGACCAAAACGCTGTTGACACAGCTTGAGTTCCTGAAAGGGAACGTCTCCAGGTTACATATGTAACCCTGGTTCCCTGAGGAAACGAGACTCCTGGCACCATCTTTTCAGGTTTTTAATCTCCTGTAGATAGGCCGTCTCGTCATTTTTGGAGATCAGGCCCACCACAACAGTGTCGCCAGCAAACTTGATGATGGTGGTAAAGTTGGTGGCCACACTGTACACACATGACTGTGTGGCCACCAACTTTACCACCATCATGCAGCTGAGGGTTAGGGTGGATGAGCTGTGTTTGCCCACCCATACGTCTTGTGGTCTGTCTGTCAGGAAGTTGGAGATCCATTGACACATTAATGGGCTGAGTCACAGGACCTCCAACGTAGAGGTCAGTGTGAAGGGAATTGCGGTGTTAAATGCTGAACTGTAGCTTACAAACAGCATTTTTGCATATTTCCCTTTTCTGCAGTCCAGGTGGCTCATTGTTGTGTGGAGAAGATTTGCAATAGCATCCTTACTACAGCGGTACTGGTGGTACCTGAACTGTAGAGGACCCAATATGTGTCTGGTAGTGTTGCAATGAATGCAATTCTTTGACCAGTCTTTCAAAGCACTTCATCACTACTGAGGTCAGGGCTATGGGGCAGTAGTCGTTGAGGCAGGTAGGCTGGGTTTTCTTTGGGACAGGAACAATGGTGCACTGTTTGGGGGACAACAGACTGTTTCAGGGAGAGGTTAAATATCTCTTTGAATACCAGCGCATTTGGTCAGCACAGGCTTTCAGAACCCAACCTGTAATGCCATCTGGTCTTTCCTGATACTTACTCTCCTAAAATGCCCCTCCTCACATCATGCTCCGAAATGGTAAACGTGTTTACCTCTCCGGCTCTCTTAGTGTGCATTTGGTTAGCTGCAGCCTCAAAGTGAACATAAAAGATGTTTAGTTTGTCTGCCAGAGAAGCGTGGCAGATAGACTGTGATGGTTCTTAGTCCCTGCCACATGATGCAGCCTTGTACTCGTCCATGTCCCTGGTGGTGAGCCCTGTGTTGTAGGCAGCAGAGCAGGATCTCAGAGCATCGCTGATAGATTTATCCACCCACAGGGTCTGGTTGGGAAACGTTCTGCAGGTGGTTTTCTGTTCCGTATCATCCGCTAGTTTCCAGATGAATCCCACAAACATGTAAACATGTTCACGACATTAGAGCTGCGCCTGAACATGCCCCAGTCTGCATCATCTAAAGCATCCTGCAAAGTGGCAACCGATTGATCAGTCCAACGTGCGATCTCCCTCTGAACCGGAGTTTCCTGTTTCCTGTTTTGCATGAGGAAGATGGCCGCAGGGCCTGCTTTTCCAAACAGTGGACGTAATTGTGCCTTGTAGCTGTTCTTAAAAGGTTTGTAGCAGTGATCTAGTGTCCTTTCACCCCTGGTGGGGCAGGCGATTTGCTGCTGGAAGTTCAGCAGTGGTTGGCACTGATGAAGTCTCCCACCACAATGAGTGCAGCTTCCCAATGCTGTGTTTGGTGTAGCGTTAGTGTCTCAAGTAAATCCCAAATTGCAGTGTCCGTGTTCGCTTGAGGTGGAATGTAAACGTGACTGACTATGACCAAGCTGAATTCCAGAGTTAGATAGAAGGGGCGACATTTGATGGTCAGGAGTTCCAGATTTGGTGTGCAGGAGCGAGAAAGAGGAACAATGCTCGCACTGTCACAATAGTGGTTGTTCACCATCAGACACACTCCACAGCCTCTTGAATTCCCAGACTTCAATGTTCTGTCTATGTGGTGAACTGCTAAAAACTTTTGGCTGGCTGAATGGCATATTCCGGTACTGCTTGGTTCAGCCATGTCTCGGTGAAGCAGCGAAGTTGCAGTCCAGAATGTCTCTTTGGAACTTGACCCTTGCCCTGAGGTCGTCGAGCTTGTTTTCCAGATAATGAATGTTGGCTAACAGGATACGGGGTAACGGAGCGCAGAGCTCAGCATTTTCCTGAGGCCGACTCGTTTCCCTCACAGACACCGGTACTGGTCACCTTTGTTCTTCCTCAGGCTCTCGCTTAGCCAGCATTAGTCTCGGTTTAAAAACGGTGAAAGGTTAGTAGATTGTAAACTAATAGATATAAGAGTGGCTCTGTCATATGTAATGATGGCCATCTTATATAAAGTAAACGGTAGATACGAAAAAAAACAAAAACGCGCCATCTTGAAAATTGGTTATGCTCTCTATGTTCTATTGTGTTATATGCGGTTATGTCACCGGCCTAGGGGACGCCAAAAAGCATCGAGATAACCGATGATCGAGATCAACGAAAACCAATATAGCGGCAATATATTAACATGCTTGAAATTTCTTTATGTACATGATGTGCGTTATTAAATGAGAATGTGTATGCACGTGTTTTTGGAGGTTTTTTACACAACAGTGTTGCCGCGATTTAATTGATTGGGATCATGCGGATCGAGATAACCTGTAATGCGGATAAGGAGGAGGAAGCAGAAGTAAACGCAAACAAAGTTTTTTGAGAATACTCAGTAGATAATCCACCAATACTTGTAGCAAAGCAGTAATATCCAGTGGTGCGCTCCGGGAGCGCAGTCCACGAAGTTCTTTGAAAGCAGAGACAGTTCGTGTAGAGAATCCACGGCTCCGCGCTATGGAAAGCGCAGCGCTGGGCAGCAATGGATAAATGTGGTGCAGATAGCGTGAACATGGAAAACAGCAGAATCAGGGTAATCCGGGGTGCCGTTTAGAGAATGTGGAGTCCGAGAAGAAGGGTACGTATCGGGATACGTATACACGATTACACAGACCGCCATGAACCAACACATACGATCATGCTCAAACAATAACGGACCGCGAGTGTGTGGAGGTGAGGGGCTTAAATAGGAGATAGAATGAGTAAGTGAATGAGAGTCAGGTGTGTGTGATCAGCATGACTGCGACG
This sequence comes from Silurus lanzhouensis, assembly GCA_039877035.1. Classification (NCBI taxonomy): domain Eukaryota; kingdom Metazoa; phylum Chordata; class Actinopteri; order Siluriformes; family Siluridae; genus Silurus; species Silurus lanzhouensis. Next base: position 1,231,163 of record JBCEWE010000483.1, read on the forward strand.
AGCTCCGTAAGGGGGGGGGCACAGTGCTTCAGGGAATGCCCCTGCCGAAGGGCAAGGGGATTCTTGACATAACCGATGTTAAGTGGCAAATTTGCCCCCCCCCCCCCTCTTACATTTAAAATCTACATAACCGATTAATAAATGCTAAGACAAAGCGAGAATTTAGCGGTTCCACCTCAAAAACGTCGACTTAATAGAGTTGGCGAGTTAACCGAGGTCGAGATAAGTGGGTTTGACTGTAATAATAAAGTTGATTGCATTATTTTGATTTATTACATTTTATTTTAATATTTAATTTTTTTATTAAACATCATTTTATATAATATTTAACCAAGCATGCATTTTTATTTGAAAATGTTTTTAAAATAGTAAACTGTTATTGCTCACTGATGTTAAGAATAATAAACAACAAGCAATTAAAGTTTTTTTGCATTTTCTCCCCCTAACTGTACTGAAATATAACCGAATGGTGACTTAAAAACCAAGGTACATACCGAATTGTGAATTTAGTGTATAAATATATATGCCAAATGTAGAAAGGACGTGAGAGGTCTTTTTTTACTTGTGATTTATTCTTAAATGAACTTTCTAACCTTCTTCTAAGTAAAAAAAAAAACAGACATGATCTGGGACCAGGGATTGGTGAAGTGTTTCTAATCCATCACTTATCTCCACCGAAAAACAAAAAAGTCAAACTGCATTTGTGTTCAATAACGGGCTTGTGGATAAACAAGCATCATATAAATGAAAGTACGCACAACCGATTAATGAGAAATGAGCAAGCTTCTGCTGCAAAAAAATTGCCATTTTCAAACAGTTTATTCATACACACACAAATCCAATCTGTTTTTCTCGCCAATACATCAATATCCAATCTGATCATCAACCTCACACATCTCTTACATAACACCACACTCAGCACTTAATAAAGGGGAAAGCAGATGGACTCCAGCCACCTGATTGTTTTGTGATGATTCTCGTGCTGCTGAATCTAAGCTTCTGATTATTTCGAGGCCATGGCCGGATTGTCGTTACTGAATCGGATAGCTAAAACCTGAGCAGCACCTGAGAATGATGGGGTAAAACATATTAACTCAGGGACAGAGAAAACTACTTGTTTTGTCGGATTGAGACACAGCCTGTGGTGTGAAAAAAATAATAAGGCTGATGTTTTAAACAAAAAAATCAAACCAGATGGGATAAGACAAACAGAGAGTGAAGTAAATTAAGTAAAATAGTGCATTGCATGACCCCATAATGGCGCCATGTCCTTTCAGGAAGTGTGTGCTCAGCACTCGTGTCACCACGACCCAGTTATGAAGCACTTTAAACTGCTTGAGAGTGGAGTGTAAACAAGGTTATTACACAACAGCACTGAGGCATAATATACAAACTCTAAATACCAAAAAAGGCCAAAAATTTGATCATGTGTGGGGCTGGGGCTCATGCATCTGTACTACACTATTTACTATTACAGTTTTATTATACTCATGTTATACTCAAACCTTATGTGTAATCCACTACACACAAACTTTGGTAAATGCATGTTTGCCTGGGCTTGGTCTTTCTTCCACTTTGATGTTCAGCCACATATTTTACCTATCAGCTTTGTGATTCTGTATACACCTCATGACCCCACCAAGTCCTGAAAGATCTAAATATGTTTATCTTGCAAAATGATAATTAAAATAAAATTAATTAAGGGGTATACCAGAGATGGCAAAAGTACACACATCCTTCACTCAAGTAGAAGTACAGATACTCATGTTTTAAAAGACTGGTAAAAGTTGAAGTACTGACTACACTTTTCACTTAAGGTAAAGTAAATAAGTATGGACTTTGACATGTACATAAGTAAAACGTAGCCATTACTACTACCTGTTTTAGTGTCACATTGGTAACTGATCCTCACATCATGTTAATATATTAATTCTAAAGAATTCTTTATTTTGTTATCTAATGAATGTATTCAGGCTGAACAACCACCATATAGAACAGAAGCAGAGAAAAGATGATGATGATCAGGTGATCAGGAATGTCTCTGCTCTCAGTCATGTTTACACCATGTTGCACTTTTTTATACTTAGAGCTAAATGCAAAAGTTTGTATCCTGAGCTTGTAGTTGAAATTTGTTTGAATATTTTTAATTTAAAAATTTAATGTGGTTGATCAATTTCTAGCACTGTATTCTGAACATTTCTGCTACACCAAAATGCATGTATTCACATGGACCTACACTAAGTCAAAAATCTATTGTGTAAATGCTAATGGATGTGTTACATTAGTACATTAGCTTTCTAAAAAAAAAAAAAAAAAAAAATTATATATATATATATATATATATATATATATATATATATATATATATATATATATATATATATATATATATAATTCATTCATTCAATTCTTGGTTGATGATGCCATCTTTTGGCCAGTAACTGAAACACAGCAGAGTTCAGAATAAGCAGGTTTATTCCGTAAGGTACTTCAACCCCCATGATGCCAAACTAGGCCTATGCTTTTCTTACTTGTTAGCAACATTAACCTTAATACTTCGATCAGAATAAAATAATAAAATTTCTTTAACTTACATTTCAATGAATGATTACGTTTTATAGTTACATTAACATTGTCTGCTAAACAAGCTGGTTGCTAACCAAACTGATCCATGAAGCATAAATTCCTCTTTCCACTAACATTGTAAAAACATCTTATGGTGTAGATATTATAGGATTATGGAAGAATTTACATCCACATTTTTATTCTGTTGAACCTCCATACACACTTTGGTCAGTTAATAAAGGCTAGGCTGATACGACACTATGCTATTACGTGTATTGTACCTTGCTACATATTATATAAATAATATGTGCACAACATTCATCCTCGAAACACAACCAACTGCTTACACTATTGTCACTAATGCAAGGTGCGGCAATGTTAATGGCGCAACAGTGTATGCAGTGTGTATGTTCTGGTGACAGAGGATTTATCCTGACACAGAGAAGTGAGTGTCACTAAGTCACCAGTGAAGTATATTGTGGTGTGTGCATTGTAGTGTAGTGTGTGTTGCACAGCCATAGAGTCCAGCATGGCTATTAGGGTAAAAAACAAACTCAGCAGCAATAATGTGGGTCAATGTTATTTTTCTTTTTATGTAAATTTTTAAGGTTACAGCATATTGTTGCTTAGTTATATTTCATTCCTTTTATATTGTTTGTGTTATAGTATAGTTAAACGTTTCTTGTTTGCTGTTTTATGTTCTATTGATACTATATTTTTGTAAACTCTTCATTTTCATGGGATTCTTATGTTTAAATAGATCCTTGTTATAATGTCATGCTGGTGCTTATGTTATTCTTATGATTTTTTTTTTTTTTTTGCCTTGGTATTGATATAGTAAACTATTATATTTTTTATATGTATTATCATTAGTGGTTTAATAAATTGTTAACAAGCATGCATAATACCAGTGATTATTGTGCTCATCAAATCACCAATAATAATAAAAAAACTGTTTTTTTATACTGTATTTTTATTTATGAATAAAACATCTGTGTGTGTGTGTGTGTGTGTGTGTGTGTGTGTGTGTGTGTGTGTGTGTGTGTGTGTGTGTGTACGGTAGATCTCATTCCACTCAAAAGAGAAGTATATTCTGGATCACTGTGCCCAGGTCCATTCTATCTCTCTTTCAGAGTCTCTGTAGGTAAAACCCTGGCCCAGTTTATTTTCCTAAATCCTGTCTCAAATGTAATTAAGTGTTGCATGTCTGAAGTTAGATTCCAGTGTTGTTATGCAACGCAATAAACAAACACATTGTACTGATGCAGGTTCTAACTTCATAATACATTCCCTGTGTGTCCAATTAATTTGCTCCTGCCAAGCAACACACAGCCAGTGGAACAGACACATTTATACACAAGAGGTATATTATTAACACCACTATAAGGCCTTACATTAACACAATATTCCCACCAAATAAGCTATAATTACATAGATATATGACCTTAATGTAGTACAGGGAAGGGGTCCGAAGCCTGACAGTGTGGTGTGCAACCAACAACCTGACCCTGAACATCATGAAGACTAAGGAGCTCATTGTTGACTTTCGGAAATCTAACAGCAGGAGACACTTACCAGTCTACATTAATGGAACTGAGGTAGAGAGGTTCTCCAGCTTTAAGGTCCTGGGACTTCACATCTCTGAGGATCTGTCCTGGCACCAGAACACTTCAGCTCTGGTTAGGAAGGCACTACACCACCTGTACTTCTTGAGGAGTCTTAGAAAAGCTCATCTGTTCCCAGGGATTCTTATAAGTTTCATATGTAGGTTTAAACACAATCATTAACTAAAACAGAAACAACTGTATAGAAGGCTTAAAATTGGGTGAGAAACATTCAAACTCTGCTAATAAAGTGATGTGCAAGACAGTTTCATGTCACAGGTCATACACCATGGAAAGACTGAGCACAGCAACAAGACACAAAAAAAAACAAGTAATGTTGATGACCGTAGAAGCAGTGATCAGCCAAGGAAACAATGCAGCATATGAAAGACACATCATGTTTACTTCCTTTTAACTTTAAAAGATGTCCTGCAGTGCCATCAGCAAAAAAATGGTGGAAACCAATAGGTCCCAGGTACACCCGTGTACTATCTGGAGACATCAGGCCAGAAGTGGTTTTCATTAGACAGAAGACAAGAGACAGTAGATATTATATTATTATAATTATAATATCAGAGAGCACTCTCAACTCTCAAGATGATTCTCAACAGCCTAAAGATCCATTAAATTACTGAGCAACTCAAGAACTTTGAGGATAGATATAGACTGTAATTAATATCAACAGTCTGTTGAAATGGGTTAGGACCACAGGTTGCATAAAGGTTTGCATTTAAGCAACTATCACCGCACACCTCAACAATGATTAACCTGTAATGAATGTACATTTGGTGCCACCCAAATGAGGATGGTTCCCTTTTGAATCTGATTTCTTCCTCATGGCATCTCAGGGAGTTTTCCTTGCCACAGTCGCCACTGGCTTGCTCATTAGGCATACTTACAATAACTTACAATTATAAGGAACAAACTTACAGTATAGGCACTAAACATATACAGTATATAGGCACTCTCTTATACTATATTTACTCTATCACTGCTTTATCTCTGTAAAGCTGCTTTAAGGAAATTTCCATTATTGAAAGAACTATAAAAATAAGAATTAATTAACTGTATATCAGTGGCAGCTTTAACCTGTCAGAGCAGGTTAGTAAACCTGATACAAGATCCATGGCTAGGGGGTGTTATACCATTTTAGTGTTCTCTGCTTTGCGCTGTGAATTAAAATCGTTATGCACACCTAGCTGTGGATTATCCCTTACTAATATCACACAAGCACACCACAGTAAAGCACAATTCTGAATTCTGAATTTTTAAAGTCCACATTAATTTCTTTTTTTCATGTCATTCCTAATGTCCCAATGACAAAATTCACACAGATTCGTCACTGTGATAAAGGTTTAAAATGTAAGAAAAGAGTCTCAAGTGCAGTCAGGGGTAAATCTGTAACATGAACAGTATGGTTTGTCTTTGAAGTGTCAACATGTGGTGGTTTTTTTGTTGTTGTTTTTTTGGGGTCTTAAAAGTGAAAAAACATAGTTGATTACTGTAGGTAAGTAGATAAGTTAATTAGGGCTGTTTTTTTTTATTATTATTCCTGGGTCCATCTTTCCAAGAACAACTTCCACACAGTTCTCACACAGATTCATCACTGTGATAAAGGTACTGTATAACATTTAAGGAAGGAGTCTTCTTTACAGTCAGAGATAAAGCTGTAACATGTACTGCTTACATTTAACATGTGACAAGATGCGTTTGTTCTTTCTTTAAAGAAAGGAAAAAGGCGAGGGAAGCTGAGTAGGACTGTTTATACGACCTGACAGCTGCTACAACATTAATTCTATTTGTATAAATAGAAATAATCCTTGCCCCTGTTTCCACACCTGTGCCTTGCCATGTTTGTTTCAGATCCACCTCTTGCATCGGGTACCGACGTCTCCCTGGCAACCATTCAAAATAATCCCAGTGTGACCCGAAATGCTCGGCGTCAGTTCTAAACGCGCGCGGCACGGCCGCTTCTCCTCCTTTATTTTCTGATTATTACACTTTTTTTCTTTTTCTAAATTAAAATGCAGTGCTTTTAACATCGATTGGTGATAATGATGATGGCTTGCGCGCGACTGCCTTCGGAAATTTCCAGTTATTTTCGGATCACTATTTGGAACGGAGATTTTACGTTATGTATCGTTAAATCCAACTTCCGGTGATTTGTTTTAATTTCTTTAAGTTTCCCCCCCCCCCCCCCTTTAAATACATTTTTAATACATTTGAAAGTGATGTCTGATGATAAGACGAACTTCCGCGCGCAGCCTGCGGTGAAGAGCATCTTCGTGTACCGTAACGGTGACGCGCACGCGGACGCGCGGCGCGTGCTCATCCACGAAAAGCGCGTGTGCGACTTCGAGACGCTGCTGCGAGAGGTGACAGGGCGCGTGCGCGCTCCCTTCGGCGCCGTGCGCTGCATCTACACGCCGCGGGCCGGCCACCGCGTGGACGCGCTCGAGCACGTGCGCCACGGCGAGCAGTACGTAGCGGCGGGCAAAGAGAGGTTCAAGAAACTCGAGTGAGTGTATTCTTGTATTGGTCCTGTATTGATGATGGGAGATTCAGATCGCTGCGTAGTCTTCTCCAGCACATCCAAAACAATTCTCAATGCTATTACGGTCTGGACCCTGTGGTGGCCACTGACCCACTTTTTTTTTACTATTTGAACCTGATGAATCATGATACTGTCATCTTGAAATATAACCGTGCCATCAGGGAAGAAAAAAAAATAGATGGAAAAATTATACTGATTATTCTGTATATTCAGCTGACTTCATTTTTTGGCACATAACATAGTTTAACTTGAACCTAACCAACTGAAGTAACCCCAGGTCATAACACTTTGTAAAGTAGGCACTAGGCATCATGGGTTCATTATTTCATCTGCCTCTCTTCTTACCCTGAGAGACCCATCACTAAATCTGGACTTGTGACTGTTTTCCATTGCTCCAGAGTCCAATCTTCCCTTGACCCCTTCCCTAATCTCCTTGTTTGTTTTTTTTGCTTGATGCAGGCCAATAATCAGACCCTTCTGAAGCTTCTCTTCCATGACCATAAGATATGCTTTCCCACCTAGTTGTTTAAAAAACGATAAGTTACTCACTGTAACTTTTACATTTAAACAACTTGTTACCAGCTGAAATATATTTATCAATGCAATAATTATCCAATTGGAAAGTTTAGCTAATTTGTTTAGTGAATAAAAGTGGTGACTTTTCTTTCAGCCAGACAGTATATGTGCACAATGTGTATATATAACAGTGCACATCCAAAAATTATTTATAGAGCTTTTTCAGATAATAGACAAATACACTACAAAAAAAGTAATAGGACACCAGATTTTCCAGCTGTATGTGATCCTATCTTTGTTTACTGTAGCATTAAAATTTTCTTTCCCCTGCTGGTTTCTTGCAAATGTTCCTGTATTTTCCCCTTGATGGGAGGAGTTCAACAGTTTGTGATTGGAATGTGTTGAGTCCCTGACACCATGCTTTGCACAGACATGTACCTTTGGTGAGGATATTTGGTGACTGGTAGATCATGATGTGTTAGGTGGTTTTAACCACCATTTACATGGCTTTTCTTTCAAACACTGTAGAACTCTAATGAAGAGCACACAATAAAAGAAAAAGAAAATCCTTAAATTTATTATAATGGCATTGTATTGTAAGCTATTATGTACTTTTAAATATAATTTGGTATTTATCACAAAATAAATAAAACCTTCATATTTGAACATTTGTATAATATACCAAAATAACCTGCATGCAAAAAACGGCATACCTATCCATAAATGTTAATTGGAGAACTAATAAAACAAAACTGAATATCTAAATATAAATCACTAACTACACAGAATTGTGTAGCCTTTCTATTTATTTGTTAATCTGAAATTTTAAATGCTTCTAATTTCAAGGAAATTGTATTTTATATGAATTGTAAATTATTAAGAGTCTTACAAGTATGATTAGACTTTCATTTTAATTTGTAATAATAGGTACCAGCTCTAATTTTACACCTAACTCTAACCCAAGTAACTGCTGAGTAGACCATATAGACTTTTATTGATTTAACATCTTAATTTTACTTTTCAGTGCTACACTGTATTACTACAACTTACTACATATACTACAACTTTATTTACTGATTTGACAGTTTGGATATATGATATATAATAGTTTTTATTTTTCAGCTATTTGCAGATTGGAAGCAGGAAGAAACAAATGCTCCAAAACAATGGACTGGTGAGGAGAAAACTCAAATATCAACTTTACAACCTGTAAATAAAACACTTGTGTGTTTGTAAATAACATAATTTCCACAAGTTTCCCTGGTATACAATCCCACCCACTTAAACAAGATCCTTAACCATATATCTATTATGATTGGAAATTTACAGATACAAAGTTGTGGCAATCATTATTATACTGTAATTTGAAATAGCATTCAATTTTTTATTGCTGTGAGTTCAGACCTGTAACATGAACCGTTTATATTAGTAAATTCTAGTATATTAATATTTACTTAGTACCAACCTATATATTGTTATAATTATTAGGTCAGCAATTTATCAGTAAGTCAAAGCTCTAACTTTCCACAAAACCCAGGACATGTGCATTGACTGAGGGGGGGGGGGTTAGAAGCTGTTGAGGCAATGCCTGTTTTTCACTGCTGGAATTTAAGCAAGAATGTTTTGAATGTGTGGCCATAAATGAAAAAAATAAATAAATTATTGTCACCATTAGCAAACTATTGTGGTACAAGAAATAAAACACTTTGCAGTTAACATGCAGTTATAGGAAAATGATCAACACTACTCTTAACAACAAACACAAACAAATATAAAAGAAAAGCAAATTTAATACCTGCAAACGTTCTTAAGTTTCAGAATTTGGTGATAATTTATTAGGACAAACATTCTACAATTTTTTTTATCGTTCTTGTTATAGAAACAGAACTCGAGCTGTATGATGGGTAAGCAGCACCTCGATAACTCTTTAAGATTCCAATTAAAATGCTGTAGTTTGCTTTCCAAGTAAAGTGTGGCTGTTCCCTCGACACACACACACACACACACACACACACACACACACACACACACACACACACACACACACACACACACACACACACACACCCCACCATGTTGCTATGAGCTGATGCTAAACAGGAGAAAGGACACTATGCACACTAATAACAAGGGGGTTTTTTTTGACTCTAGAGTCCTGAAGTCTTTCATAGTTAAGTGTGTGTGTGTGTGTGTGTGTGTGTGTGTGTGTGTGTGTGTGTGTGTGTGTGTGTGTGTGTGTGACCATGAAAGTGAAATTAAAGATACATTTTTTGATTAAAATAAGTCCCTGCTTTTATTATAAATGTGTCAAAACTTAATTTTTCTTAATGTATAGATAAAAAGCACTAGTTATGACTGGTGTGTTTTAGGTGAAAGCTGCACCTCAGAAGCGTATTATCGTCTCTGCGCGATTCCTGAAGCCCATCAAAGAGCCATGTGCAATATTGTGAGTTTTTTCCACACACATTTTACACACAATTAATCTATCTCAACATGAATAAAATGGGAAACAAACAGGAATATCTTCATAATCATCCATCAATCCTATATATATATATATATATATATATATATATATATATATATATATATATATATATATATATATATATATACAGTGCCCTCCACAATTATTGGCACCCCTGTTTAAGATGTGGTCGTGGACTTCTAAAAATTCTCCTTTTTTTTAAAACAACATAGAACCCAAATGCAAAAAAAGAGAAAAATCCAACCTTTTATTTAAGTACATTACTTTGGTGGTAAAAAAATCACACATTTAGAAAAAAAAACAAAACTTGAAATCATGTGTGCCACAATTATTGGCACCCCTGATGTTAATACTTTGTACAACCTCCTTTTGCCAACAAGACAGCACTTAATCTCCTCCTATAACATTTCACAAGATTGGAGAACACAGAGAGAGGGATTTTTGACCATTCTTCTTTGCACAATCTTTCTAGATCATCCAGTGTCCTGGGTCCTCTCTTATGCACTCTTCTCTTTAGCTCGCCCCACAGGTTTTCGATTGGGTTGAGGTCTGGGGACTGAGATGGCCATGGGAGGACCTTGAGTTTGTGACTGCTGAAACACTTTTGTGTAGATTTTGCCACATGTTTTGGATCATTATCCTGCTGAAAGACCCAATGACGACCCATCTTCAGCTTTCTGGCAGAGGCCATCAGGTTTTTATTTAAAATATCCTGGTACTTCAAAGCGTTCATAATGCCATGCACCCTAACAAGGTTCCCAGGGCCTTTGGAAGAGAAACAGGCCCACAGCATCACAGATCCTCCACCATACTTCACGGTGGGCATGAGGTGCTTTTCGGCATACTCATCTTTTGTTTTACGCCAGACCCACTTAGAGTGTTTGTTGCCAAAAAGCTCAATCTTAGTCTCATCTGACCAAAGCATACGATCCCAGTTGAAGTCCCAGTACCGCTTAGCAAACTCCAGACGTTTACGTTTGTGAGTGTTAGTGAGAAAAGGCTTTTTCCTTGCATGCCTCCCAAACAGCTTGTTGGCATGTAGAGAGCGTCTGATGGTTGTTTTGGAGACTCTGTGACCCCAAGATGCCACTCTTTGATGCAATTCTGTGACGGTGAGCTTGGGAAATTTTTTTACTTCTCTTACCATCCTCCTCACTGTGCGTTGTGGCAAGATAAACTTGGGACCTCTTCCAGCCTTGTTTGTCACTGTTCCAGTTGTTTTAAACTTCTTAATGATTCCTCTGACTGTAGATACCGGCAAGTTAAGGCGAGTGGCTATTTTCTTGTAGCCATTGCCTGACTTATGAAGGTCGACACACATCTGCCTTACTTGAATGGTGTGTTCTCTTGTCTTTGCCATGTTGACAAATGGGTAAGAGAATTAGGCCTCTGTGTCACGTCATATTTATACCCCAGGGAAACAGGAAATCATGAATTACTGATTAAAAGTCCCTAGATACCCTGACCAACCTTAGCAACTACAGAAAAATATATAAAAAAAAAAACAATTAAATTTTTCAGAGGAATTGTTAGGGGTGCCAATAATTGTGGCACACATGATTTCAAGTTTTTTTTTTTTTTCTAAATGTGTGATTTTTTTACCACCAAAGTAATGTACTTAAATGAAAGGTTGGATTTTTCTCTTTTTTTGCATTTGGGTTCTATGTTGTTTTAAAAAAAAGGAGAATTTTTAGAAGTCCACGACCACATCTTAAACAGGGGTGCCAATAATTGTGGAGGGCACTGTATATATATATATATATATATATATATATATATATATATATATATATATATATAAAACCATTCTTTCATTAAAATGTCTATCAACCTGTCCATGTGCATTTTTTATATGTGCTTGTGTATGTGTGCTTAGTGTTATTGCTAATGGGGATCTGTTGAATCCGGCTATGAGGTTTCTGGTTCCTAACCGCCTGCTCAGTCAGTTTGAGAAAATCCTGGAGATGATCACAGAGAAAATGGGACTGAGGATTCTGGGAGGAGTGCGCAGGTATCAGCGCACCTGTACACCTAATCATCTGTACACTTTCGCACATGATCTAGATGCACCTGTAGAAATCTGCATCTTTATACCTACTCACCTGTACGTCATTACACACCATCTGCATGCATGTACCACAAAGCATCTACATGTCTCTACACCAGAACATCTGTATGCTTATATGGCACCTGTATGCATTTAAAACAAAGCACCTGTAAACCTCTAGACCAGATCACCTCTGAACCTCTTGATATTATATTAAACAGTCTAGTTAACACAGAATAAAACCCATCTTTAAATCAGCTCCTTGTAACTGCGAATAAAACATGAAAATTAGTGCTTCAAAGATTGACAATATTGTAAAAAAGTAAATTATTACTATGAATTATATAACTAGCATAACTCTTCTCCGGAAAATGTAAGACATGTACAAGTGTGATAGGACACATATTGGAACTAGCTAGAGACTTGGCTTTCAAGCAGCAAATGCTTTAAAGGGCTGCTATTTAATGTGGCCTGTCCAGTACAGCATTAATTCTTGTTTTTGTTTATATTTTACAGTTTGTGTTCATGTGAAGGAGTTCCTGTAACAGATGGGAAAGATCTGGAAAACGGGCAGTTTTATGTCGCAGTGGGCAGAGACAAATTCAAACCAAGGCCTTACGCCGATTTACTGTTCACCAAACCTGCAGGCATGAGGAGGAATGTCAGGTAAGAAAATCACTTTGCCTTTGAATTCTGGATTATGACCGGTCAAAACACAGCACTTTTGAATTCTGGATTATGAATATTCAGATGTGATTTGTTTCTTTACCAGCAGCTCTGACAAATCACAGGTTTCTATAAAAGCATTTATTTAAAAACATTAATGCTTCTTTTGTAACATGTTAAAATTTACTAAAAGTAGACATTTGTTTAACACTAATAAACTTGTAACAGCTATACATGACACTTTAACATTGTACACACAAGCAACATAACAGTGGAACTTTATTAACTTCAAGACAAAAAATAGTGATAACAGGAACTGGCTGTTTGTGCCATTTTATGCAAATAGTTTCATTCTTACTCAAACATTACTGTAATAAATTATAGTATACATTATATTGAGTACTGTGATACAAGTGAAAGCTTGTTAGAGAATTCCTGATTTTACAGTTTTTTTGGCAGTTGTACTGCTAATACTTGCTAATCACAAGATTTCACTATTGTTACAAATATGACGTTTTAATTTTACCTGCTATGTCCAATTAACCAAACTGTAATTTTGTCCCTTACAGATCGAAAGCAGCTTCTCTTCCGCCTATCTACACAAGACAAAATGGGGATGTAAGTAAACACTTTGGACAATTAAAAAATTTTACATTTATTTACAAATGAAGCAGTTTTTAATATTCAGATAATACATGAAAATTCAATCTTCAGAATTAGCTATAGTTGGCTAAACCTGACTTTAGCAACTAATACAACTTTCTTAAAAAAATATACTTTTATTACCTTTCTAATCTACTGCTACTAGGTAAGCATTATCCCAATCCTTACATCTTGGATGGCAAAAACTCTCTTTATATTAGTTCAACTTCAGTTCACATTGAAAAGTGAAAGATTCGTCATACAATTTTGTAGCTAGCAAGTCATAACATTTTTACATCATATAAGAAACAAAGGTTTTTCTAGCATCCTTCTGTGTAGTTCTTGACTTTTCAAACTTGTATATTAAAATTTGTAAGACACTGATTAAGTTCAGCACAAAGACAGAGGCTTTATCACACGAACCACAAAGAAATCCCTTACAGATTGTCTTTCCTCTCTTTTAGGCAGTTAATGGTGTGATTAAATCAAATCAAAGTGAGGAAGCGAAGTTCACTGAGCCAACCGCATCTCTGGTGAGACAGATCTCCCAGGCCAGACTTATGGCCATAAGAAAGAAGCGGAGCAACTTGACCAAATCATTCAGCACCCAAGATAACGGTAACACACAGTTACCACATGTTCTAATACTGCTAAAAATGTTCACTTGGCAGTTGCTCTTCACCGTTAACATAGTATTGCATAATACCAAATTGGTGTGCTTGACCTGTGATCATGGATTGTTAGACAGCCAATCATACATTAGAACTGTGCAATGTTTTGTCCAACTTGAACTGAAATGTAAATTTATTAGGGGTAGGGTTATTGTAGATTTATGCGAGAAAATTATGCAGAATCAAAGGATAGAAAATGCTGACTCAAAAGAAATAGCTTTGGTTTTATTTTGCTTTGTATTGTTACACAATAAAAGTGCTTCCACACATCTTATTTAGCAGTTTATAAAATAGCACTTGATCCACTACATCATCTTATTTTATATAGTGACCGTGCTACTCATTAATTTAGTCTAAATTAGCAATTTCATGATAAATCCTTTTTACACACACTTGACTTGAACCTCAGTTTGTTTGTAAAAAAAAAGAAGGGATGAGGTCATGCTAAATACAGTTTACTTCTGATTAGATGCATCACATTCACTTCATTCAAAAAGCATTTATTTTTAAGATCCCAAAAACTGAGATTGTGCCAGAATTGACATCACTGCAAAGATTCCATCATGTTTGGCATCCTTCCTACCTCTTTCTCTCTGGATTCAGTCATGTTTGGCACTCTTACTACCCGTTTCTTGCTATAAGTCATTGAAAATCTCTTTTGCCCTCTTTATCTTTTCCCAACCCATGACGTAATGCAATTCTATTTTAGTGTTAGCACACATTCTTACCCTGAGATGGCGCTATCGCTTCATGAGTGCTGTCTAGCCAATAATGTCATCGAGTTCACTGCAGTGGTAAGAGCATTACAACATCCCTCTTCTTCTCCTGTCGTCATCATAAAGCTAACACACACATATGCAAGTTATTCAGTCGGTTCATTAACACCCTGGGTGGCTGATGGCACTCTATTAAATCTCCATGGTGATGAAAAAAAACATCTCCCTAGAGCTCATGTTCTTCAATAAATGCTTAGGTTCTGAGGATGTGGACTAACCACTAGTAAAGAGATTATTACTCAAAGATATTTTCCGATTAAGTGTTTTTAGATTTTGTGACATGTTGGAATCCAACCTGCTTCATCATTCCCTGTTTAATTTTCCGTCCTACTCACTTTATTCGTACAATAATGCAGTTCTGAGACGATTTCTTGTTATTGATGTTAGTATTAGAGTTAGTAATAGAGTAATAGAGTAATTAATAGAGTAATTGAGGTTGGTAAAAGATTGTATGGTTATTGAGTTAGGAAATGGAGATCGGTTGGTCATTGAGGTTAGTGAGGTTGGGTATTAGGAGCAATGAAGCAGAACACGTAAAATAAAAACAGAGCAGTCATATGAACTTTTGACACACTCACCAATCCAGTAATGTAATCTCAAACATTTAGTCTTTTGCTTTTATGTCTTAAGTAGCGTTTACTCTCTTTTCAAAGAAAAAATCTTTTGTCTCCTCAAAAAAATCTGTTTCTAACCTATACATTATGAACCTTTTCTAACAGTATGAACATTACTTTAAAGCTCTCCAGTAGAGGGATTCAACACCTACTGTAGAACACCATGTGCTGGAAGACAAGGCGAGGGGGGCTTTACAGGGGAAATGGCACAGTGTGCAACAAACTAAAATTGTTAAATGAATGCAGGGCAGATTACATCGGTTAATGAAGGCAAGAAGATAGAATGACTGATGAACGTTTGTGTGTGTGTGTGTGTGTGTGTGTGTGTGTGTGTGTGTGTGTGTGTGTGTGTGTGTGTGTGTGTGTGTGTGTGTGTGTGTGAGAAAGAGAGAGAAAGAGAGACAGAGCAAACAGAAAACTAGAGATGGAAGGAGGTGGTGGGAAAGATATGAGGAAGAAACCTGGCATGATGCAGGTGCCTTACTAGCAGGAAAGATGAGAGGGTTGAGGAAGCATGTGAGAGAAGGCCAATGATGGCTTTCACAGACTCGTTATGTTTCTTGTACAATTTTTCAGTAATGGTGTGAAAATGTTCAAATGGGTCTGCCAGAGCCTCAGTGTCCACTCTGAACAGAACACATCCTTTTTGTCTAGCAGAGTTTGTTCTTCTTTAAAGAAACCAGACCCTAGGAAGCTGTAAAGACTTTTCAATCAAACGTTAGCTGGTAATGGAGAAACTAATACAATAGTGGAACTGATGGGTTGACAAATTGATATAGCTTTTGTACATCTGGTATATAAGTTCACTATAATAAGGACTTTCCAACTCTCACTGGTAAATTCTACAGAAAGCTCTGTGGCCTATTATCACCATCTAAACCTTACAAGAGAAGCTTTCAACCTTGACTTCTGAAATATGCAATCCAAATTCATTAAGGAATACCCGATGATGTCAACATTACAAATGATTGACTGAACTACAGATAATTGATCATTGTCAACATGTGTGTGCTTGAATAATAGGGATGCACTCTGATCTTTCACTCAGAGCCATTCTGTTCTCTTTTATTGATCTTTTTTTTTTCCAGAAGTGAACTAAAGACTTCTAATTAAGTCTTAGTCCAAAAACATTTATAAACAATAAGCCCTACATCCACTGTGGCTAAAATTACCATTTCATAACTTGTCAAACTTGACACAACTTGCGGTAATGTCATTTGCTATAGTTTATTGTGTTAGTTTGTGATAAGCCATGACTGTGTTTGGATTTCAATACAAATAAATCTAATAAAACCTTAGACTTCAGGAAAGACTCCCACATAAAAGTTCCAAATGCTGGATCATTAGCCTTTTTTTATATATATAATTTTACGAATGCTTTTTAATCACTGGACCTTTTTTCTTCTTCCAAGGCCAGTGAATAAGCAGCTTTGACTGAATACATTAACACAAAAAAACTGTGAATAGAAAGCTTTTTTCGGTTGCATGTCTAACCTGTAATCAGTCTTACAAATAGCGTTATTGTAATGAAACAGGAGTCGAAATTCAGTTTCCTTATAACTGTGTTCAGAAGCATCTGGCTTCTTTGTACATGTCAAGTTCTTTCCCTATTCATAGAAATAAATTTAGTTTTATTATGTGTACAGATTTAAAATCACTGACATTGACCTTGCTTAAAATTACTGAACAATTGTTTCTCCTCTATCGGTTCTTTTCCTATTTTTTTTTTTTTTTTTGTGCAGTGTTTTAGACAGAATTCAAAAAGCACCTTAAAAGCAACCCAGCACCACTGACTGAAAGTTTTGAAAGAACATTGAGAGAAGTCAAACAAAGCAGTGCTGTGGCCTTGATCGATGACCAGCAAGCAGCAGAATATTAACAGTGCTTAGACATGTGTGATATTTGATTCTTTCATTTCACACTGTAAAAGAGCCTGATGGCTACAGCTAAGAGTAATGGGAGTCTGTTTCACCAAAAAGACACAACCAATTACAAAAATGACTTTTTCTCCAAACTGTATAGACTTAAGTTATTATACAGTTTAATCTAATTGATTTGAAATAGTATTCAGTTATTTCTCTAAATCTGTAGCTTTTAGATGATTGTGAAGTAACAAAGAGAAAGTGGTAGTGATGTTAAGATGTTATACCCTGTATTGTCATGCTGCCACTGCTGGCCCTTAGTCTCTAACTGCTGAGTTGTAGAAATTAGATAATTGCAAGTCACTTTGAATAAGGGCCAAATGCTGTAAATGCAAAGCCATAATACTCCAAGATACTCTGAATAATTAAGATAATTAAGAAATAAATAATCAGGGAGGTGTGATAAGATTATCATTACAACCCTGAATATTTCTCCTTTTATCAATATGTACCTCATGATTTATTCCTTTTACAATGCAGCAATTTTTAAATGACTTTATTTATTTAGATTTTAGAGATGGCAGAGAAACCATACTCCAACTTCTAGTCATTTCAAACACCAGTCTATATATATATATATATATATATATATATATATATATATAGATATATATAGATATATATAGATATATATATATATATATATATATATATATATATATATATATATATATATATATATATATATATAGATAGATATATATAGATATATATAAGATAAAATAAAAACAAAAACTGACTATTAAAGTGCAAAGACAGAAGCTGTAATCTGATTCCCAGTGGCTTCATTACTGCAGCAATGGTGTAATAAAAACACTGATGTATGTTAAACAAGATAGTAAAACAAGTGAAGCATGATTTAAGTGTTTAGCTGTTTCCTATTGGATGTCTTCTCAGGCTCATATTTACCATGCGATAAAGGTGTTATTTATGACAGGAAGTAGGCTTTATTTGCAGAACAGTTAAAACCAGGTTGCTAGGAATGGTGTGGACCCCCAGGAGGCTTCCAGGTTATTAAAACAATCCATAAATATCACATCTATTGTTGTGTAAACACTTTGGGAAATGTTTGCCTTAGTGCTAATGCATTAGTGAATATTGCATTTGTATTTGTTGACTTTGCCTCCCTCTTTCCCCTTAATTTGATCGTTTTTAACAATTTTAAGGGCTGTTCAAATATTTTATCAGCACTACCAAATGTTCTCAAGATCCATCACTCCAGAAGATCTACATGATTTTTAACACAATACTGCATACTGTATATTGCGTATATCAAAAGTAACAGTTATGAGGCAAATTAGCAAAAAAACGTATTTTTCATAATATTCTAAATTGCTACAATATCTGGCTATATAAATTAGTTGAATATAGCAAGCACTAGTAATAATCAACCATTAGTTAGGGTTTCTTTAGTAATAGCTCATCAACATTTACTTCAGTTTAGATTTACACCACTGATTACAGCATTTTAGAAATGTAAAACATTTAATTAGAAAATAACTGCTATAAAAATTTTTTTTACATCTTTATTTAAAACATTAAGTTGTTAATAAGTCTGGTATCGTTATAAATCATTTAGTGTTTCTTTTCAGTGTTTTGTCTCAATGCTTAAATTGAATCAGCTCCTGCATTCGAAATGAATTAAACATCAGCACAGTGATATTTATTTCCTTACTTTCATTCATTCTATTGGTTAATTATTAAGTGGATATTGATATCTAGCTCATAACCGGGCTTTAATGCCTAAGAGGCAAGGGATATTATCTCCTTTGTCAGCGCATAAATATGAAAATCATTACTACCTAGTCAGAATAAAATGTGTTTTAACATTATTAATATTAATAATATGAAAATGGTTGAAGTAATCAGTCATTTGTGTCTATCTTTAAAATTTCAAGACTTTAAATACACTGAATAATGTGAAAAATGTAAAACAAAAGATAATGCTTTGCATTTAATGTAACATTTGTATCTTCTGATCCTTCCAATGGCTTCTTGTAGCTGCCAACATTAGTTCCCTTTCAGGAATTCAAGCTCCGTCAACAAAGCTTTGGTAACGCTTCCACGCTCTGAATCACGTGTGTAATCTATCCAATGGAGAGGCGGGGTGACGTCATGACCAGGAAGCTATAAAAGGCGCACGCTTGTCCACGCTCTAAATCATGCATGTAATCTATCCAATGGAGAAACGGGGTAACGTCACGATCAGGAAGCTATAAAATGCGCATGCGCTGGAGCAGACTCTAGCTTCTGTTTGTTCAGGAAGTGCTCTATGTGCGTGTCTGTGTGAGAGAGGAAAAAAAAGTAAGAAATAAGAAAAAAATAAATGAGCTGGCCCCGCTTTTGCTGAGGCAGGGCGGCGTCAGAAGTCGAGGGGCTCGCAGGCGGATGTGGCAAAGGGGTTGGAGACAGGCTTTTCCCTTTCTCCAGCCTCACCTGCCAAGTCCAGCGCTCGCTTTCTGGGTTCTGAAGCATGCCATTCAATGGTTTCTTCTCCTTTCTCTGTGTTACTGATCTGTACAACCCGGATTCAACACACACTCGTATTCACTTCACACATCCATGTCTTCAGCATCACCCATATTATATTACTTCATTATTACAAACTGTTTACTTGCTGTTTACATGCTGTTTTTGCATATCCGTTTGCCCGCTGCTATATCTGTTTTGCACAAACCTTTTTGTTTACATTTTGTTTACTTACAAGTACACTCCTGTACACAGTTCTCTCTGCACACATAATACATACTGTATAATATACAGTATGTGTACTGGGGGGGCTATTTCGTGTTTTGTGTATTTGTCCTACACTGTCGTGTTGTCTTTGCACTGTTTGTCTTGCACTGTTTGCACCAGGTTGCACACAATGAACTTTATGTGGTAAGGACACTTATTAGGCCTTAGTTCTGTTTTCTTTGATATACATCCTTATGTTGTTTAATGTAGCACCAGGGTTCTGGAGGAATGTAGTCTCATTTCGCTGTGTACTGCATCAGCTATATATGGTTGAAATGACAATAAAAGCTTGACAGTAGAAGCAGCACTGCACTCCACCTCTCTTCCTCTGAGGAGGGGAAGGGTATGGAGACTAGCGTGCCCACAGACTCCTCCCAGCCTGTGCCGTATGGGCAGTTTTAAGTTAATGACCCCTATATGCAAATGTAGTGGGGATGAAAGAGAGCAGGTCCGGGTTAAAGAGATACTAGCTGTCTATCTCGTTCCGGGTGCAGCATAATTTCTTAAGGCCCTGGCTCTGCCCAACAAACCCTTGCGATCGACTTCGGCTTTGGTGGGCAAAGCATACACCATGGCTGTGTTGCAGTCATACCAGGCTGACTTGCTGCCTGAGGGCCGTCATCCCTACCATGCGGGCTTCGGCTCAATAGACCCTGACAATCGGGGTTTTTTAGCTGGCACCTTCAGCATCATCCTCAGCACCATAAGGAGGTCAGCCTGTTAACCCTGCCACAACACGTGCTTCAGGGCACAGCCACCTCCTGCGGGTGTTTCCCTCCAACCCCGCCTGATCCGGTAGTGGATGGGGGAGACCTGAGGCCTCTCAGGAGGCCCCAACAACTGCAGGGCATTGCTCCAGCAGCTCTGGGCAGAAAAGAGACCAGCTTTGAGAGACTGGCTCCCTTAAAAGACTAAGGAAGGAGGCCATCCAGGTGGTTCCCCCTTTAGACAGCGAGTCTGGGTTCTACAGCCGGTACTTCGTGGTTCCCAAGAAATGAAAGAAGGGGTTGCGTCCTATTCTAGATCTACCTTCCTTGAATGAGGCTAATGAGGTTCAGGTTCAGAATGCTCACCTTCAAGCAGGTCATGTCTCAGACCATGTCAGAGGACTAGTTTGTCACAATAGATATAAAGGACACGTACTTCCACATATCCATCCTTCCGGCTCACAGGAAGTTCCTGAGTTTTGCTTTCGGTGGGAACCTTACCATTATCGGTTCCTTCTGTTCGGCCTTGCGGATCAAGTCTATTCTCAGGGCAGTCAAGAGAGTGAAAGAAGGCCACTCATCCACTGTGAAGCTGTTCCAGAGACTGCTGGGGCTGATGGCAGCAGCGTCCAATGTGATTCCACTTGGCCTTCTGTACATGAGACCCCTCCAGTGGTGGCTCAGAGACAGAGTGCTCTCCCGGAAGGGCAACCCACTCTCGCAGTGAGCCCTTTGAGCCTTAGATGTGTGGAAAGAACATGTGTTCCTGTCTCAAGACCCCGTCCTGGGAGCTCCAAGGTCATTGAACAAACTTCCACTTGATGTCTGAACAGCTGTCACTAGAAAACAATGTCTGAAGACCTACCAATTCTGGAGGTTCTTAAATTGGGACTTCTTGCATTAACAAACTACTTTTCGATTTTCTGTTAACAGAGTGTTAGACTGATAGTATTCTTAGTCTGTGTCCTAATGAACCTGGATTCAAATATACAGTATTTATAGATGGAGACTTCAAAGCACTTTGTAAGCCTCTCTGGATAAGGGCATTTTCCAAATGCCATAAATGTAAATCTTATTTAAGTTTTATTTAGAGGAATTTTTCTATATTTACTGTAAATGACATAGTTTACTTGCTTTGCTAGCAGTGTCACTAGCCTTCATTTGCATTCTGTTCTTGTTGATGTCAGATCCGTTTTGAAAGAAAATGTCCGCTTTGAAGACTTTCAATAGCTATGTGAGAAAACAAAAGATAACAAACCTAAATTGGCAAAAAAAAAAATGCAGAGTGGTCACAATAGCTATGTTTAAATTTTTCACTTCGTGTATTCACCAAAAATTATGTAGTGTAGACTGTTAGACTTCTTTTTACTGCTTCTTTTTGACTGTTAAATGTCTTACCTCCATGAGAATGATACTACATTCTCATGTATATACTTTATAGTGTATAGTATATAATGTATGCAATAATTTATATAATGTACCATTTCTGACTCATTTGTACACCTTCCATATAATCACAGTTTCATACTACTAAAACACACATTTTCTACTACAAAAACATGCTTCCATAGTACAACAAACAGCTATAACACAAAAACACACTTTTATACTATACAGGAACACATTTATAACACAAAAACCTGCTTCCATACACAGAAGTACACATTCACACTAAAAAAGAACACTTTATTATTACAATATAGAAACACGCTTTCATGCTACAAAGAACAGTTGAACTAGAGCAGTAAGTGTATGGGTGTGGCTTAAAGCAAGGACTTCTCGGATTTGAAGATGAGATGTTCGTGGGAGAAAAATATTTACTTTTATTAATTATATCAACAACTTCAAATCACTTCAAATGCAACACCATCTGACCCAGCAGTGTAAATGTATTTACATATTTTTTTTATTCGGACATGATTTACAGAATCTTGTCTTTTTGAAGTATTTTTCATTCTATCTGCTTTATTTCTCTTACCATCATTCCATCGAACACAGATGATGCAGATCCTAAACCTGAATGCGAGGACATGGAGAGCGAAAGAAAGCCAGCGGAAGTCGAAAATACATCAGATGAACAGGTCTGAGATCACTACACAACTGATCACATTAAAAAACACCTCCAATTCGGTAAAGAGCGTTCCTATTGGCTGTGGGCTATACAAAGTGTTTCTATTTGTCATACGTTGTATAGGATGTTCCTATTGGCTGTGTACAGAGTGTTCTTAATAGCTAAAAGCTGTACAAAATGTTCTAATTTTCTATGAGAAGAAACTTGTGTTCCTATTGGCTGACATCAGTAGGGATGCCTGAAGACATATGAACACAACACCAGCATTCTGCCTGTTAACAATGACATTTCCCTTTCATGCAGGTGTACAGCAATGAGGACAAAGCAGCTGGAGAAAAAGAGGCAGCAGCTGGAGAAGATGAGGAATCCGAACAAGCGGAAGATGCAATAGAACAAGCAGAAGAGGCAGCAGAACAAGAGGAAGATGGAGCAGCACAAGATGAAGAGGCAGGAGAACAAGAGGATGAGGCAGAAGAACAAGAGGAAGAGGCAGCTGCACAAGAGGAAGAAGAAGCAACACAAGAGGAAGAGGCAGGAATACAAGAGGATGAGGCAGAAGAACAAGAGAAAGAGGCAGCTACACAAGAGGAAGAGGAAGCAACACAAGAGGAAGAGGAAGTAGCAGTTCAAGAAGAAGAAGCAGCAGAGGAAGAGACAGTAGCAGAGCAAGAGGCAGCAGTGGATGATGAACCGGCAGCAGAGGATGAGGCAGTAGGAGAGCCAGAGGCAGCAATGGAAAATGAACCCACAGAGGAAACAGGAAATGGAGAGGGGGAAGGAAATGGCATGGAAGCAGCAGAAGAAGAAGGAGATGAATGCCAAGAGTAGTGACCATGGTTTACTAAAAATATAAAGATAAATTTAGCAACAGTGTAAAAAAATGATAGCATTTATTATTTTAGCTATATTTATTAGTTGTCATAACTATATATCTCGAACATTTTGTATATTGTACACTAAATACATTAGGTGTGTATTTGGCTCCATATATGGTAGAGAATTGTACAAATGAAATTGGATCGTATACAATTTGTGGTGTATTAGTCTAAACTGTTGTGTGTGTGTGTGTGTGTGTGTGTGTGTGTGTGTGTGTGTGTGTGTGTGTGTGTGTTTGTGTGTGCTTTGGTCTTAGTTACATTCAGGTGTGTGAGGTGTCAGGTTGTAATGTATTAAAGGCTGCTTTATTTTATACAGACAAAAAAAATTTAATATTTACAGAGTTGTATTTTGGAGTAGTGCTTACTTATTCTGTGTAGCTCTATTAACCGTCCAGAGAAATAAATCAAAATTTACAGTTCCCAGAAAAAAGGGTGTTTTAAAAATGTTGAATTTGTTTTCTTTATAACATGAACAATGGAATTCCACAATAAATTTTTAGCTAAGGGCATCCATATTGGATCGTAAAAGAGATGGGTGTTTCAATACAATTAGGATTTTTTTTGACGTGATAATTATCGGTTGAAAATTTTCAACATTTTCAGAAATCCGGATTTGCATGACTTAACGCTATCAATATAAACAACTGCAAAAATAATTATTCAGTATATATATTTTTTATCAGTAAACCAGTCTGTAACTCATCCTTAGTTATTTCTATGGAGATAATGGCAAATAGGTACATCCTGAGCTGTAGATAATCATGCACAATTATTTCTAATAAGGACACAGAAGCACAAACATAAATGTAGACCTGGCTTTTATTATTTTTACCAATATGGTACACTCAGAACATCCACCATTTAACAGACCTGTCTTTTTCATATGTGACGTTGTACATGAGAATGCAAAAAAACAAACAAAAAAAACAATAACGCAAGTAAAAAAACAATAACGTAAGTTTTCCCTGTAATAATACAGGGAAAACACTAAAGTGATTCGCACAAATCAATATCAAAGCACATGGACAGGCTCTATATTCAGACAAAACATATTTAGAGGCATTTTGACCAATAAAGATGTTGGATTTGGCTCCTTAGTGCCACCCTGCAAAAGAAAAATACCACAGATTTGAAAAGTAAAGCTAACAAATGGATTACAAATGGCCAATATATCTTTAAGTGATCATTTTTCTTGGAGGTAAAAATTTGCCATCATTTAGAACTTTGATTTATAGAAAATACCCAAAAACAAAAACAAAAATCGACCGCACTGGATTTTAAAACTAGCATAAATAATTAGCATTTCTAACAATATTAGATGATATGTGCAGCTTACTGCAGTGATATCTACGGAAACTAACCTACATTAATTTCGGTAATTTTTAGCATTTATTTCTTTATTTATGGAGGTATAATAATAATAATTAGCTGATTTTTGTGGATGATATGTTAAGAAAAAGAAAACATTTTAATGATATAGTTATGGTTATAACAAAAATGAAGAGTATTTCATCTTAAAACAAAAAATTACTTCAGGAGCAAAGTCTGTCTCTGTGGAAAAAACAATAATTAAAAAAACTTTTGAAATTATTAGCATTTGTAGCTGGACCCAGGGTATGCAAACATTCATGCTAGCAAGCAGCACGACACGTGTTTGTTCATCGTAGGCATTGCCTGTGTCCAGAAAATTAGTATTTGAGTATTAGTATTAGTATTGTGTGTGAATTGGTTGTTTGAGTTATGTTACATGATTGGCTTCATATCAACTTTATTCCCAGAAAAACTATGTATTAGTTTCTTACAAAAGAAAATGTCACTTTGTCATATATATTTTTAAAACAAAATTTTATAAGCCTTGTTTTGTGGAAAAACCCTTAGTTTAAACCTACTTCAAATGTCTTAGAAGGACAATTTTTTCATTTAGCAGACAAATATAAGTCACTGTGTTCCAGCAATGATTATCAGCTGCTAATAGATTCATATAGTAAGCTAATTTGTTCCTTTCATGACACTTATCAACTTCACTTAGCTTCAATATATCTAAATAACAAAATATGTGGGTATGAGCCTATTATTATTATTTTTTTTTTTTTTTACACATTGCTGTATTCAAAATGCACAATTACTTAATCATTTCAAAGTTTTCATTATTTAAGGTCATTTTCAGATTATATATTGTTATCAGCAAAACAATCCACTAAGAAGAACCAGGAAGTAAAACTGTAGGTGTTTGTGACTGGTAGAGAATTCTTAGGCATAATGTGTGTTGCTCCACAAATGAAACATATTTATTTATTTTTTATATAATAATAAGCCTTGTTGAGTTTATACTTTTTGTGGGTGGAGGTCAGGGTTCAGCACCAGGCTGGATGTTCTGCACTTTGGACAGTGTGACGGGAACCTTGGCATCTCCAGGGTTAGGAACAGATGCCTGGATCTCTGCTAGTCGCTCTTTAAAACGTCGCTGTAGCTGGAGCTCATCTTTGGCTCCACCCTGCCCACAGACTGCCAATAAAAGGAGACCAGCTGCCACACCGGCCCCACCTACACAGAAGAGCACGGCACCACCCAGTTTGCAGGCGTCTAAGGCACGATTAAAGCGCATGGCTCGTCCGTCCACGAACAGCAACTCATCCTCTCCAAATGCCTCCAGACGAGGGGGTGTGGCATAACCGACGAGCAGCACTGACAAACCTGAAACCAAGATCACCGCTCCAACCGCCACACACACCTGAGACACAGAGAAAGACAAAAACACTCATTAAAAATTAAATACTTATTAAGTGTTTTCCCCAAATGCAACAGCCATACACAAAGACTTGCTTAGCTACCCCATAAAAAAACCTACAGATCTGAAGATGCTCCTACAATTCAAAGTTAAAAATAAGATGCAACGATAAACATTAAAAAGCAATTTTAAGATTCTGTAGATATTAAAACCTTCAATGATAAAGTAAAACTCCACATTTAAAAACAAAACAATGGAGTTTAAATATGCATAAACCACATAATAAAACACCAATGTAAATGGCACAAAAACATTAAGGTAAAAGCTTACAATATTAATTAAAACTTAAAATCTGTAAACAGAAAAGTCAATATGATAATTAATTCTTAAGAAAATATAAGTGAAATGCTTTTTGACTAAATGAAGTTGATAAGAGTGATAGTATAAAGTCTTAAAAGCAATTAAAATCACATAAAAAAACAAATGTGACATATAGAGTGGGCCCCTATAGAGGTTTCCAAAGTGAAATAGGATAACAAAAATTCAAACTAGCTTTTAAATTGTCTAAGGTCAAGAACCTAAGAAGATCCTTAAGCTAAAAACCTAAAGAATTTGAATCTGAAACCTTGAATAAGAAAGTAGTTGAGTTATTGAAAACATCTCAAATCATTTAAAACATCTTAAAATAAGAATCTAAAAAAATGGGTGCTACAAAAGGAACAAATTTAAAACTTAAACACAATTTAATTTATTTTTGGCAGGATCCAAAAATGACAATTGAAAACCAAAAATAGATCTATAAAAGCTACTAAAAGGCATAAAATTAAAAGCTCAAATTCTATTAAACAACCCAAAACAGAAAAAAATCTATAGTTATCAACAAAAAGTACAGAAACATAATTGCATTAACAAGTAAATAAATCTTAAAATTCGAATTATAAATTAGAATTTAAGTAATGTTTGTAAGACCTTCCAGAGGACCGAGCTCCACCGGCTAGGCAATCTCTGCATCTGGAACTCATCATGGTGGCGCTCCCAGATGGAAGAGGTGCAGTCCTCGTAGAACTGGTGCAGGTAGGAGCGAACACCGTAGCGCTGCGGGCCTCCATCCCCATACTCCGAGCCACACAACTCCGGGCATGACGCCATCTTCACATCTGATACACAACACACAAAAGAACAAACCTGAATACAAATGCAGCAACATTTATTACCCTTGCCTTCGCAATGACATCGGGAATAAAAAATAAAACCAGCCTAAAATAATAAACAAAAGTTCCTGCTTTTGCTTTTACTTTATAACACTTTATACACACAAGATAAGCTTTCAGCTTAAAGGATGCTTACGGTGACTTAATTCCTCAAATAACACACATCACAGAATGTAATAAATAAATGCTGAACACTGAAGTATTTTATTATTGTCTTGGTGTCTAGAAATACAGTAGAGCTTTAAATATTCAAGTCTAAGTTTGCACTTTTCAGGATTTATTCCCCCCTGGATTTAAATCAGCAGTTCTAAGGGCGATGAAATGCAAAGCAGGTTTCATGATGGATGAGTGACATTTTCTTCCTCACACATGCTAGTCCTGTGTCAGGATCATACAGTTTATTATATATCAGATAGACTTGACATGATCACTGTAAAATTCACAACACACCACATGTGTCACGGTGTGAGCGAAAAAAAAGGCAGAAGCCGGAGTACAGCTCGCTCGGGTTTTAATGGCATGCGTGAGAGAGAGATACACACACGCGCACACACACACACACACACACACACACACACACACACACACACACACGCGCACATACACACACGGCAGTCCTTAGGTTGAGAGAGATAGTCCGAGTAGCGCATTGGGAGAAGTGTAGCTGACCCGAGATGCACAGGGAGGGGAAGCGCAGCCGGTACGGGATTCTGGAGTCCGGATGAAACGGATGGAAGAAGTCCTGTATGAAAACCGGAACGCCAAAACATGCAGTACGGGAAGTCCAACATAAACAATAACGAACGGGGAGTGAATGTGAGTGAGGGGTTTATGTAGGAGCGGGGTGGAGTGATGATGAGCTTCAGGTGTGCCTCGTTAAACCTGGAGCTTCAGAGAGAGTGGAGGCATGAGTGATGATGAGCTCCAGGTGTGCGTGGTTAAACCTGGAGCTCTATGGAGAGTGGAGGCATAGAGAGCCACCAAAGGGGGCGTGGCAGGTGGATCCCTGACAACATGATTCTGTAAAATGTTTTTATTAGGTTTTAAACTGCATCCATGTTGCTGCAGTTATGTTGCTTAGCTACCAGAGCTGACAGTTTACAGGCTCACAGACCCTTAAGGGCGTGCAGCAACATCTTCACATCATGCTTGAGGATGTTCTTCACTTGTTATTAAATAATTATTGAATGGCTTTATCACTTTAACAGTACAACTGTTTTTTGGGGTTTTTTTGTTTATCTTCCTTGTGGAAATAACTTGTTTCATAGAAAAAAAAATGTGTACAATGTGATCAAATGTATTTTAAGCACAAGAGCGTTGTGTGGCTAAAAAAAAAAAAAACCTGAAAAGTAATGATCCAGAGTGTTTTTTTTTTTGTTGTTTGTTTGTTTGTTTTTGTTTTTTTAAAGCCTCATCAAAGTCATTTCATAGACACTCTGCCCCAAACCACTAAAATCACTAACTGCAGAGCACAGTCAGATAATTCATCCTTGAGGAGGAAAACTAAACAAAACACCAGGCTTGCTGGTTAAAAACAAAAACCAAGAAACCCAGTTTGATGCACATTAGACACCGTCACAGCTATTCCAAGACAGATTCATTTATTACTGTTCATAAATCAAGCTGGAATTAGTGAAGCTGCTTTCTAGTTTTTCTAAAGATGTTATTTTATCACACTTTCAGGAGAAATGGTTTAATCTCCAACCCATAGCATTTGCTTAAACTCTTAAAGCTCCTGTACAAAAAGCCTGGAAAATCAAGTTTCTATATTAGCCAGAATACCAAGTGTAGGTCAGAAAAGTGTATGTGTAAATTCAGAAGGCTAGAGCCTTTACTATCTAAAAACATTATGTTCATTATGTATCAAAGTGTTGTTTATGTATAGCTGTTTATGCATAGCTAATGTTCATGAGAGAACATCCACTATTTTGAAAATAAATAGCAATACTTAGAAGCATAAGACACATAAATGCGTCTTTTGTGTCTTCCTCTGTAGGTAGAACAGATGTGTCCTTGGAAAAGGTTAGTAGAAACTCAAGAACTCTCATTCATCAAATAAACTATTACTGCTAACATACACAGCATTTTACAATAGTGCTGTTTGTGTTCCTGAAAGCCCCTGTCCAGTTTTTTTCTTGTATTTTATCTAGGACAAATCTATAAATGCTGAGATTACTTAAGCAGATTTTAATAAACAGGGCAGTGTAAACAGTAATGAAAAATCTTCATGGTAAAAACATTTCAAAATTAGATTTAGAGGAGAGCACAAGCAGAGAGAACAAAATGTGCTTCCTGCATAGTGGCGTAATTAAATCATGACTGGATGATGGTTTGTGTATCTGCTCTATCTGGCTTGGAGGTAGCCTGTTGTGTTATTTTCTGGTCCCCTTTAAACCACTTCTCCTCCAGGAGGAACCAAATGATGCATTTAGTGTGTGTTTGGTGTGTGTTGCTTTTTTCAACATACATTTGTGACTTGTTGTTTTGCGTATAACATTAAATAAAAAAGCACAATTATCTGGGTATTGAGCATAGAAAAATCTTTACGCAGGTTGATCTGTAAAATGCAAATATAAAAAAAAAACTTTTCAAATATTTATTTTAAATGTAGACTATTTATAATATTGTTAGTGATCAGTACACTAGTTAAACAGAAGACAATTAGGTCATTCTACATAGCTATAAACTTCTACCTCAAGTTTACATCGATGTCTAACACTACTCATTAGGAACACATTATAAGCGTGACAAAAAGCACATTTAACTATAGTATCTACAACATATCATATCTGTATACTATATCATTGACTTATCAGTCAGTAGTTCAGCTTTTTACAAAAAAAAAAAAAAAAGCCGGAAAGATAATGTCACAAAGCAAAACTCCAACATTAACAATGTAGGTGTTACGTACTTAGGACAAACTTCTGACACGTGGACCACGCACATATTTTAATCCTGGTTACAGCCCTAGCTCTGGATATTAAAATGACGTAGTTATTTTACAAGTCAAATAATGTTAATTGTGATACAAATACGTAATTTATTGCACAGAATTCAAGCAGAATGTAATCATTCCTCCTGGAGGGAATCTCTTAACATATATTATTAAGATGAAAGTCAGATTTTCTTTTCATCTTGTCTAATTGTGTCTGATTAGGACTTAGAAATAGTTTTTAAAAAATCTACAATCAACGTAATATATACAATGTTGTCACAAGTACAATTTCCCCTGTTGTGTTTTGGCTTCGGACACGTGGCGCGCGCCAGGATGTCAGCCAACGTATTGCGTCATCATGCAGCCCTGCCGTTGTCTTGGCAACAGCAGCTGCTTTCCGGTACTTAGGGCACGAAAGCACATTTAAAAAAGACTTTTTCTACCTCCTACACACTTTCATGTTCATTCATTAATTGAGCATATTTAATGAAATAGCCGTATGTTATGTCCCTTCTAAAAAGTGACGTCACGCGAAGCTCCTCCATCACATCCGTTTCTCCATTGCTTTTCTAATTCAGAGATTAGAACGCAAAGGTGACCTATTATGGTTTTATATTTGTAAAACATAAATATCAATAATTACACTATTACCAGATTATATTATTATTATTATTATTATTATTATTATTATTATTATTATTATTATATAATTAATGAGATATTTATTTTAATAATGATAATCGACATATCCACATTATGACTTCTTTTTTTATTATATCATTGAATTTTCTCTTTGCATTTTCAAAACATACAAATTATTATTCTGTAACATGCGATCACGAACGTTTTGGAGGAAGAAAACTGTCCTTTGTGAGTTAATATCTCGATATAGTTGACGCTTTCACCAAAAACGCCATTGTAAACATTTCCATGCAGTTAAACTCACTTAGAAATAACCATGCGTCTAAATCAAACGTTGAAATATTTAATGAAAGTAGAATTGTGTATAAATGTACGTGTACCTGTGCTATCCGAAGGTGGAGAGTGATGTTTGTCCTCCTGTTGTCTCCCATCACCCTGAGCCCAGCTCACGCTGCATCTCCTGCAGGAGAGAGCGGCCAGTCTTCTGCGCATGCGCAAAACTCCAGCCGCTTACCTAAATCTGAGATCTAGGGTTAGTTGTAATGTGAACAGGGTGCTCATGAAGAACACCGAGACAAAACACACAGTATATTTGTTCTTTTTATTTCGGCTTTTCCCTTTAGGGGTCGCCACAGCGGATCATCCGTCTCCATACCCGGATGATCCATAGATGACCTCTACATCTGTCTCTTTCAAATCAAAAACACAGTATATTTATTATTGTTAAAAAATAGTAATCACTCACACACACACACACACACACACACACACACACACACACACACACACACACACACACACACAAATAATAATAATAATAATAATAATAATAATAATAAACGATTGGAAATGCCCAATTCACTCTGACTGATTGATTGAGTGACATGTTGAAGCTAATATGTGACAAAACTCTTTTACCTGTCAACAGTTTTACACAGACACCATTTCCAAAATTGACAGTCTAAAAGTGATGAGTCATATGAGCTCAAAATTAAATTAAACTAGATTAGATTAGATTTAAATTTTATTGTCATTGAGGGAAGTACAAGCACAAAGCCAAGGAAATGGAGTTAGCATCCAGCCAGAAGTGCAAAACAGCAAATTAGTATTGAGTGTGTAGTGCAAGAGGACACAATGAGGCAGATTGACGCCAAAGTGCAAAACTAACAAATGCACATGGAACGGCATGAAACACAATGTAAGTAGCATGATATGATATGATATGATATGTGAATCCAGAGACATGGATTCATGTAATCCCAAACAGTGACACTGGATACATTGACATGGATTTTTTTGTTCGCTGGATGAGACACTGCCAGTCAAGATACATAACCTGAAAAGAGACTGGATTTTATAACAGGACAACAGTGTAAAACATACCTCATCATCCATCCTGACTCAAAAACACAAGCAGAAGCTTTTATATCATCCTCACTGTCTGCATTACATGTGTACATCTTAAATATGCAAGTCAACCCAAGAATTTTACACAACTAGAAATGTTTGACAAGAAAGAGTGGATGAAAATTATTAAATTAAACTAAAAGAGTCCCAGGCTGTTTTTGTCTTTTTGCTATAAAAATGTCATTTTGTCAAAAAACTTGCATATATGCTGTATTGTTCCATATAATAACATAATTTAAAAAGTACTGCTGTGTGTTAGGATATCCTGCCCAGTGATATTAGCAGCATCTGCAGTGTGCAGTCTTGTGTTAACATTACAGTAAAGACACTAAAACAATCTCTCTCTCTCTCTCTCTCTCTCTCTCTCTCTCTCTCTCTCTCTCACTCTATCTTTCTCTTTCTTTAACTTACACACACACACGGCCATGTGTGACTCACACAGATGACTCATTGCTGTATCTGCTGTTCTCTGTGATATTTACAGATCAGACATACACATACTGTACACACACACACACCTCTGCATGTTCAC
Source organism: Silurus lanzhouensis (assembly GCA_039877035.1). Lineage (NCBI taxonomy): Eukaryota > Metazoa > Chordata > Actinopteri > Siluriformes > Siluridae > Silurus > Silurus lanzhouensis. The sequence continues at coordinate 1,264,075 of JBCEWE010000483.1, forward strand.
TGGATATTATATCTATGTATGTATGTGTTTGTGTGTGTGTGTGTGTGTGTGTGTGTGTGTGTGTGTGTGTGTGTGTGTGTGTGTGTGTGTGTGTGTGTGTTGTGTCCAGATGGAGTTTGGTGAGAGCGAGATGCTAGACTTTCAGTCTCCTGCTGTTTCAATGCTTTTTATTCACTCCATAATGACAAAAAAAGGCAGACAGAAAAACAGACAAACAGATGGACCGATATACTGGCAGATGCAGGCAGAGAGATACATTTTCTGACAAACGCATAAATATATAAACAAATAAAAAGACAGATAGATAGATAAACACACAGGCAGCCTTATAAACAGATAAATAAATGAAGAGACAGATGAACAGACAGACAGATAACCAGAAATACACAATTGAAAACGCAGACAGATAAATATATAGCTAGACAAACATATAAATGAAAAGACAGCGACAATTAAACACATTGGCATGTAAGCAGGCAAACATAAATTGACAAAAAAATTAATTGACAAACACAAACAAATAAATAAACAGACACATTGATAAATCAATAAACAGACAAATGCATAAAAAGTCAAAGAAATAGACAGATCACTTAAATTGAAAGAATGCCACCTAAATTGATTGACAGGTCAACAGACAGATAAATAAACACACAGGCAGGTAAATCACTAGAACTAAAGATAAACAAAACAGACAGAAAGGTGGCTACAATACTTTTTATGTGCAAGTATACATTTTTGTATGAAGAATTTTCTGTCAGGCATGCTACACAGTCACACACACATACATCTAGCAGGCATAACTTCATGACCATCTGCCTAATATTGTGTTGGTCGCCTATTTGCAGCCAAAAAGTTTTTAGCTTACGAATGTAACCCAAGTTCCCTGAGGGAAAAAGATGCTATGTCAACAACACTTTGGAAACACTTCTGCGTCGTCCACGTTTTAAATCAAGTGTGTAATCTGTCCAATGAAAAGCATGATTTACTGGCGGGGCGATGTCACGACCAGGAAGCTACGAAAAGCACATGGGGTTCTGTTTGCGAGTCCAAAGACGAGGAGCTCATGGAGGTTGTGACTTGCACCGTTGCGGAGCAGGATCTAGCTTGGCCAGCTGATGAGCAGAAAGCCCCTCCGTCCAGTAAACTTGGCGAGCGCTTTCGGTTAACGGCATCACATCCTACATGTCGGGATCTAGCGTTCTTTCTCGACCGTGTTGCATATGTGGCATGAAGTTGCAGCAGGAACTAGGGTTACATTTGTAACGTAGAGATGTTCCCTTTCAGGAGGAAAAGGGAAAGTCTGCTTGTTTGCAGGGAGGCCTCTCCTCGGAGGGCCGTTGCAGATTTAGGCCAATTTAGCTTCTCCTTCTCAGTGGCCTGTAAAGGAGGAGTATAAAATGCCTGAAGCGTAACAGGTCATGGGGGCCCTAAGATAGGAACCCAGCTTGACGCGTGACCGTGACAGTACAGAGGGGGTTGCCCCTTCATGAGAACCCTTGGGCCCTGAGCCACCATTGAAGGGGACCCATGTGCAGGAGGCCAAGTGGAATCACATTGGACGCTGCTGCCATAAGCCTGAGCAGTCTCTGGGACTGCTTTACAGTAAATGACTGCCCTTTTCAGACCCTCCTGATGGCCGTAAGGATAGAATGTGGGCAGGGGAAAGCTGCTCACGCATAAGGCTAAATAAATGGTTCTCTGTAAAGGAGAAAGCACACTCTTTTTTTGTGTTCAGCCAAAACCCCAGCGCCTTCATGTGAGCAAGAATGATATCTTGATGCTGGACCGCTATACGCTCTGATTGAACTAATATTAATCAATCGTCCATATAGTTTATTATGCGGATGACCTAAAGTCTCAGGGGAACCAGAGCTGCAGCCGCACATTTTGTGAAGGTGTGGGGTGAGATTGCAAGCCCAAACGGAAGGACCTGATGTTTGTATGCTTCGGCCCCGAAAGCAAACCTCAGGAACCGACTGTGGGAAGGGAGGATGGATACATGAAAGTATGCATCCTTTAAATCTACCATGACAAACCAATCCTCAAATCTGAAATGAGACACTACCAGCTTCAGGGTCAGCATCTTGAACCTGAGTCTCAATAGTGAGCAGTTCAGCTTGACAGAGATCTAGAATAGGATGCAACCCTTCATCCTTTTTGAGAATGATGAATTACTGGCTGTTGAACCCTCAGGAGAGTGTTTACTTCTTGTTCCATGACCAGATCCTGCTCGGTTTCCACATGGGTGGGACACACCAAGTTGAACCAGGGCGATCGAGACCCGAACTGAATCGTGTAGCCTCTGTCTACAGAACCCACAGAGACACGTCTGGCAGAGCTCTTAGTCTCTTAGGAGTATCTCTGGTGTGCCTAAAGCCGGGGCTACGCCATGGTGCAGCTCTAGGAACCTTGAAGGAGCTGGAAGCAAAAGAGTTCGTGTGAACTCAGTGTGCAGGTCAGGAAAGAACAGTAGACCCCGACGTGGAGGTTGTGATGCTGGTAACAGAAAGTGCTCATCAAGCTTACTGGATGGAGGGGCTTTCTGCTCTTTGGCCGGCCAAGCAAGATCCAGCTTGGCATCGAAACAAGTCACAAACTCCATGAGCTCCTTGACTTTGGACTTGCAAAGTACTCCACCTAGCATGCTGCTACACCTCAGCGAGAGTGGGGCCATAACTTTGAGGGAGCAGAGCGATCAGTTTTAGCAACCTGTTAATGACTTGAGGCTTTAGTAACCCTACTCCCTCTTACACACACCCACACAGACACACAGACACACACACAGACACACAGACACACACACACACACACACACACACACACACACACACACACACACACACACATGTGTTCCTAATAGCAGGTCAGATGTCACTACCACAATGTTTAGCAGTGAAATAACCATGTATTTTAATCAGTAAACCGAAGCCCATATAATGATTTAAGCAAGGGATGGTGGAGAAAAGTGTTTGTTTGTTTGTGTGTGTGTGTGTGTGTGTGTGTGTGTGTGTGTGTGTGTGTGTGTGTGTGTGTGTGTGTGTGTTTGTGTGTGTGTTCAAAGATGGCATCAGAAATAGCTTGTGTCGCTACAACACAGCGTACCGAGTCCTGTACAGCCTAGCATTGTGTTAACTAGCCTCAAGCACGACTACACCTTACCAACAGCTAAATGAATTTATTTTAAATGCTGGAGAAAACTCTAAATGCTGCTCATGTCCTTTATCTAAGCTTATTGAGAATATTCATGGCCGAGCATTGCAGTGTTTAATCTATGATAAGCAGAGGCTCTGATTGCAGCTGCGTTTACACTTCAGGAGCTACTGTCTCTCTCTCTCTCTCTCTCTCTCTCTCTCTCTCTCTCTCTCTCTCTCTCTCTCTTTCTCCCCTTCTTCCTCTCTCTTGTGCTCTCTCTCTCTCTCTCTCTTGCTTTCTCTCTTCTGTTTCTATAGTTACAGTGCTGTAAAGGTCACCTTCAGGAAGTTCCTGGTGAGCGTGTGCAGCATGATAATAAACACATTATCACACCACAATGATGGTTGACTTCATTAGCTCTCCGTGTGTTGTGTGTGTGTGTGTGTGTGTGTGTGTGTGTGTGTGTGTGTGTGTGTGTGTGTGTTTGTCTATACGAGTATATTTATAATCTGCCTGACTGATTAGAAAACTAGAGCTAGCCTCATATGTTATTACAGATACATTTAATCCATGTGAACTGCAGTGAAGAAAGATATAAGAATAAAGATCTGTTAAAGAAGAAACAATCACCCAAAGTTATACCAGGCTTGCATCATGTTGAGCAAGGTCTGAGTTTGCAGGTTCACTCAACTCATCACCATCCACTGATCACTATATTTTCTACAAACTAATTATAACTAATCACTGATTACTCTTATTTACAACAACTCACACTTCACTTTGATTTGTGCACCTGCAAAATGTGTTTTTGGTTATATAGGATAATTATTATGATGGCGATTAGCATAATATGCTAATTACAAGGTTCATGATGTCATTCACCGTTGTCTAGCTACTATAATTTACTTCTCCCTGAATAGTTCAAGTTCAAGTAAAAGTTTTAGTTTTAGTTTAGTGCAAAAAGGTTGTGCAGAAATAAGTTAGAGTTAGCCATGTTGCAATAACACATGGTTAAGATTGAGCTAGACTTCTCACTCTTACTTGCAGTATGGCAAATTAAAAATGATTTTGTAAAACAACAAGCATTGTGCATTATGTAATTTGCAGCCACCTGGTGGCTGAGTTTCAAATGGCAACATTTTATATGTGTATTATTTCACCTTGTTACTAACGTCACAGACGTATCACAAGGTTAAATGTAGCTATAAATAAAACTCCATGTTGTTAATATTACAAAGCAATCTGAATTATGTAAACGGAATCAAATAACTCTAATTACTGATTAGACTTGCAAGTGTAAACATTTCAGAGCTTTTTCTCTCCTGGTGCTGTTTAATTTGAAAAAGAAAAATATTCCCTATACTTTATCTCTCTCTCTCTCTCTCTCTCTCTCTCTCTCTCTCTCTCTCTCTCTCTCTCTCTCTCTCTCTCTCTCTCACACACACACACACACACACACACACACACACACACACACACACACGCACACACACACAGACACACACCGAGTCTAAGATGTTTGTTTCCTCTCTCCATTCCTCTCTGTGTCTCTCTCTTCCTCTCCATCTGGGATTTTTTTTGTTATTTGCTGAATGGGCTTTGGGTTTAGGGGGGGGGTTTAAGTGCTTTATTCCCATCATAATAAGATAGAGAGAGACAGAGAGAAAGAAAGAGACTGAGACAAAAAGAGCACAAGAGACAGAAAGAGAGAGACAACGTTTCCTAGGCAGCCAGCGACGGACATTTTAACTCTCAAATTATAGCTTTGGGCTCATGTCTCGCTCTGCACCTGCCTCCATTCCTCCTCTCCCCCTGGCCCCTCCCCTCCTCCATATGTCTTGGGTTTAAAAAAAAAGATTGTGGGAAACAGATATAGGAGAGGTATTATGTGTGCAAAAAATATAATGTAATCAGTTTAAGCCCAATAAAATGAAGGAAATCTACAATATGTACTTAGCTTTATTCTTTTTAAAGTTTAAATAAATGCTAACTATCTTTACATTAACAAAAAAAAAAAAAAAGAGTGCTTTCTGAAAGTTACTGGGTAGCTAAAAATAGTTTCCAAAACGTTACTCATTGAAATAAAGTAAAAAATAATTACCATACAGAACCTGATAAAAAAGCTTGCTAGCTGCATCTTATTGGAGCCAAATAATACATTGATAATCTGACATAATATGGTTGGAAAAACAAAACAAAACAACAACACTTTTTCTGCACTGTTATGCACTGCTGATGCTGTCTTTTATCATTGAAAAATAAAACTTTCCTTACAGATATCTTAAACGTATAAATTAGTTTTAATCTGTTTCCATTTAGCATCTGTCTTTATGCGTCCATTAAAATAAGTGGTTACTATAGAAACATATTACAACAGGCACATTAACATAATCCTTTCCTGTGAATATTATTCAGAAGACAGATTGACTGAATACTCTAATTAAAAAGCTAAACATGCGGGCCAAACTCATAAACTCCTTATTGGATGCTTAAACCCTGTCTCTTAAACATGTCTAACTTTGTGTCATATTACATATTATAGAAAGACGGTTTGTTTACAGACAATGCAGTGTTAAAATGTTAAATGATTGCAAGCATGAAGACCCAAAGAACCTGACATGTCTCTTTAAGATATTTGTTCCTAGTAAACCCCCTATTTACTGAATGTGCTTTTTAAAAAAGGGTAATTAAAAATAAATATTATTTTTAAATAAATAATTGAAAAACATCTGGCCCACTAGAGAAGCACCTGACCTATTCCCTGAGGACATTTGGTCCCCATAAACCCCTTATTTCATGAATGCTTGTTTACAGATTAACACAATTATTAGTTCTCTAATCATGACACATGACTTTCATTTCCTAAGCAAAGTGGATCAACATCATGTAGAAATTAGATAATGGCACTATCTCTCTCCTCCTCGATCCTCTGTTCGGATTAGCAAGCATGGCCTGCACGCGGACGGACCGCTTTGATAAATGACAAGACACAAATGACACTTTTAACCTTGCTGTATAGAGTAAATGGCCCCTGAGCCAAATGACGGAAAGTGCTTTTTATTATTTATGATACATTATTCCTATTCAGAGTTAAATAGCATATTACACCTCATTCCAACACTCGGCTAAATTACACAGCTGTCCATCTGAGAAGCGAATGAAAAACGTACAGATGATAACCATGCAACGCAACATTACCCCTGTTATTTATTTATTTTATTTATAATTTTCTAAAGCAGGTTTGGTAAAAGCTTGTAATCATTTTAGCAAATCACTGCATCAAGAAGCATAATTATATGCTAATGGATCAGATAAATATTAACACTATACTGACAATTTCTATCTATCTATTTAATGTTGTGTCTTCATGCTAAGCCATCCATGCTCTAACCAATGCAACAACAGTACAGTAAAGCAGAGTTATTCTTACCATGCTAAAGGTTCTATAAAATACTCTTACCATGCTTATTGCTCTATCATATTTTATCTGTTTAGTGTTACATTCAATGTTGTAAAGAGGTCTTATAAAAGTATTCTACAAAATGTTTAAAGTTCATTGAATTGTTTTACATTGTATTACATGCTTTTATTAATAACAAGTACAGTAATTCATCATTACACAACACTGAAGCTAACTTAAATGATACAGCTGTATATATACGCAGTGTTAATCTTATTGGATACAGCTGAAGTGAATTATGGTTAACCACTCAACAGCCTTTACTCCATGTTAACCATACATTCACTCTAGCGAGCTATTCATCTGCAGACAGTTGTTCATTTTAGGCAATGCAGAATTTCAGTATTTCAGTTATTTCAGTTATTTCAGTATTCAGTATTACACTGTACTTCATTTTGCCCTGACTCACCTGGACAACCCCAACACTTATGCCAGGATGTTGTTGATTTCAGCTCAGCTTTATCACTGTTAGCCCGCACACCTCTCTGAAACTGGACCCTGGATTTCCTTATGAACAGACCACAGTCTGTATGACTCACCGTCACCTACTCCAGTCTCACCCTCAGCACTGTGGTTCCTTAGGTATGTGTATGGTCTCCTCTTCTATACTTCCTTTTCACCTATGACTGTGTACCTGCCTATGCCTCAAACAGCATTGTTAAGTTTGCAGATGACACCACGGTGGTAGGTCAAATCAGAGTTAACGATGAGACAGCTTACAGGGAGAAGATACAGCACCTAGTAGCATGGTGTGAGGACAATAACCTGGAAATCCACACCAAGAAAACGAAAGAGGTCATTGTGTATATAGACGAGCCGGCAATCACACGCATGCTCCCATTCACAACAACGTAGCTGCTGTTAAACGTGTACCTAGCTTGAAGTTCCTTGGAGTTTACATCTCTCTGGATCTCACCTGGTCTCTGAACTCTTTTATCCTGATCAGGAAGGCACAACAGCACCTGTTTTATTCTGGGGAGACATATAAAAAAAAAAGAACTTTTAACGCTGTGCCATTGAGAATATCCTCAGTGTGGTACAGCAGCTGCAATGCTTCGGACCGTAAAGCCCAACAAATCTTTGGCACTCAGCTACCCACTTTGGAGAACATTTACAATAAATGCTGACTGCAAAATGTGAGGGGCATTGTCAAAGATACCTCTCACCCCAACCATGGACTATTCACCCTTCTCCCAGCGGGCAGACACTACAGGTGACTCAGAGCCCGCACAAACAGACTGAAGTATATTTTTTTGTTCCTGTGGCTGTTACTGCACTAAACAGCTGATTCAGTATTGTACTGCCATTACACATTTATTTTGCACCATCCATAACCCTACAGCAATACTGTACAATCCACCCATATTTATACTGTATATACTGTATCATACATACATTCATACTTGTACATAACTATATCATGCAATTGAGTATGTTATCTTCTGACATGCCTATCTATGCATAATCTTTGCACAATATATTGCATATTACAATATATACCATATATTATTAGCTACTGCACCTTCTGTACATTAATCATGCTCATCTCTGTATATATGGACCTCATACCCTATTTATCTTACTGTTATTTATTGTAAAAAGGCCACTTATGCACTTCTGTTTAGATACTAACTGCATTTTATTGGCTCTGTACATGTACCTTGCACAATGACAATAAAGTTAAATCTAATCTAATCTAATCTAATCTAATCTAATTTGAACATACTTTTTTCAACGGTTAGTATATTAGGTGCAAATACTTGACTGTGTGACTGATTTGTGTTTAGCTAGCTACAGTACAGTAGTTATAGCTACATCAGTTTCATATGCAAACTATGCCATGTTGGAACACACCCACAGTTTTATAATCGTAAGATTCTGTTTACAAATAATTGACACAAATAAAAACAAAGACCTATGAGTTAACAAATACAAATTGACGAAGTGAATGTTTAAATGTATTTTTTTTTTCACATCTTCATATGCCTCTTTCATGCATTATGCATCTCGATCCATCTTTTCATTGTCAATAATGAGACCATACATTCGTTTGCTGTCACTGTTCGTGTCCCGCCATGTCGGTCATGTGAGAAGAAAGCAGTTATTTATTCACTCCCACATGAGCTGCTGATAGAGATGTGCACACAATTCCCAGGTGTAAAAAAGAACGGATTAGGCTTTATAACACAGGTATTAGATCATAGTGTATTACACCACCAGCTATATTTAAAGAGATGAGACTTGATAGATAAGTTTATTACTTATGGATTTTTTGCTAATGACCAATAAAAAAAGAGAAGTTAGTGATGAAACTCACAAGGGCCAAGAGCTTGAATTCACTGAAGGGGAAAGTACATCACATTTTCATGTACTTATCTGCAACAAATGGAAATCAAAATAGAGGAGTTGCAGCCACTGAAAATGGAGGAGCTGCTAATTTTTTATTATCCCACCAAATATTTGCCTTGCTGTTTGATTGTTTTATTAACAAAATAGCTGGCCAGCTAATGTCTTCTTCTTCTTTCGGCTTCTCCCATTAGGGGTCGCCACAGCGGATCATCCATCTCCATACCCCTCTGTCCTCTACATCTGCCTCTTTCAACCCAGCTACCTGCATGTCTTCCCTCACCACATCCATTAACCGCCTCTTTGGCCTTTCTCTTTTTCTCCTTCCTAGTGGCTCCATCCTCAGCATTCTCCTACTGATATACCCCATGTACCTCCTCTGCACATGTCCAAACCATCTCAATCTTGCCTCCCTCACCTTGTCTTCAAAACGACCTACATGCGCTGTCCCTCTAATAAACTCATTTCTAATCCTGTTCATCCTCATCACTCCCAACAAAAACCTTAACATCTTCAGCTCTGCTACCTTCAGCTCCACCTCCTGTCTTTTACTTAATGCCTCTCTCTCCAAACCATACAACATTGCAGGTCTCACCACAGTCCTATAAACTTTCCCTTTCACTCTTGCAGATACCCTCCTGCCACTCTTCTCCACCTACTCCACCCTGCCTGCACTCTTTTCTTCACTTCTTTAAAACACTCTCCATTACTTTGCACTGTTGACCCCAGGTACCTGGACTCCTCCACCTTCTCCACCTCTTCTTCCTGCAACTGCACCACTCCACTGCCCTCCCTCTTATTCACACACATGAATTCTGTCTTGCTCCTACTGACTTTCATTCCCCTTCTCTCCAGCGTGTACCTCCACCCCTCCAGACTCTTCTCAAACTGCTCTCTACTCTCACCACAAATCACAATATTATCCGCAAACATCATAGTCCATGGAGACTCCTGTCTGACCTCGTCCGTCAAGCTGTCCTTCACCACTGCAAACAGGAAAGGGCTCAGAGCTGATCCTTGATGAAGTCTAACCTCCACTTTGAACCAGTCTGTCGTTCCTACTGCACAATTCACTGCTGTCATACTGTCCTTATACATGTCCTGCACCACGGTCACATACTTCTCTGACACACCTGAATTCCTCATACAATACCACAACTCCTCTCTCGGCACCCTGTTGTACGCTTTCTCTAAATCCTCAAACACACAATGCAAATCCTTCTGGCCTTCTCTATACTTCTCCATCAACATTCTCACAGCAAATAATGCGTCTGTGGTGCTCTTCCATCAGCATGAAACCATACTGTTGCTCACACCTCCCTTATTCTTAAAGATTGGTACCAGCATATTCCTTCTCCATTCCTCAGGCATTTTCTCAACTTCTCACCTAAATCCTGTTAAACAATCTTGTTAAAAACTCCACTGCCATCTCTCCTAAACATCTCCGTGCTTCTACCGGTATGTCATCTGGTCCAATCGACTTTCCACTCTTCATCCTCCTAATTGCTGGTCTCACTTCCTCCTTACTAATCCTATCCACCTCCTGCTTCACCATCTCCACACCATCCAACCTTCTCTCTCTCTCATTTTCCTTATTCATCAGCTTCCCAAAATACTCCCTCCATCTTCTCAACATACTTTCCTCACTAGTCAACACATTTCCATCCCATCCTTTATTGTTCTAACTTGCAGAACATCCTTCCCAGCTCGGTCCCTCTACCTGGCCAATCGGTACAAATCCTTTTCTCCTTCTCTAGTGTCCAACTTCTCATACAGGGCCTTATATGCCTTTTCCTTGGCTTTCGCCACACATCCCTCTTCACCTGCTGCCGCATCTCCTTGTACTCCTGCCTACTTTTCTCATCACTCTGTCGATCCAATTCTGTTTTGCCAACCTCTTTCTCCTTATGCTGTCCTGCACTTTCTCATTCCACCACCACATCTCTTTGTCTTCCTTTCTATTTACAGATGTCACACCAAGTACAGTAAAACCCCACTGGAGGAGCATTATTCATTCTTGAAAATTGCTTGTAGGTCCATTTGCTCGTACGTTCAAACTAATTTTCCCAATAAGAATTAATGTAAAAGCGATTTAATCCATTCCGAGACCTCATTCAATCGCTTATTTCTGCACAAGTATTTGTAGCCTATTTTAACAAACAAATACACCGCAAATTATCGTGATGTAAACATAATTTAACACCTACCCATGTGGTAGTGGTTGATTGCGAGTGTGAGATGCACACCACGCTCGTACTTTTCGACTATTTCCTTCTTGGTTTCAATGGTAATTCTATTTACTTTATTTTTCCCAGCACCATCACTGATTTTCTTGGGAGACATTTTTTCAAGATTTCTAGTGAAATAAAAATATAACACTAAAAAAAGTTTTTGCTGCACTGAACAACAAGAGCGACCAAGCGATACGTCATCAACTAAGCGACTGATGCTACCCTCGGCCGGAAACGGGGAACCGGCAGCGTGGGTTTGCTTGTGCCTTTGAAATTTGCTCCCAAAATAGGGTCAAATTTTGCGAGCAAGGTCGCTCGTATCTCCGTTTGCTCGTACTATTAGTTGCTCGTACAATAGGGTTTTACTGTACCCTTCTAGCTGTCTCCCTTATCACTTCTGCAGTAGTTGCCCAATAATCCAGCACCTCTTCACCACCAACAAGCCCCTGTCTGACCTCTTCCCTGAACCTCACACCAAAGTCTTCCTCCTTCAGTTTCCGCCATCTTATTCTTCTTTCAGTCCTCACTCTCCTTCTCTTCTTCTTCACCTCCAAAACCATCCTACAGACCTTTATCCGATGCTGTCTAGCTACACTGTCCCCTGCCAACACCTTACAGTCTCCAATCTCCTTCAGGTTGCATCCTCTACATAGAACATAGTCCACCTGTTTCCACCTTGCTCCACTCTTATACATCACCCTATGATCCTCCTTCTTAAAATAAGTGTTCACCACTGCCATTTCCATCCTTTTAGCAAAATCTACCACCATCTGCCCTTCCACATTCCCCTCCTTAAAGCCATACCTACCCATCACATCCTTATCACCTCTGTTTCCTTCACCTACATGCCCATTTAAATCTGCCCTAGCTTTCATTCCTAAGTACCCCTTCTACCACTTCATCTAACTCACTCCAGAATTTTTTTCTTCTCCTCCATCTCACAAACCACTTGTGGCGCATAGGCACTGAAGACATTTATCATCATCCCTTCAACTTCCAGCTTCACATTCATCACCCGATCAAATACTCTCTTCACCTCCACAACACTCTTACTAAACTCTTCCTTCATAATCACCCCTACACACACTTGCTCTTACCATTCACCCATGATAGAACAGTTTAAACCCAACTCCAACTTTCCTGGCCTTACTCCCTTTCCACTAGTTCTCCTAAACACACAACATATCTACCTTTCTCCTCTCCATCTAACTCTTTCCCTTTACCAGTCATAGTACCAACATTTAAACCCTAACCAACCCGAACCTCCACCCTCCTACGCTTCTCCATTTCCTGCCATCTCTGTAGTCATCTTCCTCCTCTTCTTCTCCTCCTTCGGTCAACAGTAGGCCAATTTCCACTGGTACCCTTTTGGCTAACGATACCTGTGGCGGTCGTTGGTAACCCGGGCCTCGACTGATCCGGTATGAAATTCTCTTGATCTGCATATTTGATTTGGCACATGTTTTACACTGGATGCCCTTCCTAACGCAACCCTCTCTATTTATTTGGGCTCGGGTGGACTGGCTTGTGCAACCCTAATGGCTGGGTTGCCAGCTAATGTAAGTAATGCCAGCTAAAGTTAAAAACAGTACTACGACTGCTTGTGATCGTTTGATTTAGAATTTTACCTTCAACCAAAAAATGGCTCTTACAAGATAGAAAAAGAAAATACTAGTACAAAAATAAATTGGTTAATATGGTTATGATACAATAACATGCCTTATTAGATGGACTATTCAAGTGTATGTGTAATGCTGATCTATGATCTTTATACACACACACACACACACACACACACACACACACACACACACACACACACACACACACACACACACACAGGTCAGAGGAAACGCAGCTCCAATCCATCAATAAGTAATCAAACTGTGGGAGGTCTGGATTAAGTACAGTAGTGAGCACTCACTGCCTACAGCCAAGTCTCCTTCTCTAAATTAGCACAGTGATGGATTCTGCCGCACGCCAAGATAATAAGAGACCTTGTCCGCTCAACATCTGTCTCTACTCGCATGGGAAGAGATGAAGAGGGGCCGAAAGAAAAATTGAGGGAGGGAGGGAAGGAGGGAAGAGTACTGGACTTTAATTGTGAACAGTGTGTGTGTGTGTGTGTGTGAAAGAGAGAGAGAGAAAGAGAGAGAGAGAGAGAGAGAGAGAGAGAGAGAGAGAGAGAGAGAGAGAGAGAGAAAGAGAGAGAAAGAGATGCAAAGACAGACAGGGGGAAAAAGAGACAATGAAGAAGCACAAAACGAGGTAAAGAATTACAAAGAAAAGAGAATGGGGAAATAAGGAGAGAAAAACAAAAGGGAGATATAGAAAGGTGTAGAGAGAAAGCCAGAAAGATAAAAAAAAAGTGACAGAAGAGTGAAGAAAAGTGATACAGGGCAGCAGACAGAAAGAGAGTGATACAAGAAAAGGTGTAGAAGGTATAAGAGAGATATACTGACAGCAAGAGAAAGATATAGGAGATTTTTTTCTTGTCCTCCTCACAATAATATGTACATACACCAGGCAGTCGTGTAAAGACGTCAGTCATTCCTTAGGCCAAACTCATTTGTTGTCGTCTACGCAATCTATGAAATCAAGTTCCGGTTCCACAGAACAGGTTCTCTGAAGCAGAACAGTAGATGGCGCTGTTAGTCCGCAGTCTGGGCTCAGAGGCAGCGGCGTTGGTCCTAGCGCTGATGATGTAATCCCTTTACTGAGTGGAGATGAATTTCATGACGATGGAAAGACATGCACATCCAGCAGAGTTGTGCTCACACACACACACACACACACACACACACACCTCAATTTCCATAATTAAATAAACGTCATCTTGTATATTCACTTACAATCCTGTTATATTTATTAGATTTATTATTATATTATACACCTGCAACAGTGTTTCTCTCACATACATGCACTACAGGTCATAGAGCAGATTATATCCAGAAGAAACACATTTAGGTAGATAAAGAAAAGTAGTTATGTTTTTAAAAATTACGAAAATAATAGATAATAAAAGAACTTTTAGATTTCGTTGAGAATGTTTACATTTTTTGGTCAAAATATTTTGCTGAAGTTTCAAGATTTGTTGTTATTTCGGTCCAGTTGAATGTCATAATACTATTGAGTTGAAATTAAAGCAAAGTAATAGTAAAAAAAAAATGTGTTTTTTGACATTTTGGTTTAACCAAACATTTACAAAAATTTGCAAATTAAAGCCCTATAAAATCGCTACATTCTATACACATTGCATTTCAAAACATTGATTTTGTTTTTGACAACTTCGGTAGTAACTGGAATAAAAAAGTTAATAAATAAAACGCAAAAATACCAGTCTGTGCTGGATCAAGTGATATGACTAGGCCTATACATCAGTGTCAAAAGATTTTAGTTCACCCCATCTCAGGAATTTAAAAACAGTCATGATGCTGATAACAGATGATTTTTTTTTGTTTTTAAGTGGTCTCCGGACTGGGTTCAGCATTTATAAGGAACAGACCAATTTCCTGTGCTTGATTATCTCTAGACATAAGGTTGCTTTATATCCTGAATAAAAGCATAATTTTTTTACTAATTTTATTGTGAAAGTTTAAGCTCAGAAAGTTTGAGATTTTTTTACGTCATTATGTTTTTTGCTACTTCCTTCCCCATTCCTGTTGAGACATTCCGACATCTGAAGCGAATAGAATGTCACAGGAGGTTTACACAGCCAATTTACTGAAGAACATGCGCAGGGACAAGAAAATCATTACTGTGAGCTTCATATCGACGGGCGTTCTCTTAATGCACCGAGTTTGGTTTAAAGTCCTGCAGCCAACACACTCAAGGATAGATCAATGTCGTCCAAGTGGGGAACAGGAATAGCAATGGGAATGGAACAGCTCAAAAACGAGCAGCTTTAGGCATGGAAAGCCATATCAAGGGGTTTCATTTCATGAATTCTTTAATGCGAGGCAAAGTCCAAATGGCTCCTTCAATGCACCGGTCCCAAAAAATAATTGAGGACTTTTTTTTTCCAGGTTCTATCAAAAATGACCTCGTCGTGTTTCAGAGCTTTAATGGCTTCTGGGCTGAGAAGATGGAGTCATGTCGAGCTGTAATCTACAGAGGTGTCAGGGAATGGACCCCCAGAGGATTCCCACATATCCGACATAATTTATCCAGCTGTCTAATCTTGGGGCTCAGAGATCAATATTAAGAGCCCAAGTGAGGGAAAGTGGAAGAACAGGGAATATGGAGTAAGTGAGTTCAGGTCTGGGATTTAGGTTATTTGGGGGTTCAAGGTCTATTTGTTAATAATAAACAATTGGGACAGAAAGTAAGGAATCAATCACTGTTAAAGTAAACTAATCCATATTGTGGTTGAAGTAAAATATTTGCCTATGTCCTGGAGCATTTTATTCCTCTTATACCACATTTTCTTGCTTCATGGAGATTAAGTAAAGCTATAAATTAATATAAAATAAAGTATGATGTAAACTAACTTTGTTAACTTTCTATTAGATAATTAAGCCAGTGTATCAAAGCAATAGGAAAAATAGATTTTCTCAGACTGGAGGTATTTGAGATTTTAATTACAAGGAATGAAATCAAACACCATAAATTTAGTTAAAAATCTGTAAATGCAATGTACCACCAGAACGCTTGCTTTTGCCTGGCATCATGTTTAAGCAATAATGATTGGTCTTAATTTACACACACACACACAAAAGTCTTGTCCCAAACAAAAAAGTATTCAACCAAATGTAATAGTGAAAACACAAAAGCAGATGTGTATGAGCTCTGGCTTCTTTCCCTGTCACGACTTGTGGTGCAATAAATGTCCTCGACTGCTACACTGCATCCCCACAAGAGCAGAGAAAGATGCTGTCATTTTCAAGATGAATGAATCTCGCAGCTGTAAGGTACACAACAGAAATCCAATGTAAGGAAATACAGCATCATTTGATGAGGCGTCCTGAAGGTTGGTCCCTGGGGAACTTAAGACCTGAGGCTATAGGACAAAAATTTAGTAGTTGTGGTGTTTTTTTTCTCAACCTATCACTATCAGACATTATCAGACATTTGCACTGTGGTGCAACCACCAGCAAGCTTTTTTGAGATCATTAATCTGGGAGACAAATATCCTCTTCCTGTTAAACTGCAAGCAAGCATTTAACACACAGTGATCTTTATCCATATTTTAATCTGGTCCGCCGTTCACGACAAGGCTAATAGCGTAAGTTTATTTTATTTTAGCACAGGTTTCAGCTATTTACGAGACACGGACATCACATCCATCCATACAGCCCACAAAAAGGCCCCAGGCCTGCACTTGTCTCCTCAGCGGCTCCTCAGGTAGCATAATGTGGCTGCACCAGTGCATCTGAAGTTCCTCAAACCACCTGCCTTCCTCACCTTAACATTACTCTGTATAGCAATGATTCAGCTATCATGACATCTTTCTTCCATTAGAGGACTTCTATCTTTGGTTTGAATTGTGTTATATTGGCCTGCTTGGGTTACTTATCGAATACACTTGGGAATTTATAAATCTTGAGAGAGTTGCGTGGCTCAAATACAGGTATATTAAATTTTGTCAAAGCTTACAGAGGAAGTCTAATGCTTAATTTGATGCCTTTTTTTCTTCTCAAGGATAATGGAATTTCTCTCCTTCTCAATGACTTTCTATGTCTCTATCCATTTCTGTCTCTGTCTGCTTAGTACTCTTTACATTTAACATATCTGTTTACTTTATACACTTTTGGGCATTAGAACAATGAGTGCACTTTTGCTTTTTTACGAAGATATGTGGTTCAGAAAAAAGAAAGCTCATTCTCCATTACCTACTTGCTATACTATTACAGTCTTGCTCTACTATTACAGTCTATTACACTATTACAGTCTTTCCTATTTCATGGGTGTGAAACTTCTCCACATGGTGGGATTTTTAATCACCCCTCCGGTGAGATGTTGGAGTTTTAAAGAATGTCAGGAAGACTTCTAATGAATAGAATGGAGCTGAAACAAAATGTAAGTTTTCACGTGAGCTCTTTGAATTTATCTTGATTTCACAATCAATCCATACATCATACGGCTTGGTGCTAAAATTGTATGTGAACACTCTCATCAATCACAGCGTAAAACAATACTTCCTAATGCCAACACACAGACCTGTAGATTAAAATGAAAAATATACCCACAGATACGTGTAAATGAGTCCTCATTTTCATACAAAATAGAAAGGCAAGTTAAAACTAAATCGTCATATGTGAAATTGTAATTATTCTAATAAACCATGTAAAAATCATTAACAGATGATAACTTCACATGATTTTCTTTAATATGTGTGTTGTTCTGTTCTTCACGTCATTTAATCAGTAGTTTCCTTTGTTATCAAAGGTTACTTCTAAACATAGGTTAGGACATCCTGCAGGGCAACATCAATCAGTCAGGTCTGTCTGAGCAATTCTTTTTTCGATTTATAAAATTCTCAATCCTGAACATTCTAAAATTTATATAATTAAAAGTTTAGGAATTGCTCTGACCCCAAATGGAGCAGGAAGACCACGACCAGAAAGTATAAAACACATATCAAATGAAGGC
This sequence comes from Silurus lanzhouensis, assembly GCA_039877035.1. Taxonomy (NCBI): domain Eukaryota; kingdom Metazoa; phylum Chordata; class Actinopteri; order Siluriformes; family Siluridae; genus Silurus; species Silurus lanzhouensis. The sequence continues at coordinate 1,281,838 of JBCEWE010000483.1, forward strand.
AGTGGCAGCTTCTGTAATGGAGAAGGAAGCTCTGCAGGAACGCTGGAGGTGTGGCATAGAGACGCAGCGTCTCGTTCCCTCAGGGAACTAGGGTTACATATGAAACCTAGAGACATTCCCTTTCAGGAACTTGAGCTGCATCTAAACACATTGGGAACGAGTGTCCAATAACGCCAGACTGACCAGTCCCTGCCTAGTGTGTGTCTGTCGAACACAGCTAGAGTGCGGTCTAGGTTATAGAACCACATAAAGGTCAGCGGGTGGAACAACCGGCAGCGTTACATATGTCTTGGAGGGGAACTCCAGAGAACCAAGATTTTGAGGCAGCCACACTCCGGGCGTAGTGAGCTCTGACCCCGAAGGGGGGTGAGAGCATCAACAATCCACCTGCTCAGAGTCTGCTTATTAGTCAAGTCAAGTCAAGTCAGGTTTATTTGTATAGCGCTTTTCACAACAGACATTGTCTCAAAGCAGCTTTACACAAATCAACAGTTAAGGTGAATGGTGTGAATTTGTCCCTGATGAGCAAGCCGTGGCGACTGTGGCAAGGAAAAACTCCCTTACATGTTATGAGGAAGAAACCTTTAGAGGAACCAGACTCAAAAGGGGAACCCATCCTCATTAGGGTGACATCAAGCGTTTGATCATAAATCTTTAAACAATACAGAACACTGGAGAGTGAGAACTAACATGATTACTGGAGTATAAGATTATAAGTGATGTTCTTTCTGCAGTCTTATACAGTTTAGTAGCTCCTAGTTTTATAAGCTCAGCATTTGTGATCATCACAGATCAAGCACAGATCCAGCATTAGCAGGAAGGCCTCTCTTTGGAGGGCCATAGCAGACAAGCAGCTGATCAGTCTTTCTCTAAGGACCTACGTGTGGATGTAGGTGTCCAATGTGCGCACTGGACAGAGCCGATTCAGTTTCTCCTGGTCTGGGGCCTAGAACGGAGGAGGATAGAATGCCTGAAATCTTATAGGTAGTGGGATGACCGTGGGCACCTTGAGAATGTAACCTGTACGGGGGTACAGGAAGGCACTAGCCATACCTGGGGGTAAACTCCAAGAAGGAGGGGGCCACAGAAAGGGCCTGCAGGTCCCCTACTCTCTTGATAGAGCAGATGGCCAACAAGAACACGGCCTTGATTGAAAGGTGCTTCCAAGATGCCTTGAGGTTTGAAGGGGGGCTCAGACAGAGGCCAGGTCCCACCCAGGCACTCTAGGTCGTACCGGGTTATCCATACGCGTTACCATCGGGTCTCTGCCCAGAGATTGCCCGGCTACAGGGGGGCGTGGTAAGCCAAAATGATGGACACATAGACTTTTAGGGTGAATGGAGCCAACCCCTTGGTGATCTGCCCCTGGAGGAAATCCAGCACTGAACCGACCAGGCAGTGGACTGATACAGCTGATAATGGCCGCACCACGAGCAGAACAAACAGCATACGACCACCTCGTGGAGGGAGCTCTGGAGTGAAGAATGGTCTCTACCATGGTTTGCTCGGCCACCTTGGAGTTACCAGGAGGAGATGGACTACTTCCCAGCGAACTCTCTCCAGAACTCCTGGAAGCAGCACGATGGGGGGAGAGGGGTACAGACGCAGCCTCGGCCACGTCTGAGCCATGGTGTCCAGCCCCAGCGGAGACTGGAGGAGTAAGAAAGAACCAGAGGGGACAGTGTGACATCTCTCGAGACATGAACAGATCCACCTGGGCTCTCCCGAATTTCTCCCAAACCTGCTCCACCACATCGAGGTGGAGCCCCCATTCCCCTGGCAACTTTGTAGCGTACGACCTCCTTGTGGAGCGAGCTCTGGATTGGAGAATTGTCTTTACAACCTACAGGGAGAGCTACAGGGAGAAAAGCGTACAGGTGGAGCCTGGGCCATGCCTGTACCATGGTGTTCAGCCCAAGAGGAACTGGGTGTGTAAGGGAGAACCAGAGGGGACAGCGCGACGTATCTTTAGTCGCAAGCAGGTCCACTTGCGCTCTGTAAAATCTTCATATTTTCTTCATATAAAATCTTCAAATCTCCATATTTGCTTCACCACTTCTATGTGTAGCCTCCATTCCCCAGTGCTTGGCCCTTGCCTCAAAAGGGCATCTGCTCCTTGATTCAACCACCCCTGGATGTATAGTGCTCTCAGAAAGAGCAGTTTACCTTGGGCCCACAGGATGATCTGTTGTGCCAGCTTGTAAAGGAGGTGAGAGCTCAGACTCCCCCCAACCCCCAGTGGTTTATGTAGGAGACTTACATTACTTACCAGTACGTACCTTCGGCAAAAACAGACACACACAGAGCGCTTCCTGAAAAAACAGAAGCTAGCGCCGTCTCCACAGCATGTGCTTTTATAGCTTTTTGGTCATAACGTCACCCCGCCGGTGATTCATGGTAACACAAGTGATTCAGAGTGCGGAAACACGGAAGCATTTCCAAAGCGTTCACGCAGCTCAAGTTCCTGAAAGGGAACCAAAAATACCTAGTAAACCCTTAAGGGACATTCTAAGTGTGTACAGAATGTATTATTTGTAAGTTAGAGGAACTCTTAAATATCTGTACACTAGAAAAAAGCACCCTAAAAAAGTTAGTGATAGTGGAAACCTGTTGTAGGCCTCTACAAAGGATCTTTAAAGTTTTTCATCAGCAGGACAATCAAAGGACACTTAATGGTTAAATGGTTAAATGGTTAAAGAGAACAAACCTTTAGGTTCTATAAGCTTTTGAAATGGTTGTGTTAGAATGTGATTTTTTTTAAAGTAGTCCCAGCATTTTAACTGTGTGAACACTGCTGTGTATATAAAACTATTACTCTGTCCTAGGTGACTTTTTGTTCTCAGCATTTCCTGGAGCTATTAGTGAATTCTAACACAACATTAACGACTTTCATATCCCTCATTTCTCACATGCTCATGCCACCAAGGTCACCTTCAAGGGATCTCTTGGAAGGATGCATGATTACTCCGACTGTGGCCGTCATTAACACGAGAGGAGGGAAGAAAAATAGTCTAAGGCCCAGGTATTAAATCAAAGCATAGCAATATCTGTATGTTCTATCAGCCGGCTCCATGTTAATTATCCCTCACAGGTTTGAGGTTTTGGCATATTTAAAAAAATTGGGACCTGAATGAGGTCTCTGGTGGGCATCACAAGACATGAATAATGTTTCATTTGCACTCTGTTCTGGAAAATCCACAAATGTGTGTGCATTATTAAAGTTGTTTGAAGTGGAATGATTCATCAGTGCAAGGAAATACAATGTGCAGTATGTTATTTTGAGTGCTCAGGTGGTGTGATGAAGTGGAGTTACTGATACAGCCCTGAAGTTAATTATTTTTTCATATCAACATGTCCTAAAGATGAAGAGTCCTATCATACAGTAAATGCTAAGTAAATATCTGATTTGCTTTGGAGTTTATATATTCAAATGTACGAATCAACACTTAAGCTTTAAGGTAAACACCAAAAAAAAGCTATTTCCTTTTTTTAGTCTTTAAAAAACAGTTAATTGTAAAGCTTTGGAGTTGATTCCCTATTTTCATGATTTAGTAAATAAGATTTAATAGCAAATTTAAAGAAAGAGATGACCCAAAACTTGTCACAATAATACGCCTGAAGTAGAAATGATGGTAACCTAAAGCAGGTAAAATAAGACTTCACAGCAATTGAAGTAAATTTTCAAATGAAGTAAAATGAGTGGATCCATCTAAAGTTCTCCTGTTAGGTTCAGTTTTTAATCACAGTGGTAATATTTACAGTATGACTTGGATTTACACAGAAACGTGTAACGTTGACACACATCATGACACACTGGCTTAAGGTCAGTAAAGTAGATGAGTTCAGGAGGGTGTTTGCTCCTCAAGCCCACTCCTCTTGCTGCAGGCAAAAACTTTTAAATGTTAATCCAACTAAAGTCTCTTAAGTCAAAGAGAAGAAAAGAGAACTATTTATGAGTGAAAAATGAGCAGCGTCCTAATCATAAATGCGCTTGGGTAAATTGATTGGGCCTTGGAGTAATCCATGGATTTCAGGCCTCAGAAGTGAAAGAACACAGTAAATGCAGGCAGTTATTGCAGAGTAATTTAATGGTGCAGAGCACAGGAATTTCTGTAACGACAGCATGAGGAAATTAGCTTAATTTTCAATACGCATAAATACGGCATCATAGCAATTGTTTTTTACTTGTGTTACTGGGAAAGTTCCAGATAAAATTAACAATAAAAAAACCCCAATTATTTAAAAAATAACAATAATAATAATAATAATAATAATAATAATAATTTTATCAAAGATGTATTTGGTGTTAGAAAAGTGTGGTCTCAGTAAAGGTGGTTTCTCTACCATAAATCTCAGTGCCTGTTAATCTTAGTAAAAGAGGTGTGGCATTTGTGGAAGTCTCAGTAAAGAAGTGTGTCATCTGCACCTGTTAATATTATTGAAGAAGGCCTGTCATTTGTTACTGTCAATAATATACAAGCAAGCATGTCATCTGTTACTTAAGGAGGCATGTGATCTGTACCTGTCAATCTTAAAGAAAGATGTGTGTCATCTGTATATCAATGTTTGTGAAAGAGGTGTGGCATTTGTACATGCCAATCTTAATAAAGGAGACATATCATCTATACCTGTCAATCATGTTAAGGAGACCTATAATTTGTAGTTGTCAATCTTAATGAAGGAGATGTGTCATCTGTAGCTATCAATCATGTGAAGGAGGCGTGGCATCTGTACCTATCAAACTTACTGTAGGAGGTGTGGCCGTTGTGCTAGTCTTAAAGAAGGAGAAGAGGTCTTTGTGTCACTCTCAGTAAACAACTGTGAAAAATATTCAACAGCACACAAACCCGATTCCAAAAAAGTTGGGAACTACAAATTGTGAATAAAAAATTATTGCAATAATTTACAAATCTCATAAACTTATATTTTATTCATAATAGAATATAGATAACATATCAAATGTTGAAAGTGAGATATTTGTAAATGTCGTGAAATTTTGGCTCATTTTGGATTTCATGAGAGCTACACATTCCAAAAAAGTTGGGACAGGTAGCAATAAAAGGCTGGAAAAATTAAATGTACATATAAGGAACAGCTGGAGGACCAATTTGCAACCTATTTGGTGAATTGGCAACATGATTGGGTATAAAAAGAGCATCTCAGTGTGGCAGTGTCTCAAAGAAGTCCAGATCGCAGAGGATCACCAATTCCCCCAATGCTGCGGCGAAAAATAGTAAAGCAATATCAGAAAGAAGTTTCTTATAGAAAAATTGCAAAGCGTTTTAAGTTATCATCATCTACAGTGCATATTATCATCCAAAGATTGAGAGTATCTGGAACAATCTCTGTGCGTAAGGGTCAAGGCACGGACTGTGGCGAAGTGGAAAACTGTACTGTGTTTAGACAAATCAAAAATCAAAAAAGTTATTTTTGGAAAACTGGGACGCCATATCATCCGGACAAAAGTGGATAAGGACAACCCAAGTTGTTATCAGCGCTCATTTAGGAAGCCTGCATCTCTGATGGTATGGGGTTGCATGAGTGTGTGTGGCATGGGCAGCTTACACATCTGAAAAGGCACCATCAATGCTGAAAGGTATATCCAAGTTCTAGAACAACATATGCTCCCATCCTGACATCGTCTCTTTCAGGGAAGACCTTGCATTTTCCAACATGACAATGCCAGACCAGAAACTGCATCAATTACAACATCATGGCTGCATAGAAGAAGGATCTGGGTACTGAAATGGCCAGCCTGCAGTGCAGATATTTCACCCATAGAAAACTCATAAAGAGGAAGATGCGACAAAGAAGACCGAAGACAGTTGAGCAAATAGAAGCCTGTATTAGACAAGAATGTCTATTCCTATACTTGAGCAACTTGTCTCCTCAGTCCCCACACCTTTGCAGACTGTTATAAACAGAAGAGGGGATGCCACGCAGTGGTAAACATGGCCTTGTCCCAACTTATTTATGCCTTGTTTATGCCATGAAAATTTTAATCAACTTGTATTCTGAATAAAATATTGAAATTGTAAACTTCCACATCATTGCATTCTGGTTTTTTCACAATTTGTACAGTGTCCCAACTTTTTTGGAATCGGGTTTGTATTAAAATAGACATCATATCACTTTAAAAACAAAGCCATGCCCCAGTACTGCTGGGAAATTATAAAAAGGCATGTTCTAGTATCCTCTCACTGACCTTCACTGCTTCCTATTTATTTATAAAAGCATTCTTTATTCAATTGCCCTCATATATCACCATAATGGAAGGTCAATAACATCTATAAGGCTTATAGTGATGTATAAAACCCAATCAATGGGATCACTCATGTTTCCATCTTGAGTTCTGATTTAAAGTTTCATCTTTTTATACAGAAAAAATAATCTTGACAATACACCATATAACGATGGGTTACTTAACGTAATCCCGGGTTCTTTGATAACAAAGTGAGGTGTTTCACTATGGGAATCCCTTTGGGCATGACCAACTACGGAAGCTCCTATGACACCACGTCTGTCTTACAATATCATTGCAGTGAGATTTCTTCCCGTCCCTGTGCAAGGAGGGAAGTGCTGATGAAAAACCTCACTGTTATCAAAGAACCCGGGATGACGTTAAGTAACCCATTGTTCTTTTTCTAACTTTGCTCTGTGTTTCACTTTGGGAGATATGGACCACTCCCGGATTGCATGTGATCCCGCTACACCGATTCACATGGGCTCTGGCCGTCTGGCTCCCAGCACCGCATGTGCCAAGGATGACTCAGACACATCCGGTCTATAAAACCGCACATAAGTGTGTGGCGTAGCCTAATCAACCGCCGCACAAATTTCCTGAACAGAAATTCTCCTAAGTAGGGCCAATAATGTCGTCATCCCCCTAGTAGAGTGGGCCCTCAGACCCACAGGTGCCTGAGAACCACTGCATTCATATGCTAGAAATATAGCCTTAACAATCCAGTGGGCCAGCCGCTGCCTCGACAACGGCTTTCCCTTGTGAGGAGTAGCCAAAGATAGATAGATAGATAGATAGATAGATAGATAGATAGATAGATAGATAGATAGATAGATCGATAGATCGATAGATCGATAGATCGATCGATCTTTATTGTCATAGCCTTAACAATCCAGTGGGACAGCCGCTGCCTCGACAACGGCTTCCCCTTGTGGGGAGTAGCCATGGATAGATAGATAGATAGATAGATAGATAGATAGATAGATAGATAGATAGATAGATAGATAGATAGATAGATAGATAGATAGATAGATAGATAGATAGATACAACTTTATTGTCATTGCATAGTACAAGTACACAGCAACGAAATGCAGTTTGGCATCTACCAGAAGTGCAAAAATGTAGCAGTCGTGCAAAAGTGCAGATAAATATCTAGCATATTTACAGCAAGTGGTATATATGTTATATAGGTATATATGTATATGTATAAACAGTGAATAAATATAAAGGCTATTTCAGTGCAGAGATGTGTGGACGTTCAGGAGTACAGAAAATAAATATAAAGGCGTACAGTGAATAAATGTAATGGTTCATATATATATATATATATATATATATATATATATATATATATATATATATATATATACGTTATATACACAAATGAATGTGAAATGTTGGGCAGAATATACAGTAATGATAAAGATACATATAGATAAAAAAAAAGTGCAGATGTACTGAGGAGTGAAAAAGATATACTATGTAGTATGTACATGTATTGTACAGAGGTTATATACAGTCTTTTGTTTGTGTTTGTTTTGTAGTGATTAGCGGTGTAGTGTAGAGTTCAGTAGTGTGATGGTGGATGGAAAAAAGCTGTCCCTGAACCTGCTGGTTCTGGTGCGTAAGTTCCTGTATCTCCTTCAGGATGGAAGGAGGTTAAACAGTTTATGACTGGGATGTGAAGAGTCCTTGATAATGTTGTGAGCTCTGCGCAGACATCTGCTGTGGTAAAGGTGTTCAATGGCAGGTAGTTGGGTGCCAGTGATGCGTTGGGCATTTTTGACCACCCTTTGCAGTGCTTTACGTTCACACACAGTGGAGCCTCTGTACCATACAGTGATGGAGTTGGTCAGGATGCTCTCAATGATGCAGCAGTAGAAAGAGTGTTGTTTTTATCCAGGTGGGTGAGAGCTGAATGAAGAGCTGTGGAAACTGCATCCTCTGTTGGCCAGTTCGGGTAATGAGCAAACCAGTGCTTAGGCACAGGTAATGATGGTAGTGGTCTTCAGGCATGTAGGAACTGTGGCTTGGGCCAGTGACAGGTTGAAAATGTCAGTAAAAACCTGTGCCAGTTGTCCAGCGCATGCTCTGAGAACACGTCCCGGTATGCCATCCGGTCCAGCTGCTTTGCGTGCATCCACTCTGCTAAACACTGAATAGACGTCTGTTGTTGAGAGTGAAAGTGGGCTGTAAGCAGTAGAAGAGTCCGTGGTTGGTGTAAAATATCCTGTGCTTTGGTCAAAACGAGCAAAAAAGTGATTACGTTCGTTTGGTTGGAAGGCACTGCTGGTTGGTTGAGCTGTAGGTTTGTAGTCTGTGATGGACTGGATGCCTTTCCACATGCGTCTGGGGTCAGAGTTGTGGAAGTGCTCTTCTATGTGGAGTTTGAATGTGAGTTTTGCTTTCCTGATGCCCCTTTTCAGGTTGGCCCTGGCTCTGTTGTAGTCCTCTGCACTGCCAGATTTAAAGGCAGCATCTTTTGCTTTCAACAGGAGACGGACTTCAGAGTTCATCCATGGCTTCTGGTTAGGAAAGCATTTCACGTGTTTGACGGTAGTGACATTGTCAATGCACGTGTTAATATGGTCCAAAACAGATGATGTGTAAATGTCCATATTCGTGTGAGAGTCCAGTGTGGCCTGTGAGGCGAACATGTTCCAGTCAGTATCCTGAAACTGTTGCTGTAAAGAAGAAATGTCCCCCTCTGGCCATACCTTTACTGTCCTCAGAGCTGGTTTCACAAGTTTGATCAGTGGTGTGTATTTAGGTAGCATGAACAAAGAGAGGTGATCAGACTGACCCAAATGGGGGAGGGGAATGGCTGTGTATGCCCCAGGTATGTTTGTGTATACCTGGTCCAGTGTTTTGTCCCCTCTGGTAGAGCAGGAGACATTGCGGTGAAATTTTGGTAGAACAGATTTCAGGTTGGAGTGGTTGAAATCTTCAGCAACAACAATAGCTCCTTCAGGATGTGCAGACTGCTGTTTGCTGATAGCTGCATGCAGTTCCTCCATAGCTAGCTTAGCATTAGCATCCGGCGGAATGTACACCGCAGTCACAACAATGGCTGAGAATTCCCTCGGTAAATAAAAGGGTCTGCACTTAATCATAAAATACTCTAAATGAACAGAGCAATGACTTTCAGTAACAGTAGAGTCCGTGCACAATGAGTTGTTAACATAAATGCACAGACCTCCACCTCTGCGCTTACCAGAGTCCTCTGCCGTCCTGTCCGCCCGAAAAACACTGCGACCCCTGAGCTCAATGACGCTGCTGGGAATGTTGTTGTTGAGCCATGTTTCCGTAAAAATCATGATGTTACATTCCTTAATCCGTTTGTGTGATGATATCCGGAGCAGCAGCTCATCCATTTTATTAGCAAGAGACCGTACATTAGCAAGGAAGACGCTTGGGATAGATGGTTGATGCGGGTTTAGCCTTAGCTTAGCCCTGATGCCGCCTCGCTTCCCCCTCCTTTGTTTACGGTCTCGCCACCGGCGCTGTGGTCTCGCTGTCGGCCGAGCTGGATCAGTGGTCCGCGGTGTTCGGGCGATTTCCCGAGGGAGTTCAAAGTTGTTTGGAAGTCCGTATCTGTGAGTGTTGCCGATGTCTAATAATGCTTGTCAGCTGTATGAGATGTGTGCAAGCCTGTTCTGCGTGAATAAACTTGCTGTTGATGGAGAAATTGCTACTAAATCGCAAAATCTGAAGAGACGCTGGGCCTCGCGTTGTGCACGCGCCACCATCTTGGTCAAAAAGACACAAACAACTGGTCATTCTTCCTGAAGCCTGCTGCTCTCCTGACATACGTATGAAGAGCCCACACCGGGCACAAGGAACTCAACCCCAGAAGAGAGCAGAGGTGGGTAAAAGGCCAAAAGTTCTGTAACGGGACATCTATAAGAAGAATCCACCACTTTAGGTACAAAAGCCGGGTTAGGGCGAAAGGAAACTTTCGTGAGCCCTGGGGCAAACTGTAAACAGGATGGACTGACAGATAGGGCTTGCAGCTCGCTCACACACTTATCTGTCACTAGAGCTACAAGCAGCGCTGTCTTAAAAGAGAGAAATTTCAGCCCTATGCCATCCACCTGCCATCCAGCACTATGGTCCCTCCATGAAGGGAGTGGCCACAGCTGATCCGACAGCAGCTGAACTAATTGGCGACTGAGTGTCTGGACGCCCAGCATGGAGCTATCAGAACCAGTGACAAGCTGAGTTCAGGGAATGCATAGAGAAAGACGTTTGGCCATGGGTGGGCTAAAGCATCCACACCCAACGGTGCATCTTTGTCCCTTAGAGAAAAGTACACTGAGCGCTTTCTTGCAAGGCGTAGAGATCTAAGGCAGCCTGACCATATCTCTGCCATATCTGCTCCACCACCTGGGTGTGCAGTTTCCATTCTCGGTACAGGGGGTTTCCCCCGAACAAAAAATCCGCAACCCTGTTCCATTTGCCTGGAACATGAGTCACCCTGATGGATAAAAGCCTCGTGTCACACCACATAATGAGTTCCCTCGCTAACTAATGTAACTGGATGGAGTGCACACCCCCCTGCAGGTTGATGTATGCGACCACCGTGGAATTGTCGGTTTTCACTAGTACATGTAAGCCCTTTTATGAAAGGCAAAAAATGTTTCAGTGCTAAAAACACTGCCAACAACTCAAAGTAGTTTATATGACCCAGGATTAGCTGTGGAGGCCAAACGCCATTCACAGCTCTGCCCATTAGGGTCGCGCCTCAGCCCACTAAAGACGCGTCCGTCGTCATAGTAACCCTCGACGACACCACCCAAAAAGGAATCCCCGACCGAAAAACCACGGGGTATCCCCATTGGTGGAGCGCTTTGACGCACGCATGCGTTATTTTGACCAGCCGATTGAGATGACCTCGGGGACATAGCCGCAAACGCGCAACCTATCTCTGAAAATCTCTCATCATAAGAAGTCCCAAATGCACCACAGAAATCACCAAGGCCATTAAACCCAGCATTCGTAAGCACACATGGAACGGGACCATAGTCCCCGCCCGAAAATGGGAGAGACACTGTGTGAGAAATGCAATTCTCCTCTCTGTCAGCGTGACCCGATAGGAGAGGGAATCTATACTGAGTCCTAGATATTCCGCGCTCTTTTCCCTGTTTATTCTGAATCCCAAGTTGCAGAGATGCGTAACCACGGTCTGGATTGCAGATCGCCCTCAGCCTGTGGCTTGGATGCAATGATGCAATATTTATTGCGCGAACATCTATACTGACGTGCGACTGAACATATGTCTTGAGTGCTTGGTTACACTGAACAGTTTCCCTTATTCCTTGAACTCAGAACTGGGCTGTGTTCCCTCCTCCTTTTCTTTGCAGGCGGAGAAAACAAAGGAACATTCGCGTGTCAGGTTGCACGCTTCTTCTTCCGGTTCTCGGGGTGGGGCGGATGGTTTCTAGCTGCAATGGCTGCAAACGAATGCTTCCCCCGCGGCCCCGCACAATCTGATCTCGGACGCTAGCACTCCTCGCACCCACCGGTCTCCCTCTCGCAGCCGCGGCTGCGGCAAAGCCCTGTTGTGCCCACTAATGGGGTGGGTTCTGAGACAGCTTGCAAAGCAAAAAGGGGTTGAAAGCTTCGTCCTCTTGTTTCCTGAGAGAGCTGGTTTCTCTCATTTTCTCGAGAGCCGGACCAAACAGACCTTTAGCAGGGTCGTATTCAGCATCCATCACCTTCGCTTTCTGTGTGTCGCCCAAGCCTGACAGGTTAAGCCACAACGCTCTCTCTCACCTGACACAGCCAAGCCCATCACGTGGCTGCAGCCCTAAACCGCACCTCGTGAAGAGCGCAGGACTAGGTCATTCACCACACAGATCTCGTCCCAACGTGCCGGGTTAGGTACTCCAGTGACGAGCTGTTGCCCCATCTCCTCCAAAATCTCTGCCTGGTACATGGACAGTAAAGGTAAAGTCAACACGTTCAGTGAGCACACTGACTGCGCCACGTATTTGTACATCCTCTGATGGATGGATGCAGTCAATCTTTTGATTTTGCCAGGCAGCGAAATTTGAGAGGAGGCAGAAAGAGAGCGCAGATTCGGATCTAGGTGGTAGGCCACCGAAGGCTCCACCACTGAGGGTCCGGTTAACCCCAGCTCTTTCATCCCTTGAATCTCCAGCTTAGAGCACCCTTTCGTGGGAATCTTGCTCTTAAAGGGGCTACACCAATAACGAGACATCTCCTCCATGCAAGCCGGCACGGCGGACAGGAGCTGTCTAGCAGCAGGTTGAGCAGGCGGCAGCCTTTTCCCAGTGTAAAGGTCTCTCACAGCTCCCTCCGCGTCCTGGGCCGTGGGCCAAGCTAGTCCTAACTTAGCTGTGGCTTGCTTGCATACCTCGTGCAGGTTACCATCCGCCTGCGAGGCTGAGTCGCCCGCGCTCTGGGGTCTCCACTGTTGGGCCGGGAAGGGACCACTGTCGCCCTCATCCTCGTCCTCCATATCTAAGTCGAGGAGGTCAGAGTTTGCATCGCCCTCTGCTTCCTTGTCACACGGTCGTTCCTCTTCCTCCGTGAGGAGGTTATCGAACAGAAGGGGCATTACCGGCAATTCGGCCTCCATCAAGTCCGCCCAGCTCGTGGTAGCTCGCGGTTGATGTTTGACGGCCGTAGACTTTTTGGCGGCACTGGACGGACATGAGTCCTGTTGGTTAGCCACCGCCACTCTCAGCCGTCTCTCCAAAACTTTCACCGGCATTGACGCGCAGTGGACGCATGCTTGCGGGTCCGCGAGCGACGTTTGAGCGTGCTTCGGGCCCATGCACGCGATGCACATCGGGTGAGGGTCTCTGCCCAAGATGATTGCTCCACATGATGATGGACACGGGCGGGATGCAACCTCCCTGATCCTCGACTCATTCCCTTTGGTGGAATTTTTTATAAGTACAGAGAAAACGCGACTTGTCACAACACGTTAGTCTGCCGATGTTCGCAGGGTAGTTAGCCCTCCAAAGGCTTCGCCTTAACGCGTTAAGCCTGTAGTTAGCTCGACACTACTAAGTCCCTACCGTGTAATTTAATACCCAGCAGGTCGGAAAAGGAATAGCTCGCCTCGACGCAGACACTATACCGTGATGTCGCTCAGCACAATCCTGTATGACTGGTTTCGCGTTCGGTGGCGGAATCCAATGACGGCCCACACGACGAACAGTTAAGCAAAAAACCAGCCGGGAACTGGATGTGCTGAGAGAGCTTAATGTTGTCCCTCACGGGAAGAAAGCGCAAATTATATTATAAGGGGTCGACCTGAGTAATAAAGGTGGGGCGGAGCCTGATCTCAGGTCAACCTGTCTGTCAAGACAGACGTGGTGTCATAGGAGCTTCCGTTGTTGGTCACGCCCAAAGCGATTCCCATAGTGAAACACCGAGCGAAGTTAGAAAAAGAACTGTAAATACTTAGACATGTGAGACCGAAATTTTACTCCTTCTCTAGTGTATTTTATTTGCTTATTTGTTTTATCTTATCTATGTTTGTATTTCAGCGATACTAGGATTCTTAATTTTGGTAGTAGTAGTAGCATCATTAAGGTCTAACTAGCTGAATAGCTAAAGTGATAATTATAAAAAGCTTACTGATTAAATGTAATTATTTGGTTGATGTTTTTGTTTAAGGTAAATTAGTGAGAGTTCTATTAATCTACGATCTCTATATTGCACAAACTTACATGTGAGAAACAGCATTAAGGAGATAATAACGAGGGTAATGCACATGCATCTTATTAGTGTGTTTGCATTAATTAATGTATAACATTATAATAAATTGATTTGTCTTTTTTTTTTCTTCCCAGTGTATTAGTGTTTTATTTTAACTGTCTCATTTTGATGCAGAGCTGTGTTTAAAATCATGTTTCTATATCTATCTGTTTCTATAATTTATAAATATTGGCTTGATTCAGTGGCGGCTACTGGTCTGTCAGAGAGGGGAAGCTCATTTTCGGCCTACATCATAAAATTGTCTATTTATTTAAAAGTAAATTCTGCCCTACGTTCCTTTTCAAGAAAATGGTCTGTGACCCTGTCGTACCAACTAGGAGTCTTTTCAAGTGACTTGACCAGTGTCCTCTCAATGGCCAGCAGAGCTAGGCTGCTTAAACGGCCTTGGCCCATTGTGTTTCGGGTGTAGGACTTGAGTCGCTTTAAACAGGAGAAGCTCCTTTCTACACCTGCAGATGTAGCTCCAATTGTTGCCACTAATGAGAACAGTTTGTAAAGCTGAGGCATTGCACTGTCCAACTCCATGTCTTTAAGGAACACCAAGTAATCACACAGCTTTCCCCTGTTACCCTGCAAGTCCTGATCTGAATACAGGACTTGAAGTTCTGACCTCAGTCTTCCTGAATCAAAGTGATGGCCATAACTTTTCAGGACACTTTGGAAGGCCTCCTCTGGAAATACCTGTCTCATGTCATCAAATTTCCCTGGATTGACTAATTCTAAGAAGAGCATGCTTTCCAAATTTGAAAAACGTCGAGGAATCTGCTCCAAGATGTTATCAAGGATGGCCATGTACAATTTTAAAATATTAAACTCTGTAAAACTGAAACAAGGAATGTGGTGTATAATTGTGTGAAATGTATGATGAAAATCAAGCAATTTCGCCAAGCAAATATCAAAGAAATAGGTTGCAGCAGTTTTTATTTCGACTGAACTTAAGAAATCCGCGATGGGACTGAGCGCGAATAGCTTCAGTGATTCCTTATAGTACAGAATCGCTGTCAGTCAAAAGGAGATGCAGTCTTTCGACAGACCCTCCAATCATCACGCAGAAGCTCGGAGTCCGGGCCAGCCCACTCCCCATTCACCCCCAGAGACGCTGAGCGTCCGTGGGCGGGACATAATCGCAGCGTTTATCCAATGACCGTCTAGTTTCGAAGCGCTGAAAAAAACCGTTCAAAGCAGCCCCATTGAAGTCAATGGACGCTGGGCTTCAATAGGGAAATGCACTGTGACGCTGCGGGAATGTATGAGAAGGAAATCGAGTCAGCCGACCTGCTATATGTAACTGATTCTGAACGAACTCGTCTTTGAGATGAACGTTTTCTAACGCATTTTTAGTCAATAAAATGTTAATACAATAGTACATATTTGACCATTAATTTTGTGACATTATAAGGGAAGCCGAGCTTCCCTTGCAGTCTTTAAGAAATCGCCTCTGGCTTGATTACAAGATTGCTAGCATGCTAACTAACCAGCCCACTATCTACAGGTAGCTTGCATTCTATTAGTTAGCAGGTTAATTGGCTATTTTGCTAAACTGTGTTTTTTTTCCTCTATATGTCCCTATTTATATAAGCATGCTATCATGTTATGCCATTAAGCTGGTACTCTAACTTTCTGTTCAATTTCATTTACCTAGCTTACAAAGCTGTTACTTGTTAACTAATTAGATCACAGACTAATTAAATATTTGCAATGCAGGAGAAATGTAATTGTCTTGGCAGAGTCTGTACCATTTAAAACTCCTAATAAACTTTAAACTACCCTATAAGGTGCTAAACTTTTTACACCTACAGTATTGAGAGCGTCCTGATGGGTAGCATCACTTCCTGGTTCGGGAATAGCACCATGCAAAACAGACCTCCAGAGGGTGGTGCGGTCAGCTGAATCCGCACCGAGCTCCCTGACCTTCAGGAAGAGTGTGAAGGACCTCAACCACCCCAACAATGGACTCTTTTCTTTGTTGCATTCAGGTAAGCACTGCTGTTCCTTGAGAGCAAACACAGAAAGAATGAGGAGGAGCTTCAACCTGCAGGCCATTTGGAGGGTAAATCAAGAGACGCCCAGCAACCTGGACTTCTCTCTCCGTCTCACTACCTTTGCTGCACACTACCATTTACACTAATTGTAATTACAAATATTCACCTTTATTTGCATTACTTGCACTAGTGGAACTTTAACTGGACTGGCCTAGCACAGAGTCACTTTCACATTACTTACTTTTTTTTTTAAAAGTACATGGACACTTTCATGACACTTACATTACACTGAGTCACTTTAATCTGTACTTTATTCATACATATCTGTCTGTTAATTCATGTATCTATATACATCTACCATAATTTCCAGACTATTAAGTGCACCCAAATATAAGCCTCACCCACTGAATTTTACAAAGATTTTTATTTTGAACATAAATACGCCACACCTGTCTATAAGCTGCAGGTGCCTACATTGAAACTAATGAACTTTACACAGGATTTAACGAAAGACAGTGCCTGTTACACGGCTTGTATCTAAACAGTAGCCTACCAAGAAAGTCATTGGTCACTGTCTTCCTCCTTCCTTTCACAACAATTTTTCTCGGGAGTTTTTATTTTGGCATCGCCGTGCGTTTAAAAATCACCATCGGTGGAAGCTTTTCTCCCGATGCCATGCAGCTCAGAACACAGGTGAAGTGCGTTTTTTCATGCCCGGTTGTTTTCAGCGTGACGAATGATTTGCCTTTCCTGTTGACAGTCCGAGTGAGAGGCAGGTCAAATGTCCGAGGAACCTGATCCATATTTATGATGTTGTGTGGCTGATTCAGTGGGAGCGCATCTGATTTGATATAAAGAATTTCATTGGTTCATCTTAACCCGTTCGACAATTTCATTTGTCTAATGTTATAGGGGTTAATTTTTTGGCTTGAAGCTTTTGAAACCGGAAAAAACCCAGGAAAAATCCATAAATTAGCCGCTTCATTGTTTAAGCCATGGGGTTCAAAGCGTGGGAAAAAAGTAGCAGCTTATATTCCGGAAAATACGGTATATACCTTTTTGCTAGTGGTATATATATATATATATATATATATATATATATATATATATATATATATATATATATATATAATTCATACTTATACTTTTATACTTATTTGTACATTACTTTACCCTTTAATTTTTAATAACAGTCGTAAAAAATATTTCACTATATGTCATACTCTGAAGATTATGAAGAATGTATGTGACAAATAAAATTTGAATTTGAATTTGAAAACCTCCATGTTGCCAGTATAAACTTTTTCACTAGCAACATAATATTTTTTGTACATTATGTGAATATAAACATATCGATATGCTGTGTTTTGCTAATATGCTGGTGTTCCACTATTATGTTAACCACCTGGTTTTCTAAATTATACAGTGCACAATTTACAACTTATAAAAAGTTAAACAAATTTTATTTTTTTCAAATGTCACTTTGAATGGAAGTGGTAGCTCAGTGGTTAAGGCTCTGGGTAACTGATTGAAAGGTTGGGGTTCAACCCCTGGTATCACCAAGCTGACACTCCTGGGACCCCTGAGCAAGGCCCTTAACCCTCTATTCTCTTTGGGTGCTGTATCATAGGTGACCCTGCACTCTGATCCCAGCTATCTAACATCGCTGGGAAAGAATTTCTGTGTGTTGTAAAGTACATGTGAAAAGTATAAAGCAGCTTTCTTTTTCTTTCTTTCTTCCAAATATGTCCTGAGTTGTAGTATAACATGCAAACTAAATAATTTACAACCTAATACAAAAACCAAAAGTGTTTCAGTGGACTTGTTTTTTTTACATGCTCCAAGTTATATAAGCATCCAATCAAACTAATATGCTAATAACCTGGCACTCTTATGTTTGCTAATTAATGAAATGCAGTGGTGGGCAGCCAGGGCCAGCAAACCCTTCTCTGCTGGCCTAAACACCAGAACATCAGTAAGAAGCACTGACCTAAATTTACAACCTAAATTCTAATATTTGTTCCATGAAATACTGGAGAGGCACGATAATCCTGTGGCACGAGGAAAGTCAAGTGCCAGCAGCGGACACAGTGGGACTTGAGGTGAACTGCCACTGAGTAGAATGCCTTGGAGGTCAGGACAGGTCGGATGAGGCGCAGAGCGAACCTGCAGTTGGCTGCCCCAAGCACATTTAGGGGCATGCCCGGCAGGGCAGACAGGCATAGAGGCGATCTTGGCAGGTCGGAGAAACGGGGCAATGTCCCAGTCAGGCAGGACGCTGAGGTTGGGCAGCCCCCCCAGCAAAGCTCAGGGGCTAGAAGGACAGCCGTTTTAGTAGGTTATTTTAAACCATTTGGTTTGCCTTAGATTCTTGCTGATGCACCAGGAAATACTTGTTCTCTGCTGGGGGGTTGAGCTTTATAATATCGACTGTCTCAGTTGGGTCCCTGAATTGCCGGTTTGGGGTGGAGCAAGCCCAATGCTTCAATACATCTGCTGGTCCATCTTTTAGCCAGATTATTCTGTCAGAAAAGCAAAGGTGCAGGGCCAGATTATTCTTTCAGAAAGTGCGAGTGACTAGGTGGGTGAATGGGAGGGAAGGACCCAAAAGCAGGATGACACAGGAGTAAGGTAAAAACTGTCTTTAATATGAAATGTATCAGAGATATAGGGCAAAGGAAAAAACAAAGTCCAGAGAAAAGTCCAGGGTCTTAACACAGGCAAACAGGGCAATGCAGGGACGACAAAACCAAAAAAATAAATAAATAAAACAGTCCAAAAGTCTAGGATCAGGATCTTGAACAGGAACTGGAATCCATAGCAGACAGAGTGTCAAGAATAATCTCAGGGGCTAGGGAGCCGGTAAGGTAATCTGGCCCCGAGCTTAAGTCTTAGGTGTCCTTAAATACAGGGAGGCGCGTGAAAAATGGCAAGATGGCTGCCGACATGGAATTGCGCACCGCGGAACCGGAAGTGCCTGTAACGAACCGAAAGTGTGCACCACATGGCCAGAAGATCCTGCCGAGTCAGAACACAGCTTTAAGCTAATGCTCGTCAGGTCATCATTATGGCTGATATTTGGAAAAATGGCACTTTGTGAGGGCAATGAAAGGTGTTGTGAATTTTGGGAGAACAGAAGCCACACCCCACATCAAGATATAAATATATTTATATAATTTTTTATATGTTGCTTAAACATTTGAGCATCTAAACAACATTTAATAACATTACATCTATTCCTTTTGTTTGAATTTTTTATCCTCACAATAAAAAAGTGATAACAGGATGTGGATGTCTACTTTGTCTTTTTTTATATAGCTTAACCATGATAAAGATGAGGACATTAAGACTAATTTAATAATTTATTAGATCCTTCTTAATGTCCTCTTTAAAAACAATTCAATAATTTATTAAAATTTTAAATATTTACTAGTAGTGTATAAAGTGTATACTTATGTACATGATCCACAGGAAATGGGATTAGGCTTTTTCCTGTTGGGGAATATTCCAGATATTTAATAGGAGTGATTGTATGTTGTGGTCTTTAATCATGAACATAAATATGTTTTAAATAATCTGTAATGGGGAAAAAATGTTTTAGGGACATTAAAACAAAAATAAGAATTATTTTAACAATTGTTTTAAATGTGTTTTCATTTTACTTCACACAAATATCACAGAATCATGAGTACAGAAACACTTTTAAACTCCAGAGTGAGCAGAAACTCACTGTTAATGTAATTAAACCATTAAGCTAATAGCTATACCATAAAAATTACTTATCTCACTGTGTTAGCATCGTTCTGATAATAAAACCTTACAAAATGCATGACAATACTATTAGTTATGCATTATATTGCTAATGCATTATATTTTATGATATTGACAGCACACCTTTTAATGTTGTCATTAGTTTTGTTGCATTTTTTATTTTTTTTTACTTCTTTCCTTATGAACCCTTTTAATAGCCGCTCTATTACACTACTAGTTCAGGTGAACTCATTTTAATAACATCACGGCAGATTTCAAGAGCAGATTTTGAAATTATTTTTTAGCAAATAAAAAAAGATATACTGTAATTAAAATTTATTATTTCAATAAAAGTATGTAGAACATCTCAATGAATAAAAACAATTAATTCTAAAAAATCCATAAGAAATAACTATTAGCATTGTGTTTAACTAGATAAATCCTAAAAGTTTTGAATTCTGAAAATAAATTTAAATAAATTAAATTAAATAAATTAAAAAAGCCAAATAAACTGACAAACTAGACTAAAGATACAACTAGAAATATTCGAAATAAAATCAATGTGCAATTCCTAATAAATTCATAATAAAAAGCAGATTTGCAACAAGCCGTATGGAATACTCAGTATGTAACTATAAGTATATAAGTTTGTACACACCTTTTCATTCAGAGGTTTTTTATTTTCATTTTTGCTATTTTCAACATTGTACATCAATATTGAAATGTCCAAACTATAAAAGAACATTATGTAACAATTATGTAGTACACAAAATGTATTAAATAACCCAGAATATTCTTTATGTTTTCGATTATTTAAAGTAGGTTATGTTGTTTTGAGGACTGCTTCAGTCTCATGATATAGTAACCTGGAATGGTATTCTAACAATCTTGAGTTCCTAGAGGTGTTGAGTGCTTGTTGACTTTTCCTTCAGTCTCCTGTCCAACTCATAGCAAACCATCTCAAGTGGATTTAGATTGAGTGATTGTGGGGGACAGTTCATCTGATGAAGCACTCCATCACTCTTCCTCTTGTACACATAGTTCTTACATAACCTACAGGTGTGTTTAGGGTCATTGTCCTGTTTGAAAACAAATTGTGGTCTCATTAAGTGCAAACCAGATAGGATGGAATGTCTCTGCAAAATGCAGAGTTATGCTAGTTAAGTGTTCCCTTAATTTTGACTGAATCTCCAACAGTATCACCAGCAACACACCCCCACACCATCAAACCCAATCCTCTATGCACAGTCAGGAACTGTCCATTTATCCTCTGTCTCTGACAAAGACACGGCAGTTAGAAGAGTGTGGAGCACCAGCTCACACAAGGCTCATGGGTAAACAATGCTTTGTGCAAGGCATAAGGAACGGCATCTTCACCCAAGCTTAAAGGTGCTGTGACTCCTTCTCCGGGCACCGCGACACATCAGTGTCCTAATTCAAGCACAGAAGTGCAGCGACCTCCACATCAGCGACTTCTTCCTCGGGACAAAGAGTCACAGAGAATTCTGATCAGGCCATAGAATAATAGTAAGGTGTTATCAGGGCACAGAGGCACAAATTGTGTCTTTATCTGGGCACTTCAGAGTCCTTAATGGGGCACAGATGCTTGGGAACATACTCATTGGGACATCCATAAAAAAGCCCTGAGTAACCACATAGCAAAAAGCCACTCCCCAGTGTCATGCTTCCCCTCTCTTGTACTATAGCTCCCAAAACCAGTTTTTTCCTCAAGGCTTCATGCTTAGTGAAATACCTTTCCTCTGCATTAATTTTTTAGGTCTTTCATTCTGTCATGTAATGCAAAATTCATAGAAGTAAAGAGCGGATGCAAATGCAGAAAACTTAAATAAACGAAAAAAAAAAACCCCGCAACAAACACAGATAAATGAAACTAAACACAAAACAATAGACTAAATACCTTATTTGACCATGGACCAAGGGAAACATTGAAAACCATGAAAGGCATTAACAATGAGTGTTGTGAAACCTAAGTGTTGTAAAAGTGTATGAGGTGCACTTACAAATACATGACATGGTGTATAAATGTGCAATAGTCCGTGGGAAACTTAGTCCTGTATAGAATCCTGATGGATATTGTATTCCACTTAGAGCATGGTAGAGACAGATACTGTACTCCACTTATTTTTAGTTAAAAATATTGAATTATTATTATTCTTATTAATATTAAATTTAATATAATTATAATAATAACAAAAATAATCATATTAAGTGATATCATTATTACTACAAAAAATTAATAATATTATAAATGTAAATATACATCAGAAATTCTGTAAAGCTGCATTGTGATTGCAGTGAATGCAGTGTAGAAATAAAAAAAGAAAATATTTAATAGTAATTATTATTATTATTATTATTATTATTATTATTATTATTATTATTATCGAAGAATAGCGTATTTCACTTTATCACCATATTGAAGTATCTAGAAGGAAACATAGCTAGCATATTTTACATTAAAGTTCATAAAGATGAAATTCAGCTCAATGATTATTCCAGACTCTGAGTATGACGTGCACCCATCATGCTATTTTATGGTATATCACACACCAAAGCCCATCTGTTCTATAATGGAGATGGAAGGTCATTATTTAATATGTTAATGTATATGAAATATGGAGCACAGGAGTCATTTCTGCTTGGCTAATTCAATTATCCCTGACCGCATCACTCTTCATTTACTAGACTGATTAACGCCAGAGTCAGGGCTCTCAAGATTCACCAATCAAACACGGCCATTAAACTCAAAGTCTCACTCTCACATGGTTAATGATAGAAATGGTCAGCTCATTTCCATTACAGGTTATTCCTGCATGGCTCAATGGCCATAAAGTGATCGGAATCTGATTTTTATACAAGCGTTAACATAAACGAGGGAATCTCAAGCTAATCAATCTATTATGTGTGTGTGTGTGTGTGTGTGTGTGTGTGTGTGTGTGTGTGTGTGTGTGTGTCTGTTTGTCTGTCTGTCTGTCTGTCTGTGTATGATCTTTTTATCTGTGTGATGATAAAGAAGTGTTAATGAATGGAATTGATACATCATGTCCTGTCATTGGATATGCATTGTTGAAATTACAGTAATAAATAGCCAGTTAGCTCATCTGCTTTGTAGTGCACCCAAAATTATTTTAAAATATCTGGAAATATCTGGAAGTTAGTGCTTTATAAATTCAGTATAGATATAAAGAAGTATTTAACAATTCTTTTACTCTTTAAAAAACTTTTATTATTTATATTTTTTGTTAATTTTCAATATTATTTAGTGGGTTTCAAAAAAATAGAAGAGTCATTACAAATATATTTTTTATATACGATAATTTATACAAAACGATAATAATATGAAAAAACCCAGAAATATAAAAAAAGCTCATACAAAAAACAAAAACTAGATTAGACAGAAACAATGAAAATGTCTAATGTCTAAGAAAGAAAGAAAAAAAAGAAAGAAAGAATGAAAGAAAGAAAATTATTATACAAAATCATCTTAAAAAGAATCAGTCTCAAAAAGGGAAATAAATAAACACAAATAAATTCATAAATACATTTTACACACAAGAAAAACAAAAACAATTAAATCAATCAGTAAAAATTAATAAATAAAATGTAAAAATAAGAATTAGCTGACTATATTGCTTTAAAAAACAAAGGACCTAGTTCAAGATCAAAGTACATTTTTACTAGTGAATCCTTTATTGTCATTATTGTTATTAATATTATTGTTATTGTTATTATTTTTATTATTATTATCATCATTGTTACTGTTGGTATTATTATTATTATTATTATTGTTGTTGTTGTTGTTATTAATGGCTTCACTTTTAGATTATTTAACATAAATACATTTGCTTGTTGCTTGTTTTTTTAAAAGTTTCTAATATTCTGTACAAGATTAATGCTTAAAATAACATTTAAAGAGTTAATACTCAAAGAGAAAATGAAAAAAAAAGAACGTTTAAATCCTTTCAGTTTTTTTTTTTACAGTTTTCTGTGAAACCCATATGCAACTCATCAGTAGCCACTGGTGGGGAATTCTCAACGTAAAATCACTGAAGCATAAATCTGGCCCTCAAAGTGATTTCCCAGATATCCCAAGTGTCTCTACATTATAAACCGTGCTCATGAACTCTAAGACATCCTTTACTTTATTTTGTAAAACTCATGTTTTTTTTGTTTTTTTTATTAGAACATCACATAAGATCATAAGACATTACTTTCAATGCTTGTCTAAAGCTAAAATTACATGTTTGTTGTAGCTAGTTAGCCTTCTGAGTTAGATCAATTTCCACAGGTTTTGCCACAAGCTGTCTTTCTTGGCTTCACCAACAAAGCATCTGGAATTCTTAATTCAACTTATACCTAAACTTATATGTACCTTGTTGCCTACATTTGGAGTAATCGTGTATATTGTGCATTTAAATTTAAAACGAGTTTCAAAATAATAGTTGAATCGTTTCCACTAGTCATCTGCTAACATGAGAAAACCTTGTTAATAGTTATCCTGGTAAGATTCCCTAGTAGGATCTCTGTTCCCCTGTGAGTTCCCCTTCAGGATTCGAGCTGCATCAACAATGCTTTGGGAACATTTCAGCATTGTCCATACTCTGAATCATGTGTGTAATTAGTCCAATTGAAAGTGTGGCATTACCAGCGGGGTGCTAGCTTGGTAGCAGAGCATGCTAGGTCAGTTCTCGAGGAAGCTGACTGCAGATTTCGCTCGCATTTTGATATGAATGCACCACTCCCGGACATTACTCTTTGAGAAGGGTGCTTCTGCTCCTCGTGGTTCTGGCCCTGTTTTCGCTGAGGCAAAGTGGCATTTCAGGACCAGGGGGTTCGCAAATGGACCTGGCAGAGGGTCTGGAAATGGACTTGCTGCTCTCTCCCTCCTCACCTGCTGGGTCCAGCTTTCGATCACAAGGTTCAAAAGCACGCCTTTCAGTGGATTTCTTTTCTTTGCGATGAGAGCGTTCAGCTCAGGAGTTTTTCCTTGCCACAGTCGCCATGGCTTGCTTATCAGGAATAAATGCACACCATTCACCTTAACTGTTAAATTCTGTAAAGCTGCTTTGAGACAATGTCTGTTATGAAAAGCGCTATAGAAATATACTTGACTTGACTTGACAGAATGGAACTGTGGAGAAAGTCGAAACAGTTGTTTGTCTACTATGGCCCTCCGAGGAGAGGTCTCCTTTCGAACAAGCAGGTGCTTAGCAGGTGGATTGTGGATGCTATTGCTTTTTCATATGAGTCCTTCGGTCACCATGCAAATTTTGGGGTCAGAGCTCTCTTGACTCGGAGTGTGGCAGCCCCTAAGGCTTTGTCCTCACTTCATGTGCTTTTTTTTTACCTTCCTGGTCGTGACATCACCCCGCCGGTGACGCCGCACTTTTCATTGGACTGCAACATACAGACGTGATTCAAAGCTTGGACAACGCGGAAGCATTGTTGATGCATCATCTCGTTCTCTCTGGGAACCATGGTTACATACATAACCCGGAGATAATGGTAGTGAGTTTAGGGATCAGGGATTATGGATTACAATTTTTCATAAACTAGTATGCTATTTGATAGTTCTTTTTTGTTCACTATTTGTCTGTTTACCATTTTACAATAATGGTTTCACTATTTGGAAGCTATATAAAGGTAATGTCGATACTATTGACATTATTGTTCATTAATTGCCAACTAACAACTATAACTAATCACTATTTAGCAACTATTTGGGGTTCACTATTTGGCAACCAATCAGTAATGTAAGGGGTTCAATATTTGGCACCTATTTGGGGTTCACTTTTTGGCTAGGGATCAGTATTTGTCAGCTAATTGTGGATCACTATTTGGCCACAAATTACTACATAAGGGATTACTATTTGGGGTTTAAATTTGGCAGCTAATCACTAAAATATGGCATTCACTATTTGGCAACAACACACTACAGTAGGGGGTTTACTGTTTGGCACCTATTTGAGGTTCACTATTAGGCATCTAATCACTTTTTACTTGGGGATCACTATTTGGCAGCTATTTGGGGTTCACTATTCAGCAACTAAACACTCCAGTCTTGGCTCACTATTTGCCAACTGATTACTACAGTAGAAACTCATTATTTGGCATCTATTTGGGGTTCACTATTTAGCACTGTTACAGTTCATGTCAATTCTATATTGCAACTAAGCACTACAGTCAGTGATCACTATTTGGCAACTAATCACTACAGTCAGGGGCCCACTATTTTGCAACTACTTGGGGTTTACTAGTTGGTAATAAATCACTACACTTTGGGGTTCAATATCTGGTACCTATTTGTCACCTATTTGAAGTTCACTTTTTGGCAACTAATCACTACAGTTGGGATCACCATTTGGCATCTTTTTGGGGTTCAATATTTAGCACCTATTTTGAGGTGATTCATTGCCAATGAATCATTTGCATAAAGGTTCACCTTTTAGCAACTTATTACTATAGTTCATGTCAATACTCACCAGGGTTATATATTACTTCTGGGATTTTTTATATTTAACTCTTTACGACAGCATTTATCAATTTTTTTCTACAGTTCATGTGTGTTGGTTCAACTTAATTGGTTCACTTTTTACTACAGTTTATGTCAATACTATTTGAGGTTCACTAATTGAAAACTAATCAGCAAAGTAGGGGAGCACTTTTTGGCAACTATTTGGGGTTCTCTATTAGGCACCACTTCGAGGTTCATCTATTTGGGGTTAATTATTTTGCAATAAAATCACTTTCATAAGGGTTAACTCTTTGTCAAATAATTATTACAGTTTTTGTCAGTACAGTGGCACCTTGACCTACGAGTTTAATTCGTTCCGTGGTCGAGCTCGTATCTCAATTTGCTCGCACATCAAATCAATTTTCCCCATTGAAAATACTTAAAATGGCATTAATCCGTTCCAACCCTCAAAATGCCACCCCGTTTTTATGTTTCATGTTATTAAATTAGGAAAATACATTTCTAAATAACAAATTTTGTATAAAAACATAATAGAAAGAGTATGTAAAGATATAATAAGGTTATATTCAGTGTATTTACCTTAGAGAGGAGACGACTTGAGCTAACGAAAACGCTGGTGGGGGGGGAGGCGGAGTAAACACTCGTTTTTTTACTATCATTATTGTACACTATGTATCCCTAAACTTAAAATTTTTTTACTTTTTTGCTTATCTTAATTTTCATCACAATCTTCGCTTTCTGGCTTCGCTTCGCCATTTAGCAGCGGCGTCTCGAGCTCGTACCTCAATTTTTTGCTCCCGTAACAAAGCAAAAAATCAACAGAGTGACCACTCGTACCTTGGAAAACTCGTACATTAATGCACTTGTAGGTCAAGGTACCACTGTACTCTATGTGTCAGGGAACCACCAGCCACGCCCCCCCCCCACCCCACCCCCTGCACTCAGCACACTCACAGTACCTTGCCTTCATACTAATTACCTTTACCTGTCTCCAGTCTACGCTCTCCTTTATAAAGCCCCCGTTTTCATTCACTCACCGCCCGATCTACAGCTCATGCTAGCGATTATCTCTGGACTTCTTATGTTTTGGATTATACCCATTTTTCCAGTTTGTGCTTCTATCTAAGCTTCTGTTGGTGTACTGCAGCAAATAAAACATACTGACTGTATTCTGGTCTCCGACTCTTGATCCAAGCGTGGCCATCAAACTGGCGCTTGAGGAGTGGCATCACTGGCTGGAGGGGGAGGCACACCCTTTTACGGTCATCATGGACCATAAGAACCTCCAATACCTGCGAGAAGCCAAGCGTTTGAAGCGTTCTTTACTCGCTTCCATTACACCATTACCTACCATCCAGGCTCCAAGAACGGCAAGGTGGAGGCCCTATCCCGATTTATGGCCCCGACGAACCCACGGACCGCGAACCCATCCTTCCTCCCAAGCTGATCCTCAGCCCCATCGTCTTGAACTTGGAAGAGGAGATTTGAGCCATGGCGCAGGTAGAGCCAACTCCCGTGGGGTGTCCGGAAGAAAGGACATTGCTGAGATAGATCTATGAGGCTCCAGGTTCATAGATAAAGTTCCAGGTTCATAAACTCTCTTCCTGGCCCAAGCATGCTATTGGTTGCCCGGGATGAGCGGGGAAGTCTCACAATTCGTCCAAGGCTGCTCTCTTTCTGCCATCGCTAAGACCCCACGACACTTACTTGCAGGAAAGCTGGTCCCCCTGCCTATCCTGCAGCGGCAGTGGTCACACCTGGGGATTGATTTCATTACTGATCTGCCTAACTTGCATGGTAACACCTGTGTCCTAGTGGCTGTGGACCGCTTCTTAAAGGCCTGCAAGCTGGTTCCCTCTCCGTGGCCTGCCCACAGCCCTTGAGACTGCTGAGGCGCTGTTCCATCACGTCTTTCGGAACTTCGGCCTCCCTGAGGAAATTGTGTCTGACTGGGCACCCCAGTTCACAACCCATGTGTCTAAGCCGTTCTTTCAGCTCCTAGGAGTCACAGTTAATCTGTCAGCTGGATATCACCCTCAGACCAATGGACAAACAGAGTGGAAGATACAGGAGCTAGAACCAAACTAGCTGGAACTGCGTTCTCCCCTGGGCCAAGTACGCGCCAAACTCCCTGCGCCAGGACGCCATCGGCCTGACCCCGTTCCAGTGCGTGCTGGGCTTCCAGCCACCATTGTTTTCCTGGATGGACGAACCATCCAAAGTTCCAGCTGTGGAGTACTGGTTCTGGGAAAGCGTACATGTGTGGGGGTCAGCTCACACACAGCTCCAACGTGCCCTCGGAACCACCCAGAGGTTCGTGGATCCGCAGAGGTTGGAGGCCCCCCCTAATCAACTGTGTGACCAGGTCTGTCTGTCCACCTGAGATCTGCACCTATGGCTACCCTGTAAAAACCCTGTCCCTGTTTCATCGGGCTGTTCCAGATCATCAGGCAGGTCAATGACATGGCCTATCGGCTTGACCTGCCTCTGCGGTACCGCATCAAACCGACCTTCCAAGTGACCCTCCTGAAACCCTTCACACCCCCTACTGTATTCTGGTCTCCGACCCTTGATCCGAGCGTGACACTATGGGATTCTATATTACTAATTTGATTCTTTCTATTTAACTATTCACTACAGCATATATCTGTATTTTTCTACAGTTCAAGTCAAGTCAAGTTTATTTCTATAGCGCTTTTCACAACAGACATTGTCTCAAAGCAGCTTTACAGAAATCAACAGTCAAGGTGAATGGTGTGCATTTATCCCTGATGAGCAAGCCGTGGCGACTGTGGCAAGGAAAAACTCCCTTAGATGTATTGAGGAAGAAACCTTAAGAGGAACCAGACTGAAAAGGGGAACCCGTCCTCATTTGGGTGACATTGAGAGTTTGATCATAAATCTTTCAACAATACAGAACACTGGAGAGTGAGAACTAACATGCGCACTGGAGTATAAGATTATAAGTAATGTTCTTTCTACGGTCTTATACAGTTTTTATGGTTATAAAACTAGGAGCTAATGAGCTTAACATTTGTGATCATCACAGATCCAGCATCAGCTTCTCCATGCCAGAGCCTTTTAACACACCAGAAGGTCCAATATCAAAACTCCACACATGTAGTGGGCTCCAATTGCCACTGGTATGTCTCTAGATGGTTTGGGATGTTTGCGAGTTCAGCATCTACTTCTTCAAAGGTCCATAATCTTCATGAGGTGGGACGTGACTAGAGCTGGCCAAACATCGGGATGGGTAGAGAAATAGAAGCAGTGGAGTGAAATTAGCGTAGCTGCTGTTCATGATATTAACAGCACAAGGTTATGATGTGAGACGTGTTATGTGTAGGTTTTGCTAAAAATATATGTTTTTAATCTGCACTTAAACCGGGAGAGTGTGTCTAAGCCCCGAATACTGTCAGGAAGACTATTCCAGAGTTTAGGAGCTAAATCTGAGAATAATCTAACGCCTTTAGTGGACTTTGCTATTCTAGGAACTACTAGAAGCCCAGAGTTTTGAGATCTCAGGGAGCGTGACGGATTGTAGCGTGTTAAAAGACTGGATAGATACATGGGAGCTAAACCATTTAGGGCTTTATAAGTAAGAAGTAGTAGCTTGTAGTCTATTCAAAACTTAACAGAAAGCCAGTGCAGGGATTAAAAGATTGGGGTTATATGATCATATTTTCTTGACCTTGTAGGAACTCTTGTTGCCGCATTCTGAACTAACTGAAGCTTGTTTATTAATGATGCAAGACATCCACCTAGTAATGCATTACAATAGTCTATTCTGGTGGTCATGAACGCATGGACGAGCTTCTCTGCATCGGATATAGATAACGTTTCTTAGCTTAGAAATATTTCTAAGGTAAGAGAAGGCTGTTTTTGTAACTTGGTTGATATGATTATTAAAAGACAAGTTGCTGTCTAAAATAACTCCCAGGTCTTTTACTGTTGAACTAGTGGTTACAGAACATCCGTCTAAATACAGGTTGAGATGCTGGAGCTTCTGTATACTGGTTTTTGGGCCGATGAGCAAAATCTCCATCTTATCAGAATTTATTAGTAGAAAGTTATGGGTCATCCAATCTCTTATTTCTTTAACACACTCAGTTATCCGAGCTAATTGAGCTGTATCGCCTGGTTTTGATGGGATATATAGCTTGGTATCATCAGCATAACAATGGAAGCTAATTCCATGCCTTCTAATAATATTTCCTAAGGGAAGCATGTATACTGTGAAAAGCAGGGGTCCTAGAACTGAACCTTGTGGCACGCCATAATTTACTAGCATTAGCCTGGATAGCTCTCCATTTAAGTCTACGAAATGGTAACAATTGGACAGGTAGGATTTAAGACAGCTCAATGCCTGTCCCTGAATGTAATTTTGTAAGCGATCTAGGAGGAGATCATGGTCTATAGTGTCGAATGCAGCACTAAGATCTAGTAACACCAACAGCAAGATGAAGCCTTGGTCTGAAACTAAAAACAGGTCATTAGTGATTTTAACTAAGGCAGATTCTCTGCTATGATGGGACCTAAACCCTGACTGAAACTCTTCAAAGATATTGTTCTCTTGCAAGTGGGTACATAACTGGGCAGCGACAATCTTTTCTAAAATCTTAGACATAAATGGGAGATTTGAAATTGGTCTGTAATTCGATAGCGTGTTTGGATCAAAATTAGGTTTTTTAATGAGGGGCTTAATAACTGCTAACTTGAGGGATTTAGGGACGTGACGTAATGATAGTGAGGAGTTAATAATATTGAGAAGAGGCTCACCAGCTGTATATAACACTTCCTTCAATAGATGAGTTGGAATGGGATCTAACTGACATGTTGTTGATTTATTTTTGGTAATAACATTATGCAGCTTTTCCTGTCCTATACATGTAAAACAGTGTAGTTGTGAAGTTGTAGGCGAGATTGTGACAGGAGATGCTGTCAGAGGTTGGACCGCCACAATTGTTTTTCTAATGTTATCTATTTTTTCAGTGAAGAAATTCATAAAGTCCTCACTACTAAACTTTGATGGAACACAATTTTCAGATACCTGATTTGTAGTTAGTTTAGCTATTGTACTGAAAAGGAACCTTGGATTGTTTTTGTTATTTTCTATGAGTTTGCTCAGGTGTTCAGCTCTAGCAGATTTTAGCGCCTGTCTGTAGCTGAGGTATATCAAGGTCCAGGTGCTTGTTCTCTAAACTTTTTTAACTGGATGGGGGCAACGGTGTCTAATGTTCTAGAGAGGATAAGGTCTATGTTGTTAGCCATTTCATCAAGATTATTAGCAGTTATGGGTTTAGTGAGAAATTGAGATAAATCGGGTTATTTATGAATCTGTCCTTCGTGGTCGGAACAATAGTCCTACCAAGTCGAAAGCGTGGTTAAACACGGCTAATCTGCTCTACCGGTAGTGTGTACAGTACAGCTGGGCTGTGTGCTCACTTGTAACTATTTGGTCTGTTGTATGCGTGTTCTCATAGTCAAAGATTTCCTGATGTCTTACCAGTCAGATGGTGTGAAGCATCCTAGAGATGTTATCTGATGGCACTGCTGCTCCAACTCTGCTGGGGTGCAGGCCATCAGGGCGGAAGAACCTAGGACGCTCCCAGAAACAGTTCCAGTTATTAATAAAGATTAGTTTGTGCTCTTGACACCATGACTGTAACCATTCATTTAGTCCTAAAAGTCTACTAAACTTCTCAGCCCCTCGCTGGTAAGTGGGAAGGGGTCTTGACACTATGATCCTCGTTGTGGGCGATGTGCTGCATACCGTTTCCACCAGGATCCTGAAATCCCTCTTTAAGATCTCCGTTTGCCTCAGCTCAGCCCAGCCTGGTGTCGTTCGACATGCCGGACGATGGAACCTCAGAGAATCACAGCGGGGGAGACGTCCTCGACCGGGGCTTGGCTTGCGGCTTCCGCTGCTGCAGCATCCAGGGTCCGTGGTGCACCGGTGCCGGAGTGAACGGTACCTGGGCGGGCGGCGTTGTAGGTGCGCTGGGCCTGGGCAGAGAAACACGTGGAGTTGAGGTGCTGGGAGCATTAGGTTCCACCCGGGAATTTACCTGGGACAAGTGTGCGTCCGCCCGGGATGTTTCCAGCACCGCTTTCTGCTCTCGCAGCTGGGCATGCTTTGCATGCAGCTCGCAAATCTGTTTAGTGCTTATAATCGCGAACAAGTTAAGATACAGAGATATGATAGAGTGAGAGGCAATGAATATAGTCAGCACTAGTGATAGTCGAGGTAACTAACTACAGGCACAAGTCAGGAAAACTAAAACAATTTAGAATTATTAAAAGAGGAAAAAAGGACGTCTAATAACTATTTTACAACTTTAAGGGGTTTACTGTTTAACCCAGCCATTGGGGAGGCACAAGCCAGTGCACTCTTAGTGCCGGACCCAAGCCCGGATAAATGGGGAGGGTTGCGTTAGGAAGGGCATCCAGCGTAAAACATATGCCAAATCGAATATGCGGGTCACGATTAAGAATTTCATACCGGATCGGTCGAGGCCCGGGTTACCAACGATTGCCACAGGTATCATTAGCCAACAGGGTACCGGTGGAAATTGGGCTACTGTTGGCCGAAGGAGGAGAAGGAGAGGAGAAAGACGTCTACAGAGGCGACAGGGAAAGGAGAAGTGTAGGAAAGTAGAGGTTAGGGTTGGTACTTTAAATGTTGGCACTATGACTGGTAAAGGGAGAGAGGTAGCTGATATGATGGAGAGGAGAAAAGTAGATATTTTGTGTGTTCAAGAGACCAATTGGAAAGGGAGTAAGGCCAAAAACATTGGAGGTGGGTTTAAACTGTTCTATCATGGTGTGGATGGAAAGAGAAATGGTGTAGGGGTGATTCTGAAGGTACAGTAAGAGTGTAGTGGAGGTGAAGCGAGTTTCTGATAGGGTGATGAATGTGAAGCTGGAAGTTGAAGGGATAATGATAAATGTCATCAGTGCCTATGACTACAAGTCGGCTGTGAAATGGAGGAGAAGGAAAGATTCTGGAATGAATTAGATGAAGTGGTAGATGGTGTATCTAGAAATGAACGATTGGTGATTGGGGCAGACTTTAATGGACATGTAGGTGAAGGGAACAGAGGTGATGAGGAGGTTATGGGTAGGTATGGCCTAAAGAAGAGGAATGTGGAAGGGCAGATGGTGGTAGATTTTGCTAAAAGGATGGAAATGGCAGTGGTGAATACAGTACAAGGAGATGCAGCAGCAGGTGAAGAGGGATGTGGCGAAAGCCAAGGAAAAGGCATAGGAGGAGCTGTATGAGAGGTTGAACACTAAGGAAGAAGACAAGCAAACTCTTGAAGAGACTAATGAAGGGACATCCTTCCCGAGCTGGGATTGCTCTTACTTGTTGCAAGTAAGAGCAATAAAGGATGGAGATGGAAATTTGTTGACTAGTGAGGAGAGTGTGTTGAGAAGATGGAGGGAGTATTTTGAGCAGCTGATGAACGAGGAAAATGAGAAAGAGAGAAGGTTGGATGATTTGGAGTTAGCGAAGCAGGAAGTGGATACTATTAGTAAGGAGGAAGTGAGAGCAGCGATTAAAACAGGGGTGATGTGGTCATATTTTCTAGATCTAGTGAGGACTCTTGCTGCTGCATTCTGAACTAACTGAAGCTTATTTATGCACTTACTCGAACACCCAGACAGTAAAGCGTTACAGTAGTCTAATCTAGATGTAACAAAAGGATTCCCGAAGGATGCAAAGCGGCGCTACGGGAGGAAACTAGAGTCACAGTTCCAACAAGGTGGCTCCAGGAGCCTGTGGCAGGGACTAAGGACAATAACGGACTATAAAACACCATCTTCCAGAATGGTGAATGCGGACGCTTCTCTGGCAGATGAGCTAAACACCTTTTACGCTCGTTTCGAGGCTGCAGCTAACCACACTAGTGGCGCTAGTGGCACAACCAGCATGCACGCTGAGAGAGCCAGAGAGGTAAACACATTCACCATCTCGGAGCATGACGTGAGGAGGGCATTCAAGAGAGTGAATACCAGGAAGGCAGCAGGACCAGATGGAATCACAGGTCGGGTTCTGAAAGCCTGCGCTGACCAGCTAGCACCGGTGTTCACTGAGATATTCATCCTCTCTCTGGAACAGTCTGTTGTCCCCTCATGCTTCAAACAGTCCACCATTGTCCCTGTCCCGAAGAAACCCCAGCCCGCCTGCCTCAATGACTACCGCCCTGTAGCTCTGACCTCAGTAGTGATGAAGTGCTTTGAGAGACTGGTCAGAGACTTCATCACTGCCTCACTACCGGACCCACTGGACCCACTACAGTTTGCGTACCGTCAGAACCGTTCGACTGAGGACGCAATTGCACATCTTCTCCACACTACAATCAGCCACCTGGACCAAAGAAATGGGAATTACACAAAGATGTTGTTTGTGGACTACAGTTCAGCGTTTAACACCATAATTCCCTTCACACTCACCTCTAAGTTGGAGGTCCTGACAGCCTGCCGCTGTGTCAATGGATCACAAACTTCCTGACGGACAGACCACAAGCTGTACGGGTGGGAAAACACACCTCATCCACCCTCACCCTCAGCACTGGAGCTCCCCAGGGTTGTGTTCTGAGCCCTCTGCTGTACTCACTGTACACATATGACTGTGTGGCCACTTCCAACTCCACAACCATCATCAAGTTTGCTGACGACACCGTTGTGGTGGGTCGGGTTTCCAACAACAACGAGACGGCCTACCTACAGGAGGTTAAAAACCTGGAGAGATGGTGCCAGGAGAACAACCTTCTCCTGAACGTCAGCAAGACTAAGGAGTTGATCGTGGACTTTAGCACGAAGCAGGAGCGGTCATACCAACCGCTAAACATCTGCGGGACTCCAGTGGAAAGAGTGGACAGTTTCCGGTACCTGGGTGTTCACATCACACAGGACCTGTCTTGGTCCTGTCACATCAACACCCTGGTGAAGAAGGCCCGGCAGCGTCTGTACCATCTGAGACGCTTAAGGGACTTTAAACTACCCTCTCAGGTGCTTAAGACTCTTTACACTTGCACCATTGAGAGTGTTCTGACAGGTAGCATCACTTCCTGGTTTGGGAACAGCACCATGCAGGACAGACGAGCCCTCCAGAGGGTGGTGCGTTCAGCTGAACGTACCATCCACACCGAGCTCCCTGACCTGCAGGACATCTACGGCACGCGGTGCAGGACCAGAGCCAGGAAGATTGTGAAGGACCTCAGCCATCCCAACAATGGACTCTTTTCTCTGTTGCGTTCGGGGAAACGCTTCCGCTCCCTGAAGGCGAACACAGAGAGAATGAGGAGGAGCTTCTTCCCGCAGGCCATTCGGTGTTTAAACCAGGAAACACCCAGAATCTAAAAACTGGCCCACTCTCTCCATTATCACCCTTTTTCCCCTGCACAATCACACTTTTCGTGCTACGGCACATTATACACTGGACTTGCACAGCACAGTGCACTTTACAATTCATATTTTCTTTTTCATATTTATTTCATATTTTTATATTCTTATTTTTATACCACACCATTCCGCACAAGGACACTTTACACCACACCTGACTGCACACGGACACTCATGGACAATCAAAAACCATGCCTAACTTGTTTACTGTTGTTTACTGTTTAACTGCACACTGCCATAAACATTTTCTGTGTATGTGTATATATATGTATATATGTATATGTACAGTATGTATAAATATACATATATATTTATATATCTTTATATCTTTATTTATCTGCCTTCTTTTTCTTGTTATTATATTTTTCTTTTAAATTTTGTTATTATATTTATATTTTTATTCTCCTTTTTACCCTATTTTATTCCCTCATGCCGGACCGTCGTTAAAAGCATTTCACTGCATGTCGTACCCTGTATGTATGTGTATGTGAAAAATAAAATTTGATTTGATTTGATTTGATTTGAAAAGCATAAACTAGTTTTTCGGCATCCTGTAACAAAATATTTCTAATTTTAGCAATAAAATTTACCCCTTAACAATATCAGAAACAAAGCAATATTGTTTGTTGTTGTTTTATTCTTTATGTAGTGAAGTATTATTTATCCTAGGTTTATCATTCATGATTTTCTTGTATATTTTTATAGTAATATTAAACAGTATTTTAATATAACACAATATGATAAATACTATTTGTGTAAGATGTACTGCAATGTAACAGATGCATTTTATTTAATTTAATTTTTTCTGTGACATTCCTTTCTGAAACAGACTTCCAGCCATAGTTTGATTTTCTTTCTGCATATAAATAACATTATGGGGGAATTGTGGAAATGAAATCTTTCCATCACAGGTTGAGTTATATGGGTCCAATGCTGCACCAGTAACAACTGCATGATGCTGATCTGGTTGGCATACTTGTAAAATGAGCAAAACAAAATAAAAAACATGTTCAATATAGGAACATTCCACACCAACAACTATAACCCTTACCCAAACATCAATAAAAATCAGATGACAAGACTGAGAATATGTTAACTCACCTCGATTACAGGGAGGCCTTGTGAACTTTTTGTGGTTGTTGTTTCCATTACAAATGAAATAAATAAAACCTAATAAATAACACTTTATATATATATATATATATATATATATATATATATATATATATATATATATATATATATATATATATATTTTTTTTTTTTATATTATACTTCTTAAAGATTAATTTGTTGCATGTTTATTTGTGAGACACATTTACGTTTGATTATTTTGTTACCTGTAAACAAGTGCCTCTACTGTAGTGTATTTTTTACACAGAAATCATAAACAAACCTAAATTAACTAATCTCAGCATCCATGTTCACATTTAATTTAATATCAATATCAAAGACAGAACATAGACTTTTGAAGAACAAAAGATTTTTAAAAAGATGCCATAGAATAGTTTTTTTTAAGATAAAATATTTAAAACAATTTAAAAAGGCATTTAAATGATGAATGTTTATATTTAAAATAATTATGTTTAAAAAATATATAAATTTCAAATATAAAATATAGTCATATAAGAAAACATAAAACATATTTATATACTATTATTCTACATATTGTACAATATAGTATAACTGTAAATAAAATGAGTATGAAAGCTAAAAAAAAAAGTACAACATAAAAGATCAAATATAATATAAAGAAAGACATACAATTTATATTTAATAACAATCAAAGCTCAAAATACAACAATGAAAAAATAAACAATGGATAAATAACTAAAATGTAAAGCACCATATATAAAAAAAATTTAAAAGCAGATTATAAAATTGTACTCTATATACACAAAAAGATACACAAAATAACTAATTAACAACTAATTGCACAGTTTCATTGGTTTGCTAATAAGCCCTTGTGACACCATTAATCCACACTGATGGCTAACAGTACTTTACTGGACTTCCTTGCTTGAAGAATATCAGTCATGAGGCGAGACTTCCCCTCTCTCTCTCTCTGCCTCTTTTTTTCTTTGGCTCACTTCACTTAAGCCATAGCTTTTCACCATCCTTTATTCCATCTGAAACCCTTCAATGAGCAGATTTCTGTACATTCCAAACAGGAAGGATGGTTGACACAGAATGAATCTGATGCTATTCCACAACTATTTGTCTCGTTTCATGTTCACTGAAAAGAAGAAAACAAGAATTTTGCTCTATTCAAAGCTCAGGCAAAGAAACATGGGAGATTTAATGGAAACAGCAATGTTTGTCATTGTGTTTGGCAAGGCCGAGCCACAAAAAACTCTTCAAGCCTATTCAAGCTTTAAGCTGTAGATATACACTGGCACCAAATTAAAGGAAAACATCAGTGGCCCACATTGCTCGCTTTTTACCTTGACGCAGATTCAATCAGAGTAATGTTCATTAAAACACTTTGGTTGACATTGTGGCCTGGCATTGAACTCAATCTGAGGGCTTTCATCTCTTCATAAGGGCCATCTGAGCCTGTGTCCTACATTAATGTTCAATAATTGTATTTAAAAGATGGATATTACAAAGAAAATTATGTTTATTACTCCTTTTATGCACACTGTGCACACATTTATATTCAATGAAATCTAACCTGCACATTATCTCCGAATTACATTCATTTAACAACAATAATTTATTCTTTCTACACTTCTTGGCATCCTCAATGCATCAGGTCTCTAATAGCTTTAGAAACTGTACTTTCTACACTAAACTCCAAGGAATCCAATCAATTTCAGAATCTATTGAATACCTCAGTTTTGTTTCAGGAACTCGAGCTGCATCAACAACGCTTCGGGAACGCTTCCGCGTTGTCCACACTCTGAATCACGTGTGTAATTCGTCCAATTGAAAGCACGTCATCACCGGTGGGGTGATGTCACAACCAGGAAGCTATAGTGATTGTGATAACCCACATCATCACCTCCATGTAGGGGTCCACCATTCTTTCCGGACCGAGGTGTCCGGGTCCTGGGCATAGCCATATTCGGCCCACCTCTTTAGTCCCAAAGCCGTGTTGTACTCCAACGTTATGGCACTGAAAGAACATGGTTATGAGTCGGTGCCCCGAGTTAAAGAGATGCTGGCTAGCTATCTCTCCCCGGTCCTGCCCTAGACTCCACTGAGAGGCACTTTTGGCTCACGCTATCGGATCTTTCCGTTAGGGACAGGGCCATACTGCTGGACGCCCCTCTATTGCCGACTGGCCTATTCGATGTCTCCGTAAACACAGTAGTCGATAAGTTTCAGGAGGCCAAGAAACAGCCGGTAGCATTTCAACGGTTCCTCCCACATCGCTCTCATGTCGCAGCCCCAGGCACAACCCAGCACCTCCCGTCATCGGGAGGTTCAGAAACAGAGCTTTGCGACTCCACCTGCTGTGGGATCCTGTGCAGTGCTCTGGGCCGAAGCCCCGTGAGATGACAGATCTGACGACTGTCATTTTCAATAAGAGAGCTTCGGCCAAGAAGTCCTGACATGAGGCGTTCTAGGATTATACTGGGAAAGGGCGTGGTGCACCTCATCATACGGTGCCCGCCCCGCTCCGGCACCCCCAGGGACCTGGTCCGTTAACCCTGCCACAATCAGTGCTTCAGGGCAAGGCCAGCTCCAGCGGTCTCCTTCCATGCCAATAGAGCTGCACCAGGGTGTAGCTCTGGCTCTAGGTGTACTAGAGGTCAGTGATACCCAGTGACTGATACCCTTAAGAGGCTACCTGGCAGCCTGGGAAGCTCTGCCAGATGTGTCTCGGTGTGTCCTGCAGACAGAGGCTACACGATTCGGCTTTGGCGGGGTGTGTACCACCGTGGTGAGACCCGAGCAGGTTCTGGTCATGGAACAAGAGGTAAACACTCTCCTGAGGATGGAGTCCATTCTATCCTCCTCGTTTTCAGGCCCCAGACCAGGAAAAGCTAAACTAGTTGTGTCTGGTGCGAGCACTGGACACTTACATCCACAGGACGAGTCCGTGGAAGAAGTCAGAACAACTGTTCATCTGCTATGGCCCTCCTAGGAGAGTCCTCCCTGTGAACGAGCAGATGCATTGAAGGTGGATTGTCAATGCAATTGCATCCTCCTACGAGTCCTTTGGTCACCCCGCTCCCTTCGGGGTCAGAGCACACTCGACACTGAGTGTAGCATGGTCCTCTGGAGTTTCTATCCATGACATCTGCAACACTGCGGGCTGGTCCACCCCGCTGACCTTTGTCAGGTTTCATAACCTTGACCTCACTGCCATTCCTGACCACTCTGTGCTTCGACCTAGCTGTGCCCTTACACACTAGGCAGGGACTGGTAGTCTGGCGATATTGGACTCTCGTCCCCAATGCGTTGTTGACACAGCTCAAGTTCCAGAAAGGGAACTTCTCCATGTTATGAGACACTACATCTCCAAGCCACACTGCCTTTATCCCTGCGGCGCTTCCTTCTCCTTACAGAAGCTAGCGCTTGCTTCGTTCCTTGTGCATTTATAGCTTCCTGGCCATCATGTCACCCCACCAGCGAAGTTGTTGTTGAAGCAGCCCCATATATTTTTGCTAAATATATGTCAAAGAATGTGACTATATTCTGTTAAAAAATTATATAATTTTGGTTATCAACATTAGGAGTTATTGACCAGAATGTAGATTTTTTTTGTCAAAAAATTTGACTGTCTTTAAAGATAATGTAAAACGTAATAAAAAATATTTTAAATATAAAATGTGATTAAAGTCAAGTCAAGTCAAGTTTATTTCTATAGCACTTTTCACAACAGACATTGTCTCAAAGCAGCTTTACAGAAATCAACAGTCTAGGTGAATGGTGTGCATTCCCTGATGAGCAAGCCGTGCTGACTGTGGCAAGGAAAAACTCCCTTAGATGTTATGAGGAAGAAACCTTGAGAGGAACCAGACTCAAAAGGGGAACCCATCCTCGTTTGGGTGACATCAAGTGTTTGATCATAAATCTTTCAACAATACAGAACACTGGAGAGTGAGAACTAACATGAGCACTGGAGTGTGTGATTATAAGTAATGTTCTTTCTACAGTCTTATACCGTCATTATGGTAATAAAACTAGGAGCTACTGAGCAAATTATAAAATAGCTCAACATTTGTGATCATCACAGATCCAACACCAGCTTCTCCATGCCAGAGCCTTTAAACACTCCAGGAGGTCCAATGTCAAGACTCCACACATGTAGTAAGATCCAATTGGCGTGAGACGTATGTTACATCATAACATAAAATATACGTTTTTAATCTGCACTTAAACTGGGAGAGTGTGTCTGATTAAAGTGTGTTTATACTCATTGGGGACTTTTTATTTCAGCTAAAATGTTTTCCAAATAATCTTGAAATAAAATCATGTCATACAACATGCAATTTAATATGTAAAAATATTGAATGTTAATTATTTGTTAAATGTTAAAAACATTGCAAGTTTTATATTCATATGTTTTATAAGTAATCTGTTATAAAGTCATAAAAAGATATAAAAGAAAGAGTGTGAGCCATAATATTAATAATAATACATATATTTTTTCAACATTAAGTATTTCAGAGTTAAACACTGAAAAAAATGTAGAGTTATTCCTGACTTAAGTAAAAGTAAAAATAATTGTTTAAAAAAATTAATAAATGTTAGTTGAACATAACACACACGTTTATAAGTGTGTAAGTAAAGAACATTAGTAAAAAACATTAGTAACAAATCCTTGACTTTTTTTTCTTTTTCAAAATGGCTAGAACTGTCCACCATCATTCCTCAAGGGTTATTAACACAGTGTGATATTTTTTTTGTAATATGATTAATGGTCCCTGCTAACCCTCCATGCACTGTGCTGCATCTGCCACATGTATTCTTTATATGGTCAGTGTTTTCTGTTTTCATTCCTCGGTTGTCATGGTTGTTAGTTAAAGTCATCTGATGGTAATGAGGTACACGGTGTTAGTGTATGTTAATGAGGTTGTGCAGATTTACAGGTGCAGCTTTTTTGTTGATTCTAAACCGTGTAGAGTTTTGCATTGATTGGGTCTATAGATAGATATACAGAGGTTTATATCTAATCCATCATCTCTTCATCTGTTGAATGAAAAGATGTCAATGTAGTTGTTTTATAACTTGGGATCTTTACATGGCCTTACTTTTACATTTTATTTCTGTATTTTTAATATTAATTTATAATTATAATTTCTAGCGGACTTTTATGAGGATCTGTCTCTCTAGTTTTTCTTTCATGAATCAGTTCATTTC
Source organism: Silurus lanzhouensis (assembly GCA_039877035.1). Classification (NCBI taxonomy): domain Eukaryota; kingdom Metazoa; phylum Chordata; class Actinopteri; order Siluriformes; family Siluridae; genus Silurus; species Silurus lanzhouensis. The sequence goes on from JBCEWE010000483.1 coordinate 1,323,786, forward strand.
CCAGCCTGCAGGGGCCCTCGACGTGCTTTGAAAGACACTGGAAAAAAGCATCATCTCAGCAAATTTAATGCTGAACACTGGAATGTGAGATGTTTTTCACCGCTGAAACACATCACTGAATCTCAGCATTTTTTCTGTTATGCTACTTTGATTTGTGTCTAAAAAATTTACTTGTGAATAAATAGCAAAATCAAGAAAGTTTAATAGATAGATTTAAAACACTTGCAAAAAGTTTGTAACGAATAGATACAATTTGTTACAAAGTTTTGTAATAACATTCAGTTTAGCATCTGCATTTATATTTAGCTTAGCTTATCAGGTTGTCAATTCACTATATATATATATATATATATATATATATATATATATATATATATATATATATATATACAGTGGAACCCGGTTATCTCGCCCTCGGTTACCTCGACAACCCTATTAAGTCGACGTTTTTGAAGTGGAACCGCCAAATTCTCGCTTTTTCTTAGCATTTTTTATCGGTTATGTCGACTTTTTTTTATGTCGCGGAACCCTAATATCTCGAGCACAAGGGGGTAAAAATGAGAAATTTTAACGTCAGTTATGTCGATCGGCACTGTGCAGCCGCAGAAGAACTCGCGGAAGTGTCGGAAAAATCAAACCTTACAGATGCTACAGGTGTTGCATTGTATACTGGTGAATCTCTGCTGTTAGTAAGTGCACATATGCATTTTTTTGTTAAATGTTATGCGATGAACGGGAGCGCGGCGCTCCCGGCTTCAACTCCTTACCGTCGCTCCTTACCGAGAGAGCCGTGCTCCTTACCCAGCACGCGCGAGCAGAGTAAGGAAAACGGCTCTCTCAGTAAGGAGCGACACGCGCGCGCGCTCGGTAAGGAGCACGGCTCTCTCGGTAAGGAGTTGAAGCCGGGAGCTTCAGAGAAAGCAGCCGAGAAAGCACCTGCCACGCCCCCTTCGGCCGTTCACGTTTGAGACTTTTCTGTCCCTCGTTTTTGGTTTCGGGTTCGGTTTTGGATCCTCCGGGGTTTTTTTCCGGCTTCGCGCCGTGCCGCCGGTCGCGGTATTTTTGAATTTCCCTATTTTTCCATTCACAAACTCTCTCTCTCTCTCTCTCTCTCTCTCTCTCTCTCTCTCGGCTTATCTCCCCCTCGGCATCGCGGACGTAAGTATTTTCGGACAATTTGCTTTGTGTGTTTGTGCGGATTACTTCAGCCTGATGGTCATAAGTTTTCAGAAACTTAGTTACTGTTTATTTTTCTTTTTTTTCCACATGTGGACTAAATGTGAGACGGCACTGTGCAGCCGCTATTTTTTTTTTTTGAGCGATCTGTGTGTTTATAATGTTGGAGAATATAATAAAGGTTTGTATGGAGAATATACGGTGGTTTGTATTGTATACTGGTAAATCTCTGCTGTTAGTAGGTGCACTTATGCCTTTTGTTGTTAACAAACGTATGTACATTTTTATAGCATGCCTTCATCAAACAAATCGCTGCAACGCTGTTGTGTAAAAAACCCTTCAAAAACACGTGCATGCACATTCTCATTTATTAACGCACATCATGTACATAAAGAAATTTCAAGCACGGTAATATACTGCCGCCATTTTGATTTTCGTTTATCTCGATCATCGGTTACCTCGATGCTTTTTGGCGACCCCCTAGGACATCGACATAACCGGGTTCCACTGTATATATATATATATATATATATATATATATATATATATATATATATATATATATATATATACAGCTATTAGATATATTATATTTAAATATTTACATCGCAAACACACTGCGTGTTTATGTTGGTGTGAATAAAAAGCAACCATTAATATTTAAACCTCACCAAGACATATTTGCTTATTTGTTGTTGTAGTGGATCAACAAAGCTATAGCTTGCATCATGTGATCACCAGATAATGTAGTTTTACATTTTAAAGTATGACATATTTTAAATACAAGCAATGGAACAAGCCACAAGCCAAGTAACAACTGCAACTCTCCTGCCAGTAATTAACTGTCAAATTACAAGTTTTTTGAAAGTATCTTAAATGTCACACAAACTTTTGTGCTAAAATCACTTCAAGGGGTTTCCTGGTTTTCTTAAAATATTTATGAAACCAAACCCACTCAATGTTTCCAATTTTGTCCTGGGTGTGTACACATTGTACTAGACTGTAACACCTCTGTAATATGATGCCAGTGAATTTCTCTAAGGCTGTTACCTGTCCACAACATCTTAGATGATACTCATGAATCTGTAATTTACGTCTCGGCCAGTAGCACACGCTCTTTCAGTTCCTCGCTTCAGCAGCATCTCTGACACTTCTGTTATTGGATTCTGAATGAAACAAATGAAGTTAATAGGAATGAGATCACTCTCTTTAGAATTGATTGGTTTGCTTGGTCTTGAGCCAAAATCGCTTGTTGTTATTTATTCATCTCCACTCGGATTACATCATTGCCATGCTGCTAGCTCACATTTCTGCTGGCATTATGTCATCTCATGGTTACACGTCAGCAATAAGAGAAGAGCAAAATATTTGGAAAGGGGTTCTTTCAAGGTGATTCTATATGCATTCCTTATGAGGGACAGCAAAAATAACTTGACTCAAAAGCATACTTTTATGCCATTTTTACAAACTATTTGGAGATTAAATGGCATAAGAGTATGCTTTTGACAAATTGTCAAAAATCAATAATAAATTGCTTTCAAAAAAAATATAAAAATTACCCAATCATGAGACTTCTTGTTCAAATGCATACACAAAAAAAAAATCTCAAGGTTCCAAAGCAAATGTTAATGAGATGCAACTATTTATGGCAGGGAAGTGAAGGCAAGCCCTGAGAGTTTATTCTTCTTTAACTCTTCAAGCTACCGCCTTGCTCTCCCTCATCATTCTGCATTTACAGGATAACAAAATTTTGGGCCTGAAATCATATCACTCCTGTCTCTGTCTAAAATCCCAAGGAACTGGGCTCTAGGCAGCCAATTTGTCAGACAGGTCAAAGGTACCGTTTTTCAGCATTCTTGTAGCAGGAATCCCAGTGCCTGAGCGAAGTTCCCGTTTGTGTTCTGAGGTAAAAGACACTGACAGAGCGGTGGCCTGCCATTGCAAATAAATGTATCAAGGGAACATGCCTTCATAAGTTTGCTAAATCTTGACCTAGCTAGTCTTATTCAAAGACATGTCCTGAGAGGAACGACAAGTTGATACTTCTACTGGGAAAGGGAGGAGAAAATAGTTTGCACTTTAATGAGATGTAGCCACAGACTCTGACTGTACATAGCATTGACTGTGTGCCAAATCTCAATTACTTTAGCAATGTACAATAAAATGGCTTGATAAACTTTGGACTAACTGATAGTTGATCCCTAAAGACAAGCCAAGCATTAATGCTAAATGTTGATTCTGATGGAGTCAGATTTTTTTATAAGCAATGTAATTACAGCTACGACTGCCAGTTGATTTATGAATTGCTGATTTATTTGAGAGAGAACCAAAAGATTCCAGAATCTTCAAGTGAAGTTAATTATTTCCTAAAAAAATCTTCAAGTCAGATACAGACAAAATCAGTCATGACGGGAATAAGAACAGACCATAAATATGTCAAGGTGATAATGTCCAACAGATTTGTTCATCTTGGGCATTAATAAAGGGGTAGCTGTTTAAAATTTTGATCTACTAAATAGCAGAAGAGCAAATCCTAAAGATTCACTGATTTAAATACTGATTTGCTGACATTAAACAGTGAACTTTAGTACTGAATAAAACACTTAATTTAGAACTGCTAAATGAGTGAATCTCTGTTTATTACTGAAAGATTCACTAATTCCAATACTGTTTCACTAAAGAAATTAGTCTTGATCATTATTAAAATATATTATTTTATAGAAGGTAAATACTGATTCAGTAAGCAAGACAGGAGTGAATACAGGTATGACTTTTAAATTCAGTGATTTATACATTAATTTAAAGAACAAGGCTGCAGCAAATCTTGGTCATGACTATAAGATTGATCAGGATGCTACTAAAGAAAAGATAATGTATTAGAATAAGTGAGCTTATATAACTCTATAATTTAATAGAAACTAAATCAAGACCACAGCATTCTGACCAGAAACAATCTACTGTAGAATGTGTTCTGTAGTGCAGTATAAAGGATAAAGACCAATTCTGGTCCTCAATATTCATGTGCTTTATATCAGGTTGTTGAGTTCCTAATATCGTCCTAATGAGGTGATATAATGAACCACAGGCTCATGAAGGTTTCATTTATGCGACCTTTGGTTTTACTTTACAGCAGAAGAGATTAGATGGAGAAGCCAACATTAAGATTAATAAAGAGCAGGGGGATTTATATCAGACATTACAGACAGACACTCTGTGATAATGAACAGCTCATTACATCCTGCATAATGACCAAGGCATTAAAACCAAACTTTAGCTTCATATTACAATGAAAGATTCAATTATTTTTATATAGCAGATTTAAAACGGAAGGTCTTACAAGATAATGATTAATACCTTGATTGTGTTTAAGTTCAGTGGCTTTGATCTTTCTGTTGTTCATTTTTCCCACATTATTTATTTTATTAGAATTTTTTTCCAAAGCTTTTTTAACAGTAAAAATAATGACAGCATTTTTCTGCCAGTAAGCAAGTTTTTAGTGCATGTCATTTCTCTTTACTAACCACAGATGGAGAAGAAAATTTGGTGCTGGTTATGACATCCTGTTGGGAGAAGCAGAGCCAATATCCCTGCCTCAACCAGAGAGGCGTGTTGCTAATATAATTCCGCTTTAAAATAAAGTCGGATGCGAAAGATTCTAGTCCGACAAGGGAACGAGTCGCATTCTCAAATACAATTTCATCAGCCTGCTCAGTCTCTGGAAACCTCGAGGTTTTACCAGCCAAGAAACATTACACATGACATCATTTCTTGAGCTGTCCATGCAAGTGGTTGGGTGTAGAACACAAGAATGCTAAGCATGGAAAACAGGCAGTGCTCTTTAAATCTATCAAATTGTGCAAAAAGTGAAAAGACCTATAAATTGTACAAAAGTCTTCGGGATCTTTTTTTTTTGTCATGTTTAAATGTGCACAATAACAGGGGTAGACATGTAGAATCTAGAGATTTGAGTTGAAGAAACTGCATTAGGGAAATACAGTAAAATAATGATTGCTGTTTTGATCAGTCCACTACTTTTTCTACATAAATTTGGGACTAAGCACTTACTACATATACAGTGGTGTAAAAAAGTGTTTGCCCACTTCCTGGTTTCTTATTTTTTTGCATGTTTGTCGCACTTTAATGTTTCAGATCATCAAACTAATTTAAATATTAGTAAAAGATAACACAAATGAATACAACATGCAGTTTTTAAATAAAGGTTTTTATTATTTTGGGAAAACAAATATCAAAACTACATGGCCATGTGTGAAAAAGTTCCCCCCTCTGTTAAAACTGTGGTTTATCACAGTTCAATTTCTCTAGCCACACCCAGGCCTGATTACTGCCACACCTGTTCGCAATCAAGAAATTTTTTAAATAGGACCTGCCTGACAAAGTGAAGTAGACCAAAATAGCTTAAAAGCTAGACATCATGCCAATATTCAAAGAAACTCAGAAACAAATCAGAAAGAAAGTAATTGTCTGGGAGCCACCAGTCACACCTCCCTCCAATGCTCACACTCTCACTCAGTCTCTCCCTCCTACAAATCACCTACACCTGTCCTCCATTTACCCATCCCCTTTATAAGATCCCTATTCCCCATCACTCACTGTCTGATCTATCAGTTATGACCATAGATCACCCAGACTTCCTACCTCTCTTGTTCTCTATGCTTCTATGCTTCAATGCTCCTGGCTATGCTGTAAGCTTGCACTCAGTTAAGTGTATCATTTGCTACAGTCTCTTCTCAAGCTTTCCTGCGTATGCATATTTAGACCAAATAAAGACAATCTATTTTACTCCCGGTTTCTGACTCCTGGTCCATCCGTGACAGAAGATCGGACCTTAAAAAACCTACCTCGATGGATCCCCAACCAGCTTTAATCTCGGTTCCATTCAAGGTATTCATCACCACTCTCCAGGAGGCATCCAGCTCATGCTAGTGCAGCTGCACCGCTCGCCTCCTACAGCTCAATAGCACTTCCATCTTCCTACTCCGGCAAAGCGGCCAAGTGCAACGGCTTCCTGCGACAAGTCAGTCACTACATCAAGATACAACCTGCCAGATTCCCCACTGAACGCTCCAAGGTTGCTTTCCTAATCTCACTACTAACTGAGAAGGCTCCGTCATGGACGAGCGCGATGTGAAATGCCAAACGGGATTTCATCAGTGCGTACTCCCTTTTCACCAGGCACTTCGCTGAGGAGTTTGGTGTCGCAACTGCAACCAACAGTACAGCCTTCACCACCCAGGGAAAGCCCAGACTGAACTGCAGACGTCTGAGGGTGCTAAAGTACCTTATGCTCAGGCTATCCAGATTTTCGCCAGGAGCCCAGGTTCCAGTTTGGCTGTCAGACCTCCTCTAAGGCTGCCTCTCGGCCTCAGAGTCCCACCGAGGGCGCAGCTTGGCCTCAGAGTCCCACTGAGGGCACCTCTGTGCCCTAGAGTCCCGCCACGAGCACCGCTGCACTCCAGAGTCCCGGGGAGGGTGCCGCCTTGCCTCAGACCTTTCCTGGCCTCAAGTTCGCAGCAAATTCCGCGGTGTCTGCCGCTGGCAGCCGACCATCCTCATGCCCCAGATTCTGTGTACCTGTCCAAGACTTGCCTCCTACACCCACCCTTGATGGGTTGCGAGGCCTTCCTCTGAGTGTCCTGGCCGACCTGGCGAAGGTGGGATTGGGCCATCAGGAGCCGCCCCTGGAGGAGGGGGTAATGTCAGGGAGCCACCAGTCACACCTCCCTCCAATGCTCACACTCTCACTCAGCCTCTCCCTCCTACTAAACACCTACACTTGTCCTTTATTTACCCATCCTACCTTTCTTGTTCTCTGTGCTTCCATGCTTCCATGCCCCTGGCTATGCTTCTAAGGGAGCACTCAGTTACAGTGAGGAAAATAAGTATTTGAACACCCTGCTATTTTGCAAGTTCTCCCACTTAGAAATCAGGAAGGGGTCAATCACAATATATGATTTTTTAACTATTTATTTGTATGATACAGCTGCAAATAAGTATTTGAACACCTGTCTATCAGCTAGAATTCTGACCCTCAAAGACCTGTTAGTCTGCCTTTAAAATGTCCACCTCCACTACATTTATTATCCTAAATTAGATGCACCTGTTTGAGGTCGTTAGCTGCATGAAGACACCTGTCCACCCCATACAATCAGTAAGAATCCAACTACTAACATGGCCAAGACCAAAGAGCTGTCCAAAGACACTAGAGACAAAATTGTACACCTCCACAAAGCTGGAAAGGGCTACAGGGAAATTGCCAAGCAGCTTGGTGAAAAAAGGTCCACTGTTGGAGCAATCATTAGAAAATGAAAGAAGCTAAACATGACTGTCAATCTCCCTCGGACTGGGGCTCCATGCAAGATCTCACCTCGTCTCAATGATCCTAAGGAAGGTGAGAAATCAGCCCAGAACTACACGGGAGGAGCTGGTCAATGACCTGAAAATAGCTGGGACCACCATTTCCAAGGTTACTGTTGGTAATACACTAAGACGTCATGGTTTGAAATCATGCATGGCACGGAAGGTTCCCCTGCTTAAACCAGCACATGTCCAGGCACGTCTTAAGTTTGCCAATGACCATTTGGATGATCCAAAGGAGTCATGGGAGAAAGTCATGTGGTCAGATGAGACCAAAATAGAACTTTTGGGTCATAATTCCACTAAACGTGTTTGGAGGAAGAAGAATGATGAGTACCATCTCAAGAACACCATCCCTACTGTAAAGCATGGTGGTGGTAGCATCATGCTTCGGGGGTGTTTTTCTGCACATGGGACAGGGCGACTGCATTGTATTAAGGAGAGGATGACAGGGGCCATGTATTGCGAGATTTTGGGGAACAACCTCCTTCCCTCAGTTAGAGCATTGAAGATGGGTCGAGGCTGGGTCTTCCAACACGATAATGACCTGAAGCACACAGCCAGGATAACCAAGGAGTGGCTCTGTAAGAAGCATATCAAGGTTCTGGCGTGGCCTAGCCAGTCTCCAGACCTTAACCCAATAGAGAATCTTTGGAGGGAGCTCAAACTCCGTGTTTCTCAGCGACAGGCCAGAAACCTGACTGATCTAGAGAAGATCTGTGTGAAGGAGTGGGCCAAAATCCCTCCTGCAGTGTGTGCAAACCTGGTGAAAAACTACAGGAAACATTTGACCTCTGTAATTGCAAACAAAGGCTACTGTACCAAATATTAACATTGACTTTCTCAGGTGTTCAAATACTTATTTGCAGCTGTACCATACAAATAAATAGTTAAAAAATCATACATTGTGATTTCTGGATTTTTTTTTTTTTTAGATTATGTCTCTCACAGTGGACATGCACCTACGATGACAATTTCAGACACCTCCATGATTTCTAAGTGGGAGAACTTGCAAAATAGCAGGGTGTTCAAATACTTATTTTCCTTACTGTAAATGTACCATTTGCTACAGTATCTTCTCAAGCTCTCCAATGTATGCATGTTTAGACCAAATAAAGACAATCTATTTTACTCCCGTTTTTCTGATGCCTGGTCCATCCGTGACAGTAATTGAGATCTATCAGTCTGGAACAGGTTATAAAGCCATTTCTAAAGCTTGGGGACTCCAGTGAACCACAGTGAGAACCATTATTTACAAATGGCAAAAACATGGAACAGTGGAAAACCTTCCCAGGAGTGGCCAGCCGACCAAAATTACCCCAAGAGCACAGCAACGACTCATCCAAAATGTTACATAAGACCCCACAACAACATCCAAAAGACGTCTCTAAGTTACGTATGTAACCCTAGTTCCCCGAGGGAACAAGATGCTGTGTCGAAACGCTTTGGGAACGCACCTGAGTGTTCATGCTCTGAAATAATATGTGTAATCAGTCAAAAGTTGGACGCTGGCCGTCACCGATGAGGTGACGTCACAACTAGGAGTATAAAGCACATATGAGGGAAGGCAGCGGCAGCTTCTGTAAGAGAGAAGGAAGCGCTGCAGGGACGGCAGAGGTGTGGCATAGAGATGCAGCGTCTCATTCCCTCAGGGAACCAGGGTTACATATCTAACATAGAGACGTTCCCTTTCAGGAACTCAAGCTGCGTCGAAACACTTTGGGAACGCGTGTTCAATCACGCAAGACTGACCAGTCCCTGCCCAGTGTGTGTCTGTCAACACAGCTAGAGGAGGACTGAGGGGCCAGGAGTGGCACTGCGGTCTAAGTTGTAAAACTGCACAAAGGTCAGGGGGGGCGGACCAACCCGCAGCGTCACATATGCCACACCTTGGAGCTACCAGGAGGAGACTGACTCCGTCCCGGCGAACCCTCTCCAGAACTCCTGGAAGCAGCGCGACGGGGGGAAAATCGTACAGACACAGCCTCACACCCGCTTGAGACATGGCGTCCAGCCCTGGGGTGTCTGCTGCCTTGTTCAACCGGCCCGGGATGTAAACCACCCTCAATGAGAGGAGTTTTTCCTGGGCCCAAAGGAGGGCCTGCACAGGGGGGCGCGAATGCTAGAAGCACGGCCAGCATCTCCAGGCAATTGATGTGCCAGCGTAAATGAGGCCCCTCCCACAGACCTCTGGTGGAGCGACCACTCATGATCGCTCCCCACCCCGTGAGGGATGCATCTGTCATAAGCATTAAGCAACGACCGGGGACTCCCAGCACAGGGCCTAGAGAAAGAAACCAGAGATCTCTCCAAACATCCAAGGCCCGTAGGCATCACTGCGTGACCTTGATGGTGCGGAGGTGGTTGCCCCTCTGTGAGAATCCGCGGGTCCTGAGCCACCACTGAATAGGTCTCTTGGACAGCAGGCCAAGTGGAATCACACTGGACGCAGCTGCCATAAGCCCTAACAGTTTCTGGAACTGCTCACTGACAGTGAGAGGCTGCCCTTCTTTGACCTTTCTGACGGCCATAAGGATGGCCACAATGCGGGCAGAGAAAAGCTGCGCACGCAAAGTAGTTGAATCCCATATGACACCAAGACAGGTAGTTCTCTGTAATGGAGAAAGCACACACTTCCTGCCGTTCAGCCGAAACCCCAACGCCTTCATGTGGGCGAGAATGACATCTCAATCCCGGACCGGCAACTGCTCTGACTTAGCTTGGAGCAACCAATCGTTGATGTAGTTGAGGATGCGGATGCCCTGAGACCTCAGGGGAACCAGAGCCACATCCACACATTTCGTGAAGGTACAGGGTGAAAGGGCAAGGCCAAATGGAAGAACCCCATATTGGTAAGCTTCGGCCCCGAAAGCGAACCTCAGGAACTTCCTGTAAGAAGGTAGGATGGATACATGAAAGTACGCATCCTTTAGATCCACCGTGACAAACCAGATCTTGGATCTGCTTGAGGGTCAGCATCTTGAACCTGAGTCTCATGAGAAAGCACCCTGAGACGGCTCTAGGGGAGGCGAGATCTCCGGGACCACAACCATGCCGGGTGGAGACCAAGGAGAGAGTTCGTTGGAGCTGGCCGTGCCCTGAAGCACCGAGGCTGCATGCACTCGCCGCAGGGCGAAGAATCCGCCGAAAGTCGTGCTTCCGAAGACTGCGAGCGAGCGCTGGACCGAGCAGGTGGGGCTGGAGATAAAGGGCAATAGGGGGTAATATAGCGGGGGCAGGAAGGAATGCACGGCCGAAAAGTGTGCTTAATTTTCTTGCTTGCTTTCATCTCTTTTTTCTTTTCTTTTTTTTTTGACAAACAATATGACAAACAATATCACACAAACACACAGAACGCTTTCTGAAAAACGAAAGCTGCCGCTGCCTTCCCTCAATAATAAAAATTACAGCTTGTTAGCACATGCAGGAAAAAACCCAAGTAAAGACAAAATAAAAAAAATTATGCCCAAAGGCCCGAGTCACAAAGTGGTTACCGTTTGGCTAGTGATCTTATTTCAAATAAATAAAACTTTTTGACAAGAATGTGCAAAGCATGGTAAAATGCCAAAAAATGTGTGAACTCGCTGCACTAGTTCTCCATATGCATGAGCTCCCAAATGTCTTAAAATTGTTGGTCAAATTGTCAACTTCAATCTGGTTCTCCAGTTCTCAGACATCAGTGCATCAACCTTTTTGCATTTCATGTTTCCTTTTGCAACATAACCTTGACTAAAACAAAGCCACTTCCTGGACAGACCCTTCTAACTTATCATCATCTAACCTTGCCTTTGACCTCAGGAGCGTATCCTGAACATGAAAACGTCTTTGAGCATGCTTTATTCTTGCTGTTTACCTTGAGCTTCATAAATATATATTACGTTCGACCGCGATTTCATCCGTCGAGCTCTCGACGTGCGACAAGTTCCTTGTACCCGAAACAGATGAGGAAAGATGCAGAGTGACAGAGGGGACAAATTTCATTTCGCTGCCAAGAGCTTTTTCAATTTCTCCTGCCCTCGGCTGCTCATGCCTCTTGACCCTTGGGGAGTGTGTGTGTGTGTGTGTGTGTGTGTGTGTGTGTGTGTGTGTGTGTGTGTAATTGTGTGTATATGCACATCCCTGCCTCACATGTCCAAATTGCTCAATGTACATTCTGGCATGTCTGCCAGAGTTCATTTATCAATTCATTGTGAGGAGTAAAAATGTGTCATTTAGATGAAGGAATACACTCAAACAGACACAGCAGTCATTATTATCTACAATCCTAACACCATCTGCACCATCTAAATACAATCTCTACACAAAACAACACAACACAACAAACCAGGGCGCTGGCATAATAAAATCAGCAGTTCCAGCCTGGTACAATCGAGTGGAGTTTATTTTTAGCTTATATATTGTCAGTGTTTTATTCCATTTATATAATGGCAATTTGTCAATTATTACTATTTATTTAAAACCCCAATTCCAAAGAAAGTTGAAATGTTATGAAAAATGTCAATAAAAACAAAAAGCAATTTATATACAAATATTATTATTCTATATTTTTCCAGAAGAGAACATTGAAAACATGTACCTTTTTAAAAGAAAAATAAATGGTAATTTAGATTTAAAGGTTGTAAAAAGCTTTCCAAAAAACCACACAGAAAAACAGGTAAAAGTTTTGCAACTAATTATGTTAGTTACCAACTGGTCAGTAACTAACATGACTGGGTATACAATTGGTATCTTAGAGAGCCAGAGTCTCTCAGATGTAGAGATATACAGAGGTTTACCAATTTGTGAGAAACTGTCTACACCAATTGTGTAACAATTTCAGAATTATGCTAATTGATCACAGCCCTTCATCTTTTAACCATACAAAGCCAACTGTCATCATGTTCATGTTTTTTGCATGACAGGACCATACAAAATTTTGTATTAGAGCCGCTAAAATTGTTTGCCTTGAGGACAATTCTCTTATACTGACCACTGTATGTTCGACATGGCACCTCATGACAAAGAACCCTCTGGGGATTTGAGCATTAGTATTGTTGCTGATGATCCTTAAAACCCTGAAACTGAGTTACAGTACAGTGGCAAGGGTCACAAAAAAGCTGGATTGATTTTTTCGGTTGATTACCATGTTTCTTTATGAGAACTCTGATTGGGTTTTATATTTGGAGTCTGATTCTGCATCGTGATCTACTTTTGATTGGCGAGCCAGAGCCTATTGACCTACACATGTGGAGTGAACTTACACCCCCCTGTGGATTTACGGGATACCACAGCTAAGATTTGATCTCACACACTCTGTACACACTACCCGGGTAGAGAAAGAAAAATCAACACAAAAAACCTTTTTACACCATTTACGGTTGAGAAATATATTTACACCTACAGGATACAAGAGACTTTGGGACATTTTACTGTATCTCATTTCATTTTTTTAATTTTATCTTTATTCTATCTTGAGTTCAATGTCAAGCCCCCATTCTCTCACTTCATTGTGTTATTTTAATACATTTTTTTTTTTAAATTGTAATTAAAGTGCCGGCTGTTAAATTTCATTCATAACTGGGCTCAGTGTTTTTTTATCCTCCTAGAGTCGAACCTAAATTACTTGTGAACTCTTGAGTATAAATTCATTTACTATTCATTGTACAGTGTTACAGAATCTACATCGTGGCGAGCCAGCCAGGAGGATAAACACAGCCTGAGCACATTTTATTTTTATTTTTTGTACCAAGTGACATTTTATTTCCTGTAAAATTCTTTTGAAAGAGAAAGGGTTTTTGATAGCAAGATGAGTGTCTCAGATGTTGAAAGGCGCTACCATGTCAAAGCGAATTGCTCTGTATGTGTTTTAAGTGTCACTGATACAGATACTGATGATGATATTGCTGAAACTTTCAAAAGGTATGGGGTTATTGTGAAAATAGTGAGGGTAGACCCTAGCGCTGTACAGTCAGGGCAGCCAACTGCAATAGTAGAGTTTGATACACATACTCCTGTTTTAAGTTTGGAGCCAGAATTACCTCTAGAGGTCAACAATGTGCGAAACCCCACAGTGACTTGGCATATAGATACTGTTAAAGTGTTAACCCCACTCACTAAACAGTCAGATGCTCAAGCAGAGCACTCTTCTCTGGACTCCAGTGATGTTAGTAGTGGTGACACTGATTCAGATGTCGCTGATCAAAGCAGTTCCATCCTGCAAAGACGCAAGGGAAAATCGCAGCTTAAGAGAAGAAAAGTGAAATCCACTGTCCCAAAATCTGACAGCATATCTGATCCAGTAGTGAGGAAAAAGACAATGAATGTACTTACCACAAATGAAGTAAACCCACCTGAGGTGCAACGTATAGTTGTAGAGCATGTTATTAAAAACGACACTTCTGCTGTGCAAACACATACAAAGTGGCTGCGTTCCTTTTCTGGTAGGGTCCCAAAACCCCCCGATGAGGCTGACTTTGATACGTGGTGCCTCCATGTTGACCTTCTGCTACAAGATTCTCTGCCTCCAGATGTTCAGCAGAGGAAAATCCTTGAAAGTCTCTTACCACCAGCCTCAGATGTAGTCAAACAACTGGGTTCCACTGCCCCTCCAAAAGACTATGTTAAGCTTCTTGATTCTGCTTACAGGCTGGTGGAGTATGGCGACGGGATTTTTGCCAGGTTCCTTAATACTCACCAGGATGCCGGTGAAAAAGCTTCTGACTACTTACAGAGGTTACAGACCATTCTTAGCACTGCTGTCAGACGTGGCGGAGTAAAGGAGTCCTCTGCAAATCGACACCTACTAAAACAGTTTCAGCGTGGGTGCTGGGATCATTCTTTGATACTTACTCTTCAGCTTGAGTCTAAGGCGAGGACACCACCTGACTTTGCTGAGCTGTTGTTGCTTTTAAGAACTGAAGAAGACCGAAGAGCTGCAAAATTTGACCGGATGCAGCGACACATAGGTAGTTCGAAACATAAAGCTGCCAGTCATGTCCAGTTAGCTACAGATGTCTCTACTTATGGTGATTCTGAATTATTGCAAGCTTGTCTGTCTGAGACTGAGGCCTTGAGAAGGCAGGTGGCCGATTTAAAATTGCAGTTAGAATCCTCTAAATTTAAAAAGAAAGAGAGACATGAACCTGAATTAGTGAAGAGTTCAAAGCAAATGCCAGCTAAAGTTGAGACAAATGTGCAACATGTAACAAGTAAACCGCCAAAGCCGTGGTTCTGCTTTAGATGTGGAGAAGATGGCCATGTAGCCAGACTGTGTGAAGGCTCCATCAACAAAGCTCTTGTAGACCGAAAGTACAAAGAGCTTAAAGCTAAACAGGATGACTGGACAAAGAGGAATGGCATGCCGTTAAACCAGATCGGGTTTCAGTAATGGGACATACTGGGGCCCTTTGCCAAATCAAGTGTCCCCATGGATCAAAAAGAGAAGGTATACAAAATCAAAATTTTTCCAATGGTCTAGCTGATGATAGTGAGCTAACTTCTAGTATCATAGGTCCCAAATGTACAGCTGAAATCGTCATTGAAGGAAAACTTTGTATTTCCCTCCTTGATTCAGGGTCACAGGTGACAACTGTGTCCAAGTCTTTTTATGAAACTTACTTATCATCCCGTCCAATCCTTTCTTTAGACAATCTCATTGAGGTTGAGGGGGCTGGGGGGCAGACAGTGCCATATCTGGGCTACATAGAAGTGGACATGCATTTTCCTGAAGACATCACAGGAAAAGCTGAAACTATTACCACACTAGCACTTGTCATTCCTGATTACAAATTCAATCTTGAAATCCCAGTACTTGTTGGTACCAACACTCTTGATATCTTGTTCAGATCGTATGCCATGGCTAGAAATGGCTATACTGTTCTCAAAGAACTACCTCCATACTCAGCTCTAGTCCAAACCCTGTTGCGCAGACACACCATTGAACAACGAAATGGTAAAGTGGGCCAAGTAAAACTGAATGGGAAACAGAACGTCAAAATACCTGCTGGTCAGAAGATGGTTTTGGATGGATACGTGAAGGGCGTGTCTACAGCCACAAATGCATCCCTTGTGGTGGAACCATGTGCTTACCCCAACCTTCCTAGTGGCTTATTTCTTTGCAGTTATGTCCTCACGAGTCCCAGAAGGACCTCATTCAAAGTACCTATCCTTCTTCAGAACGAAACTGCCCACGAAATAACACTTCCAAGAAAGTGCTGCTTAGCTGAACTTTATGTTCCATCTGTTCTGTCATCACTGAAGGAGACTTCTGTCAAAGAGAAAGAGTCGAAACTCCTTCCCTCTGCAGTGGTTAGCTGCAATGCCATGTGTTCTACTACCCATGATAATAAGATCTCTTTAGATTTCACCAGCTCACCTCTCTCTGAAGAGTGGAAAAACAGGATTACAGAAAAGCTCAATTCCATTTCTGAAGTCTTTGCAACAAATGATCTTGACTATGGACATGCCACAGCAGTTAAGCACAAGATTCGTTTTTTTGACCCAACTCCTTTTAAACAACGGGTGAGACCTATCCATCCTTCTGATTATGAGGCTGTTAGATTACATCTTCAGGAGCTCAAAGATGCAAACATCATTCGGGAGTCTGAAAGTCCTTTCGCTTCACCCATAGTTGTGGTGAAAAAGAAGAATGGGTCCATCCGCCTCTGCATAGATTATCGAAAGTTGAACAATCAAACGATAAAGGATGCTTATGCGCTGCCCAACATTGAAGAGACGTTCTCCGCCTTAACAGGATCTAAATGGTTTTCTGTTATGGACTTGAAATCTGGGTATTATCAAGTCGAGGTAGAAGAGGAGGACAAACATAAGACAGCATTTGTGACACCAATGGGGTTCTGGGAATTCAACAGATTGCCGCAGGGAGTGACAAATGCACCCAGCACGTTCCAACATGTCATGGAAAAATGTGTGGGCAGCCTGCACCTGAAAGAAGTCCTTGTTTTTCTCGACGATCTAATTGTTTTCTCAAGCAGTTTGGAGGAGCACGAGGAACGCCTCATGAGAGTCTTAAACAGATTAAAAGAGTTTGGTCTTAAGCTTTCTCCTGATAAGTGTAATTTCTTCATGAAATCAGTAAAGTATCTTGGCCACATTGTTTCGGAAAACGGTGTGGAGACTGACCCAGATAAAATCTCAGCACTTACCTCCTGGCCGAAGCCCACTAACATCCGTGAACTGAAGTCCTTCTTAGGATTCACTGGATATTATCGGAGATTTGTTCGGGACTACTCGAAGATTGCAAAACCTCTAAATGCACTTACGGCTGGTTATTGTCCACACCGGAATAGAAAAGACTCCAGACCTCTTTCCAACGTTGACTTTAAGAAACCTTTTGGTAGCAGGTGGACACCAGAGTGTGATGTTTCTTTCCAGACCTTAATTGAGAAACTCACCAGCGCTCCAGTGTTAGGGTTTGCAAATCCTAAATTGCCGTACATCCTTCACACAGATGCCCGCCTGCAAGGCCTGGGAGCTGCCTTATATCAAGAGCAAGAAGGCCATCTGAGGGTTATTGCATTTGCCAGCAGGGGGCTATCAAATTGTGAGAAACGTTATCCCACCCACAAGCTGGAATTTTTAGCCTTGAAGTGGGCCATAACAGAAAAATTTTACGATTACCTGTATGGAACAGAGTTTGTTGTCATGACAGATAATAACCCACTGACGTATATATTGACATCGGCCAAACTCGATGCTGCTGGACACCGTTGGCTTGCGTCCTTATCAACTTTCAATTTCAGCCTTCAATATAGAGCAGGGAAGAAAAACGTGGATGCCGATGGACTGTCCCGTCGACCACACCCTCAATCAAATGTGGATTTCAGTTGTGAAGCTGAAGATGATCGTGTTTCTCAATTCCTCGCTCAATTTATGGAAGAAGGGAATGGAACCTCATTTCCAAATGACGCAGTAAAAGCCATTAGCAGGCGACATCAGTTGCATGAGCTTCCGGATGAAGAAGGAAACGGAGATCCCGTGCTTACTGCTGTAGAATGTTTGGCCATGAATGCTGATGCCATTCCAACTGAGTTTATGCAGGCAGATTTACTTCCTGGGTCGAGCACTCTCCCCAGAATGTCACCACAAGAGTGGATTGCTGAACAGTCACAGGACCCTATGATAAGCAGAGTAATTGAACTTTTAAAAACTGGCAAACGACTCTCTTACCGTGTCAGACGCCAAGAACCCAGAGAAGTGCAGTTGATGCTCAGAGTTATGGATCAATACACCTTCATAGATGGAGTACTATACAGAAAACGTATGGACCGAGGAAATCAGTTCCATCAACTTGTCCTTCCACAGAAGTTCAGAGAGATTGTATTGGAAGCCCTGCATGATTCAATAGGTCATATGGGAGGAGAGCGTACTTTGGATCTGGTCCGCACCCGCTTTTACTGGCCAAGGATGTTTCTAGATGTAGAACACAAAGTCAATACTTGTGAGAGGTGCATTAGGAGAAAAGCCAAGGCCCAAAGAGCATCCCCTTTAGTTAATATAGAGACCAGCAGACCTCTAGAACTAGTCTGTATGGACTATCTCTCTCTCGAACCGGATGGTCGTGGTACAAAGAACATCCTCGTTATCACTGACCATTTTACTAAATATGCAGTGGCAGTCCCAACATCTGACCAAAGAGCCAAAACCGTCGCTAAAACTCTGTGGAATAACTTCTTTGTACACTATGGGATCCCAGAACGTTTGCACAGCGATCAAGGTCGTGATTTTGAATCAGTTGTAATAAAATATCTTTGTCTCTTGTTAGGGATAAAGAAGACGCGGACTACTCTCTACCACCCGCGTGGAAATCCCGTGGAGCGGTTTAATCGCACACTGCTTCAAATGCTTGGAACCCTTCAAGAGGAAGACAAATTGAGATGCCGTGATCATGTTCAACCGTTGGTACACGCCTATAACTGTACCAAGAATTATACAACTGGTTTCTCTCCTTACCAGTTAATGTTTGGAAGCCTTCCCATTGATGTGGCTTTTGGTATCAGACCAGAAGGAGGAAAGAGAGTTACTTTCACTGAGTACATCAAGAAGCTGCAGGAAAGTTTACAGGAAAGTTACAAGATTGCTGTTGAGCACAGTAAGAAAACAGCCCTTCGTAATAAAGAGAGGTATGACCTGAAAGTGAGAGAATCTACCTTGCATGTGGGGGACCGTGTCCTTGTGAGAAACGTGGGCATAAGAGGAAAACATAAGCTTGCTGACAGATGGAGTAATACAGTCTATCAAGTGGTCAAGCAGATAAATGATTCCCCTGTTTACGTAGTAAAGCCTTTTTTCCATGAATGGTCCTGAAAGAACTCTTCATCGAGATTTGCTTTTGCCCTGCGGATTTTTGACTTCTTAAAATTCATCAAATGAAAATGACGACGTGGATAATGAGGAAGGGATCCTTTGTTCCGGAGAGACTTTTGAAATGGGTGAATCTGACTTTCCAGATGAAACTGCACAAGAATCAGTCCTAGACCATGATGTAGCAGAGGTAGATTATTATATCCCTCAAGACGCACCATGTCCTACCATTACCGTTATTCGAGAAACACTTTACAAAGACTCCACAGATGAGGATACCAGTGTGACAACACTAAATCCTAATGCAATGCCCTTTAAACCTTCAGAAAGCAGTAAGGTTCTGTACTTACCTGAGGAAGGCTTGGAGAAAAGCAGTCCGTTTGAAACAAATATGGGAAACTTACCTGTTGAGAGGCTGGATCCACAAGTTCTGGATGCTGATGACACGTCTACTGGAGAGTTGATCCTAAGTAGTACCCAACCTGTTGGACAGGAACAGGATGAAACAGAAAATAAGCCTGAAAGTAGTGAAACTGTAATTGTGGACACTGAGGTTGAGAACAGTGATATACCTGTTCCAGAAGTGCCAGAGCTCAGACGTTCTGCAAGACATAGGGAACCGCCTGACAGATTAAACTATAAGTCATTAGAGAATCCCTTAGTGCTAGTCATGCATTCCCTACAAAGTAGATTAGACAAAGCTTTTTCTCAGGCTCTTGGACCAAATGATTTCCCTGAGCTTAGGTTGTTTGCTCCTGATGAATCAATTATTTTGTAGATACACTACATGCGAGGACGCATGCAGGTTCAGGAGGGGAGGAGATGTAACCCCTTTAAATTGAACATTACCTTCTTGGGTAAATTAACTCTGTGAGACCCTTTTTTTTTATCTGTACGTTACCAAAGACACTCATGTAATTGTTGCAGTACTGTTTCCGCGCCATTAGAGGGCAGTTGACTTTAGTGTAAAGAGTGAACTGGTTGCTTTTAGTGCAGCTGAAGGAGCTAGCTGGATATGCAGCATGAGGTCAGAGTGATGTTCCAGAAAAATCACTTAATCTTGCATTTTTTTATATTGAATGTGTTAATCCTCTACTTAATGATGTTATAAATCATTCAGGTTGGAAATGCATTCCAGTTTTGCTGAAAAGATCTGATTTTTTCGGTTGATTACCGTGTTTCTTTATGAGAACTCTGATTGGGTTTTATATTTGGAGTCTGATTCTGCATCGTGATCTACTTTTGATTGGCGAGCCAGAGCCTATTGACCTACACATGTGGAGTGAACTTACACCCCCCTGTGGATTTACGGGATACCACAGCTAAGATTTGATCTCACACACTCTGTACACACTACCCGGGTAGAGAAAGAAAAATCAACACAAAAAACCTTTTTACACCATTTACGGTTGAGAAATATATTTACACCTACAGGATACAAGAGACTTTGGGACATTTTACTGTATCTCATTTCATTTTTTTTATTTTATCTTTATTCTATCTTGAGTTCAATGTCAAGCCCCCTTTCTCTTACTTCATTGTGTTATTTTCTAAGTTTTCTTTTTTTTGAAATTGCAATTAAAGTGCCGGCTGTTAAATTTCATTCATAACTGGGCTCAGTGTTATTTTATCCTCCTAGAGTCGAACCTAAATTACTTGTGAACTCTTGAGTATAAATTCATTTACTATTCATTGTACAGTGTTACAGAATCTACATAAGTCATGTGACTCATATTTTAATGGCGGCATGATGTGAATATACACATACAATGCAAATGAATAAGTACAGTTTTCATGTTTTAAAATATACCTCTACTCACGTCATGATCATGATTAATTAACTGCATGTGTTACACACAGAATGTCAGAGGGAATATATAATATATACTATACACACACACACACACCCACACACACACACACACACACACACACACACACACACACACATATATATATTATATACTGTATATAGTTAATTAACTGCAATTTCAGTAACCTCTTTAAGTCTGCAAGTGGTATAAAGCATAATAAACAAGAATAAAAGAGTATTATATTGAGGATAATAATAATAATAATAATAATAATAATAATAATAATAATAATAATAATAATAATAAAAAAACAAAAAAAACACCTATCTTGATGATGGCGGCCTTATAGACTGGCCATCTCCCTTTAGGCTCCTTGCTGCCTTGGCGCCACTCTACCAAATAAAAAAGTAATTTTGCTTTGTACACACTAAATATTCATTATTAAAATCTCAAATATATGTTCAGTTGGCAGAATTAACCTTTTATTCATCCTCCACCCACTTAATTGACAAAAATATAATTGGCTTGTTTACTACTGTCTACTGTCTTCAGCCCTAAAGGTGGGAATTCGCACCTCAGGCAATGGTAAAATAAATAAATAAATAAATAAATAAATAAATAAATAAATAAATAAAATAAACTTTTTTATTTATTAATTTATATATATATATATATATATATATATATATATATATATATATATATATATATATATATATATATATATATATATAAACAGAAATGTGAAATTTTTTTTTTGCATCTATATTACTTTCTTTGGGATTACTTTAATATTTCCTTTTTTATTTTTAACATTTAATTTTGAAGTATTAATGTCACCAGGACATTGCGCATGCGCAGACTCTGTTGCACACATTAACTTACAGATCTTGATGCAATGTGGTATATTTTTACAAAGTGATTTCGAAGTAATTTATGTATAACAATATTAATTCTGTCTATTATTATAAAAAATAACACAATTTATTGAATATTTAATAGCAAAAAGTCCAATACATTTCATAAACTTTGTATTTAAACAACTGGCTCTGTTTTATTTGTAGCCATTTTTATGTACATAAGATGCATATCTGTTACTGTACTGTTACTATTTTACAGTGCAGTTTGTCTTCTTTTATTTTTTATTTATTTAAATTTTTTTATTACGTTAATAACATTTTAAATAGTGGATACTTTGATCTCCATCGTCGTTCTACTGTAAGGTTGGAAATGCATTTTCTTGAACCTAAAATATATATATTTTTTAAATATATATTGGTTTTAATTAAATATATTTTTGATTTAAAAAAATATTTTATTGAGCATCACAACATACATACATACAAACATATATATATATATATATATATTTATTTTCTAAAAAGATATTTTAAATATATGTTAAATATATGTGTATATTTAACATATATTTAAAATATCTTTTTAGAAAATAAATATATATATATATATATATATATATATATATATATATATATATATATATATATATTACCGTACAGGTAATGTCATTAATTGGAAACATTTGAAAAATGATTTTGGATATAGAAACATGGCTCAACGACAACATTCCCAGCAGCAAATTTTTTTTCGGATCAACAGGATGGCAGTGGACTCTGGTAAGCGCAAGGGTATAGGTTTGTGTGTTTATGTTAACAAATCATGGTGTACAGACTCTTTTGTTAATGAAAGTCTTTGCTTTAGCATCCAGAGGAATGTACACTGCAGTTACAGCAATGCCTGAGAAGAGTCTACACATCCCGAAAGAAGCTTTTATCATTGCTGGAGACTTTAACCCCTCAAAGCTAAGATCTGTACTAACAAAATTTTATCTGAATGTCTCCTGTTTTACAAGAGGGGACAACACACTGGATCAGGTATATGCAAACATACCTGAGGCATACACAACCATTTCCCTCCCCCATCTGGGATAGTCTGATCAGCTCTCTTTGTTCCTGCTACCCAAATATACACCACTGATCAAACGGGTGAAACCAGCTGTCAGGACATTAATGGTACAGCCATTTCTTCTCTACAGCAATAGTTTCAGGATACTAAATGGAACATATTTGCCTCACAGGCCACGCTGGACTACAAACCAACACCACAATCTCTACCAACCAGCAGTGCCTTTCTACCAGACAAACTCAATCACTTTTTTGCTCATTTTGATCAAGGCATAGGAAATTTCACTTCAATTGCTGACTGTTTTTTCTAGTCACAGCATGCTCTGGTCAACTGGCAGAGGTCTTCACTGATATTTTTAATCTGTCACTGGCCCAAGCCATGGTTTTCACATGCCTGAAGACTACAACCAAAATGAAATGAAATACACAACAAAGTAGACATGGGTCTGAGCAGGTAGAATCCTGTATCAGACACAAATAGGACTATATCTCCAAAAACTTCAGCTACTAGTCAGTTCCCAAATGTACTGTATACATATTGTTCCCAGATGTACAGGGGGTGCTACACAGTGGGATAAATGGCCCTGTCCCATCTTTTTTTAGATGTGTTGTAGCCATTAATTTTAAAATTACCTAATATGTTTCTTATAATGTTACATTTTCTAATTTTACACATTTGATATATGTTCAAAATTGGGCTGGTAGTAAACAATAAAACAAATCAAATCACATTAATAGAAATCTTTAGGCCAATCAGAATTTAACAGTTCTGTGATGAATATTTGCATTGCAGTTATAATGATTATGATGATTAATCATTTTATTTCTTGCATGTTTAAAACAAACATAATTTCGAAAAAAAAAATCTCAAATCGCACAAAACATTAAAAAAGGGCTAAATCCATTGAGAAAAAAGAGATCTTTTTTCCTCCCCCTGCTTTCACCTTAAAAACTTTATCATCTCTTCCTCCTACCATCAAGCTTGTGCCATCACATATTAATGATGTTCAAAATTATATCATTACTCTAAATCAGGTTTTACACCGACAGGATCATTTTCTGTTTATTGCCTCTGTGAGGTAAAAGGCACAGGTGGACAAAAATGAGAGATACATTTCAACATTTTGAATAAGAGAAACAAAAAGAGATTTTGTTTTAAGGACAAATCTTCAAAAAGCCACCCAACCAATGTAAATTTCATGTAATTCCAATCCAATTTGCTCTTTAATAAATAATAAAAAAATAAGGAATATTTAGTTACTGTTAGCGTGATAAGTAAAATCTTTAATGTTTAAAATGTACATAAATGTTTTTTTATTATTTAAGTATTTACATTTGCTGAAAAATTTTGAAAATATTGTGAGCATTAGTGCTGTGATTGAGCGTACTGCAAGTCACATGACATAGGTGTTGAATTAAATGTTAAATCAAATTAAGTATTGAGCTTTCCGGAAAGTCTGCTGTTACTTAACGTTAATAAAAGGCGATTTAAATCAGAGTGTATAAAAGAATCCTGGCTCAGATCTTTTTAGTTTTTTCACTCTCTGTGATTTAACTCATCACCTAAAAGCAGCGTATTGATTTTCCTGTAATAGCTTTTAGAAATCTGTAAAACTTTCAGTGGGGCATTTAAAAGTGTGTGGTTATGATACATTATGTAAAGTTTTCAGCATCCAGTAAAAAACTACAGCAGGTTCAACTAAAAAGTTAAAATAAATTATTTTATATAAACTGCAAGCATACACTGGTAACTATAAAATAAGTATGTATTATACTTATAAAAAGTATAAGTATAATACAAAATATTGTTGAGTTGTGGAATAAATCATTGACAAATGTAATAACTTTCATGTCCTGGATTCCAACTTGACAAATGGTGACAAACTGCAAGTTAATTTTCTTTTAAGCTTGAGTTCTCTCTTAGAGTTTGTTGCCCTATCTGTTTTGAGTTTAGTCCTTGGATTGTTTAGTTTACGTAAACCCAGTTGTGTTGTTGAAATGAAATGAGTCTTGGGTCTACTTAAGTTTTTTAATTTTTTTGTTCTGTTTTTTTGCCATACATTTATGATGACCTGTTCATAATGTGCTTTACCTGGATCATGAACAATGATTGTGGTTTATTTCAAGTAAAGTTTAAGTTTACAAACACTGACTTTACTCACTGTTAGTACAAAAGTTGATTAGTCAGATTGTGCTTTGTTGGTCTGTTAATTTTCTGGTACAGTAGCTCCAGTGTCAGTGCTGTAACCTTTTGTTACAAAATAAAACCAAAAAGATCTTTCTCATTTCTGAATAAAAAACTAAAGCAGAACCAAGAGGATGCCTGTGTGTGCATTTTGCAGCTTCCTGTGAGACTGATGTTTCTGTAATATCTTGAAAATAAACCACCACAAGTAACTTTATTAGAGAAATAATTCCAGGACCTGCGATCCGTCGACTGAATAATTAAGCATTTTAAACCCGTTACGGAGTCATTAAAGTCTAAATGCAGGGCCAGGGAAATGAGAGGAGGTAAATTACAGCAAAAAGAAACGTCTCCAAAGTTGACGAGCTGAAACCATGTATGATTCAGTGAATCATGAGTTTCAGCCTGTAGGATGTGGATATAATTATTTCAGAACGCTGCGCAACAGGCTGCATACATTTGCATGATCTGGATGACGAATGGACCTTTTAGTGCATGTCACAGGATCATGAAAAGTGTGTGTATATATGTGTGTGTGAGTGTGTGTGTGTGTGTGTGTGTGTGTGTGTGTGTGTGTGTGTGTGTGTGTGTGTGTGTGTGTGTGTATGTGGAAATCCGCTCCCTCGTCCATGTCGTAATTACATCAAACTGTGGAATTAGTGTTTCTCTGCAGGCATCTTTTCAATTTTTCACTTTCTACTCTCTAGATAAAGCACATATCGACTCTATAAATTCACCAGCTCAGTTTTCACTCCACTCGTCCTGCACACATCAAGTAAATCAGTGAAATTAAAGCCTGGCTGTAAGAGAGTAAGTGGAAATGTCTCTTTTTTAGAATTTCAGGTTCCTTAACATTCACAGTTTAAAGCATTAGGATTCTGTTCGTCAGGGTTTTATGCTTTAGCTTTCTGAGCTTTAGAGACTGATTTCCTTAAGAGACCATCTGGCGGCCCAGTGGGTCCTGCGCACTGTAGACAGAGGCTATACGATTCAGTCTGGGCCCGGTTTAACAGGGTGTCCCCCACCCTGGTGAGGCCTAAACAGGCTCTGGTCATGGAACTGGAACCCTGCCTCTTCTAAGGAAGGTGGCCATCAAGGCGGTCCCTCCATCAGACAAATAGACCCGGTTCTACAGGTGGTACTTCATAGTTCACAAAAAGAACGGTGGGTCCCTATACGGGACCTGCATCAGCTAAACCGCTCACTTTTGAGACTCAGGTTCAAAATGCTGATCCTGAAGCAGGTCATGTCCCAAATCAGGCCCGAGGACTGGTTTGTGACTATAGATTTGAAGGATGTATATGTTCACATATCCATCCTTCCAGCTCACAGGAAGTTCTTGAGATTTGCTTTTGGGGCCGAAGCTTACCAGTATCGGGTCCTTCCGTTTAGTCTTGCCCTCTCACCCCACAACTTCACAAAGTGTGTGGCTAAGGCGCTGGTCCCGCTGAGGCTTTGTGGCATTCGCATTCTAAATTATATAGACGATTGGTTCATATTGGCTCAATCACAGCAACTGGCAGTACGGCATCAAGATGTCATTCTTGCCCACATGAAGAAACTGGGGTTAAGGCTGAATGCAATCAGGTAGGGC
Organism: Silurus lanzhouensis; assembly: GCA_039877035.1. Taxonomy (NCBI): domain Eukaryota; kingdom Metazoa; phylum Chordata; class Actinopteri; order Siluriformes; family Siluridae; genus Silurus; species Silurus lanzhouensis. The sequence goes on from JBCEWE010000483.1 coordinate 1,350,156, forward strand.
AATCCACTTTGTACAAATAAGGTCATGCTGTTAACCCTACATGCCTTACATATGTAGTAGGACCCCGGGTTCCTGTCTCAGGTCCCCATGCTGGGAGTTCCCCTTCAGGAACTCGAGCTGCGTCAAAACGCTATGGGGCGTTCCCATAGCGTTTCGACGCAGCGTCTCGTTCCCTCTGGGAACTAGGGTTATGGTCGTAACCTAGAGACGTTCCCCTTCAGGAACTCAAGCTGCGTCGAAACGCTATGGGAACGACCCCTGTGTGACCGCGCTCTGAACCACGTGTCTAATCTGACCAATAGGCGTTTGGAACGTGACCTCATCAGTGGGCGACGTCGCGTAAACAGGAAGCTACAAATGGCTGCGAGATAGACAAGACGCTAGCTCCTGCGAGAGAAGGTAAGCGCCGCAGGGATGCAGGGAGTGTGGCACGGAGACGCAGTGGCCTGTTCCCTCGAGGAACTAGGGTTACAGTCGTAACCTAGAGACGTTTCCCTTCAGGAACTCGAGCTGCGTCGAAACGCTATAGGAACGCCCCATAGCGTTTTGACGCAGCGTCTCGTTCCCTTGGGGAACTAGGGTTGCGGTCGTAACCTAGAGACATTCCTGGGCATCGCAAAACGATTACAACAGATGTGTCCCTCACAAAGTGGCCGCTACTCTCGAGGCCTCTGGGGGAGGTCACATCAAATGTGGCACATAAATTGCCTCAGGATGCTGGATGTACTTTAAACTTTAAGGCATTTTCTCCATACCTCGGAGGTCACCATGTATTGGTCCATACAGATCACACCTCTGTTTCTGTATGCCTTTCCCCCTATCACGCTGCTCCCAGAAGTTCTGGAAAGAGTTCACCGGGACGGAGTCCGTATCCTCCTGGTGGCCCCATGGTGGCCGGGCAGGCTATGGTTTGTGGACCTGGTAGCCCTTCTCGAACACCCTGCCTGGGAGCTTCCTCTTAGTAGGGATCTTCTATCTCAGACAGGGGGCACAATAATACACCCCCACCCAGAGCTATGGAGGCTATGGCTATGCTAGACAATTTAGCTAAATACTTTTTTTTTGATAGCACTTTGTCTTCTTTTGCAACCCTTAAACCCCTTGAACTTGAACAACCTTCTGATTGGCAACCCAACACCTTAACCACTGAGCTACCACTACCACTAACAAATAAATATACAGAACATTGAACAGTACTTGAGTATTTTACTCATATTGACAGTAGGCCAAACAAGTCTTTGAAAAAAGACAAAATAATAAAGCCATCATTTAAACAGGTCTCTTTAATTAACAAATAAACTCCTGACTTTCTAATCGGTAACCCAACACCTTAACCACTGAGCTACCATCCCCCACCTGTGCAAGCAGTCAATGGACCCAATGAACCAACATGGCTTCTTTTCCATACTTTAACAGCATGTAATTCTGTCTGGACTGCGGCTAATTGGAACCAACTTCACCACAACCTGTGCTGTAATGACTTCCTGACAATCCTACTTGTGTAAAACTATTAAAACCTTACTGTAAAACTGACTCCATTACAAGTTATGTCACTAATTACAGTATGACTTGAGTAAAATGTGGAGTATGTGATTTAAACAGTACTTGTGTATTTAAAAAATATAGTGAAATAGAAAATACATATATTGGAACCCAAATGCAGTTGAATAGAATTCAATGGACAAAGAAAAATAAAGTAACAAAGGTTAGATATACAAATATAGTGGATTAAAAAATAGATATATTAAATCCCAATTGTAGTTTAATAGAGAGCACAGTGCAAATTCAGCAAAGGGAATTGAGTAGGCCTGCTGTGGAATCGGTGAACCCCATGCTTCATAAAATAATCAGCTTCGATTGTTAATTGAGAACAACAAAAACAACAAATGTACTGAAGCTTGGGTAATAGTGTTGGTCATAACTCTCAGTAAATGATCGAATCCATAATTGAAGATAATTGAACATAAATGAATTTGTTTCGAATATTAATATTTGTAAATTTAATGAATAATTAGTTAGGTGTATATATATATATATATATATAGTTAACGTGACTAAATAAATAAATCATTTGTATTTAAACTTGTGCTTATTATTTAAAAATAAAAATATTCTGTGGAAAGTGAGACAATTGGTGGTTAAGAATAAAATGAAAAGTTCTGGACAATATTAAAAGCTACTATATTTTTGGCTTAAAAAGAGAACAATGTCCAATGGACGGAAGGTCCTCTTAAAAAACACTAAATCACCTTTGGCTTGCTCATAAGGGATACACTTGTGAATGTAAAATGTGTTGTTGCTTTGTTATAATTGTCATTTTTACAACATGTAATTGATTTGAATTTATAGCCTAGTCAATAACTTAGCATGCCAACATTGTACAGACCTGCAGCGCAACAGTTTTTTCTCAGGGGCTTTAAAAGATGCACAATGACTAAACAAAACATTTATAAAACATTAGTCAGGACCCTGACCTTGTGCTGTTTCTGCAATTTGTATCTCACTAAACTAATTATAATATAATGAACATGATCTTCATGTTTGTTTTGAATTTCTTGATTGATTTGATATTCATTGTCAGGTGCTGCATTTATCTACAATTTATCTATATCTTCAGATCAAAAACAAATTGACAAGTACAGAAATGTCATGCATCCTACAGTAACTATGTTAGTAAAATTTTAATCAATTTTAATATCCACAGTTTTTTCCAAGCTCAGAAGAAAATTTACAGTGAGTGATGACTAATTTGCACAACACCTGACAAGGTGAATTAACACAAGGGGCTTTTTTGTAACTCATGAGTCTCTCGCAGGTGTAATTAACCTTCCAGCTGCACTAATTAATTTGATTCCAACAAGGTCAAGCTCTTTAATTTTAACAATTAAGCTCCTTCCTGGTTTGCGAAAGTAACTTAGTTAGCATGTTGTTTTCATAATCCACAAATGAGTGAAAGTGTGTGTGGTGGGGGGCACGGTTGGCACTCATATCATCAGAGAGTTCTATCTTCATCCATCTGCTCAAAAAATGGCAATATTGCATGTGATGCTGGCACTGATGCATTTGAGTTTGATGGTGTTTGGAGAGTCAGGCCTGCTACACCATCAGGGTAATAAAGCAGTTGGGCACAAAAGTTGGGCAAAAGCGGTGCTAATAACTACATATCGTCTTCAACAGCACCCCCTTCAAGACCTACCCCATTCCTGTCTAACAGCGCGTAACACGCCAAATGTGACTGCCAACTGTTACTCAGGCTGCATCCCAATTTGGCTCCAATACAAATCTGGAACGTGACATAAACCTCCATTGTGGAATCGATACTGGTGCTTTTGGTCCTCCAGACCAGCCATGTTTTTATTTTGTGCACATCTTCCAATGACCTGGGGTTAAAAGAATGCCACTGCTTTTCTATGGATTCTTTTAGTCAGACTCATCCATTATGGCTATAAAAAATATGAATAAATGTCATGAATACACCATCCACTTCCTTTACAGACCTGAGCTGAACACAAAATGACCCAAAAATGTAAAGGTAAAGGGTTGATATCTTTCTGATGGCCAAGGGCAAGCACACATACTTTTTTGCATTCAGGCTGTAATGTTGCCTTTCATGGCGTGATTTATCATACGATAATCTGTCGCAGGACAACACGGGCTGTAAAGCAGTTCTTTTATGAACACGCCATAAATAAACCTGTGATGTTGCTTGGTATTCAGCACATAAAAGAAATTGAGGAGATGGGAGGAAAAAAGAAAGGAAAAGAAAAAAAAAGAAGACACAGACTGGTTACAATTTACAACAGATAATTATTTATATTTTCCACCATCACATTTTATTAGAAGAATTGCAGCAAGAAAAGTGAGACCCTGCAGATCTGTGGGTTAATTAGCTCATTACGTATTCATTTTATATCTTCCCTGGCAGAGAGAGTGTAAGAGAGAGAGAGAAAGAGAGGAAAAGATCCACTATTCCCAATCACTCTCCCTACCTTATTAAACACTACTTTAACACAACTTGAAAGATGGATTTGCACATCCAGCACTGTATTACAAAATAGGAAGGGTCTCATAAGAGTAATGTCCAAATTTCCCCAAGAAACTATGCATTTTCTAATTCGCACCATTCTCTGGTAGCACATGCATGATAAGATTAATGAAATACAGGAACCAGTTGTTTAAAACCGAACACAATTCTGAGAGATGCAGGTTCATCAGTGAGAACTAACAAACTGCCTACATAGCTAAATACCATGCATGAATATTAAAGGCCAGTGCTGTTAACAAGGCAAAGAGGGAGCAGGAATGTGATTAAGGATCGACGCATGGTGAAGGAATAAAATTATAAATAACACAATAAACAGATACAGATCGCATTTGCATGCGTTTGTTTTAAATTATGATAGCCATAGCATCATACTGACGGTATTAGGAGGTGGATTGATTCAATCACTTTTTCTAAAGTGAACATTTACTTTACAAAACTGTGGAGGTTGGTTAAAACGTGTTTGTTGGTTGTCCTCAGATTGAAAATCTTTATGGAATATACTATAATAATTAAAGATACCGTTAGATATGTTTTTCTACATCAAACTTCAGTGGGTTTAACTTTTATTAGATTAGATATTTTCCCTGAACATTCCAAAACCGTGGAGCATTTCTCCCCAGTGTGAGAACCCTTTAAAACTCCTTGACAACATATTTATTTACAGATTAGAGGATGTTGATCCCCATTATGTTTGTCCAGCTCAACTATATTCTTTAGAAATCAACATTTAAACTGAAAAATATTTAGCTTTACTTAAGATAAGTAAAATCAGTTATTTTAAGATGGCCAAAAGGAACAACAAGACCTGGGGGCAGGGTGTTTATGGCCATTAGAGAATTAAAGATTAATTTTACATCCATAAAACATATCTTGGAAATATCTGATGTAATGTTATGCACGGTTTGGGAATAATCCAACTCAGAAAACAAGTATGTATTTGCTGAGAGGAGTTTTTTTTCCCTTAAAAGGTCAGTCTACTGTAAAATAAACAAATTGCTTTAATAAAAGAAAATGTGCACACACACACACACACACACACACACACACACTCGCGCGTGCGCGCGCGCACACACACACACACACACACGCACGCACCATGTGCCATACTCTTCATCTTTCTTTCTGCCAAATATTTATTGATTTTCATTCATATTTATTATAGTGAGGGTCCTCTGAGATTTACACAAAATTGAGTTTTTATGGTTTCTGGGTTGTAAGAGCAGTGTTACTGTAAGTGTTGCTTTAAGCTAGAAACCAGAGTAACCCAGAGGCCAAAGTACTTTCTTCTCCACCCAAAGTGCCTTCCTGTGAATTCCAGCACAGTTTTGTGACTCTTTACTCATGCTGAATTTATTTTAGATAACGTCTTAGCTCTCAAGGATGCTGGGAAGCATCCTAGTCTTGAATCCAGAGCCATAATTTGTTGTCCAGCTTTTCCCACTAGCTAAGATCACTCATCTGTGATAAGAGCACTGTAACTACCCATTTTTCCGTAAAAGATTTGTTTACGTTCCTGAGTGGGGACTGGAGGAAAAACATAAAAAAAAATCAGCACAAAATTAATTTCAGCACTGACATTATTTCTTTTGCTTATCAGTTTAAGCGCTATCTGGAACTCCAGTAGATGAAAGTAAGTTATTCAGAGAAGAGAATCCAATCCCACTTCTGATAAAAATGAATGATAAAAAGTTTACAAATTACCAAATGTAGGTTTAAAATATAAAGCAGGGTCTTCAACTAAAATTGCTTTAGGTCAAGTAAACAAACCCTCATTGCTAACTGAGGTCTGGGCAATTATATACCTAAAAAAATGAATTAATGTTTTTTGCCAGACTAAAGAAATTAGTATGAACAACATGTTTATATGACACATTATACATGAATTGATAAAAGGAAAAATAAAAGATTGAAAAAATGCTAAAGTCCTTCTTCTTCTGCTGAAATGAGATTACAGATCATAAGTAATGAATGCATACTGTACCTCACTGGTTAAAAAAAAAAATCATCACATTTTACTGCACACTTTTTGTCTCTTCCTAACAAAATGTATCTAATGTTTAACATTGCTATCGTCTATGCTTTAAGTTGCATTGGTAAAATATCATCAGCAAGTCAAACTCAGAAAGTCAAACAGGCAAAACTAAAGTGCCTGTGTTGAAAGAATTAGTTCAAGAAACACTTGAAGAAATCTGTTCATTTGTACAGTTCCTTTAAGTCCATAAATTTTAAATAACCTTAAATAAAAATTAAATAAAATCTGTAAAGGGCCTGTTATGTTTTCCAAAAAATTCACTGTATTCTCAGTGAACACTCATATGCTCGTTGTTGGGCTGTGAGTGAGTGAGTGAGTGAGTGAGTGAGTGAGTGAGTGAGTGAGTGAGTGAGTGAGTGAGTGAGAGAGAACCCATGTAGATCGCTCGTACCGGGCTTTGAGCTCATTTATTTTCCGTGCTCTTACTTTGGACTGCTGAGGGTAAGTTTCTTCTGTCTCAATATTTAGATTCGTAATGGCGTTTAATGTTTCCACTTTTGACAACCGCAACAGACTCCGAGCAAATGAGTCACACAGGCCTCGTACAGCTGCGTATTTTTCCACGCATTCATCTCGAAAAACTCGTTTGTTAGCATCAACTTTCCTTATTTTTGAGAATTGCATTGTTTTTCACTCACTGAAAGTTTTATCTGCGCATCGCTCTCTGCTGTCTTCACTGCACGCACAGCTGCACGTCTGATTGTAGCACCAGTGAGCATCGTAATTGTAGTAACCACCAGTGGCACCACAGAACCCAAATGGCTCAACTGAGCTGACCTTGATGTGTCTGATATCAATGTGATTTCATTAGAAAATAGCGTTTGGCATATATTTATTTCATTATGTGAAAAGGCTTTGCGGTCCGGCTGGCGACCCCTGAATAGAGGAAAATTCCGTGAGTTACTCGCATATATTGATGATTTCACACTGCAATTCCACACAGCAGTATTTCACAGGACTCCAGATGTTTATAAGTTATGCAGAATTTGCACATGTGGATGTCTCATCTATGCAGAATTATAACCTTGAACTATAGCAAATTTTTGTTTATACAACTATTTCACAATTACATGCACAGAGAACATTGTAGGTGATGTGTTAAATATATTTTATTTGGACAAAACAATGAATTTTCTAAAACTGATTAACATCAGCCACCCTTTAATGGTTTCTGAAATGGTAGGACACCTAGTTGTGTTTCTTATCCAATGTGCTTAACTGATAGATGAAGATGAAAGATATAAAACTGTTTATGGTTTTTCATTCTACAAATAGATTCTGTATAAAATGAAGGACAAACTAAATAACTTCCTTACAGTGCTAGATAGAGCCTTTGTTCTATCTCAGAGTTTAAGGTTCTCCATAAATGCTAAGAAAAATGGATCATAAGAGGTTTTTTTAATTGATCTTGTTTAATGATCATTTTGCTCCTTCAGGCTTGAAGGTCCTCCCTCAAATGGCCACCTATCAAAACAATGATTGCTGCAGAAGGTCTCCTGGGTCTTGCACAGTGTCTGGCCCAATTATTTAATGGAGTACAAAGTTTGTTTAATTCAATCATCCTAGCAAGGATCTCACATGAGTATAGATTGATCTCAAATCCATAAAGCTTAAAAAGCCTTTTTTTTTCCAGCTAATTTGGTGGAGACATTTATTTAACATTATTGTTTTTGTTTTTTAATCTATGCCAATTAGAAATGTAGAACAATCAGAAAAAAGTCAAGCAACAGAAGGTTTTCAGTGAGTGGAGTGTGTGTGTGTGTGTGTGTGTGTGTGTGTGTGTGTGTGTGTGTGTGTGTGTGTGTGTGTGTGTGTGTGTGTGTGTGTGTGTGTGTTGGAGATTTGTAACTCAGCACCAGGATGTTCTATCAGGATGGAAGATTGTGTGGCTTGCAATACCACCTACTGACCGAGTGATTTATGGTGCTGCGGAAGTCTAAGTTGATCCACAGCAAATTAAAGGTTTCCACTGAAAGTTCTTATCTGGGAAAGAAACCTCTCTCTCTCTCTCTCTCACTCTCTCTTTCTCTCTCTCTCTCTCTCTCCCCCTCTCGTTCTGCTAAAAGATTTGTCAGGCAGCATGTGATTTAAGCCATGCCATATCAGATGGTGGAAATGCCCAGGGACTGGGTGTGAGGTATGAATGCCTTTCAGCAGGGGGTACAGGAGGAATAAATAAAGTTGCTGAGTTATGATGAGATCACTCACATCATTATCAAGCATTTTGGGCCATGTTGCACATGCTGCCTACAAACTCCTGATGATTCTGTCAAAGGAATGCTGTTAATGTTGCCAACTTAGCAGATCGGCCTTGTGTTTTGCTGACGCACCAAGCATTAAAAAACTTCTAATAAAAAAGAAAAAACTTTGGTTGACAAGTCATTACTGTGAAATGAGCTTCATTGTTCCCAGGAAATGACAAGAGAAATACATTGTACTACATTAATTTATTCATTCATTCATTCATTCATTCATTCATTCATTCATTCTCTCTCTCTCTCTCTCTCTCTCTCTCTCTCTCTCTCTCTCTCTCTCTCATGCTTGCAATATGATCTGAAAAGGAAGTAGAAAAATTGCACCACAGAGTGCAATTAGAAAAAAGAAACATTTGGATTTTGTTTTAGACATACACAAAAAAGACTGGTTCAGTTTTCATTGTGAAACTATGGCTATTTCATGGCTATCTAAACTATGTTTAATGAACTCTAAGCATAAATATATTTCACTTCTGTTCTATAACCACCTCCTTTGCAAATCTGAACTGAATTTCTACTCCCAGCTTATACCTAGCTACACAACAGATGATTTCTGCATGGATTCTGACTGGTCGAAAGGTGTTCACTACTTTTTAAAACATCAGCTCTATGTGTCAGAGAAAAATGGGTGATTGAGCGAGTGTTTTAGCTGCTATACCGTGTGTAAACACAGGAACTAACTTCAACAAGTAAGATATTTAAGAAGAGACTTTTTCACGGGTGATTATTATAATTTTTTTTCACATGCCAAACAGGCAATCACAGCACATCACAAGTAATACTTTCAAACAAAGAAGGTTTCAAAAGCTGACATTTAAACCCAAAGCTGAGGCTGATTTGCAATTTGTGGTTTAAACCCTTAATGTGACCTGGCGTCTTCAGATGATCATTATTCTTCCTGTGCTTATGAAGTTCTCGCATGAACTTGAAATGTAAATGTGATGATAATCAGGCTGTTGGTCCACACCTATAAGTGTCCTGTCATATCAGAGGTCACAAACAAATTGGACGAAGCCTCCAGAGTAAACAGCCCTCCATGCCTCATTAGGACTTGAGCAGGTCCACTGTTCAAATGAAACGAATTGACCCAGAGTTGATGTTATCTCTCTGAGAAATGCAGGATGAGTTTTAAAAAAGTGTTAACATGTGATTTCCTAATTGTTCTCATTTCCCTGCCTCAATTTGCATCTCATCATCAAGGACTGTTTGTTAAAATGTAGAAATAAGTTATTTAGACAGAACAGTTTTGTTTTATTAAAGGAGGAAAAATTGACACAAAAAAAAAAAAAAACCTTTACAAAGAGGGTCGACTTACTGGTACCCTTCAGGGACTAGAGCTGTGTCAACAATGGTTTAGGGATGTTTCCATGTTGTACACCTCCACGCCGGTCACCACCATCATGTCGGGGTCTGCCTTTTTTACGGACCTGCACACCAAGGTGTCAGGGTCTTGAGCTAAACCTTACTCGGCCCACCGTCTTCAGTCCTAAGGTCTCACTATATGCTAACTTAGTTAGACTAAAAGAGTGCGGTTATGGGATGACGCCCAGAGTTAAAAAGACGCTGGCTGGCTATCTCTCCCCGGGTGTCACATCGACCCTAAAGACCTTCATACTACCTAGGTGTTGGTGGGCAAGGCTTATGCCTCAGCAGGTCAAGCTGCAGACTGTCTGCACACCATGGCTGTGCTCCAAGCCTATCAGGCCGACCTGTTATAAGAGCTCGACGTGGGAGACAGCCTTGGTAGTCAGGAAGTCCGAGAGCTTCGTTGAGCTTCAGACCTGGTTCTTAACGCATCAAAAGAGACCACTAGGGCCATTGACTCGTCCATGTCCACCCTGGAGTCCACCAAAAGGCATTATTGGCTCACCCTCTTTCCAGGGCCCCCCCTGGTGCCAACTGTTCGGCGATGCTCTTAATACAGTCGTCAATAGATTTCAAGTGGCCAAAAGCAGTCAGCTGTGTTCTATCGCTTTCTCCCGGTAGTATGGGGCTGCTCAGCGGGCACAGCCCCCAACCCCAACCTAGCACCTCTAGGGCACAGAGAGCTGCAAAAACAGAGCATCAGCACTCGCACTACCCCTGCTAGGGATCCTGGGTGAAGCTGGACATCACAGGACAGGACCATCTAGGGCCCCCACTGAGAAAAGGTGCTCCTCATTATACGGTATACGTAGCTCCGCCTCTAGGCACACCAGAGATCAATCTCTAGAGACTGATTCCCTTAAGAAACTATCTAGCAGCCTGACAAGTCTGGTCAGATGTGTCTCAATCAGGCATGCACACTGTAGACAGAGGCTATAAGATTTAGTTCGGGTCTCACCCACCCGGTTCAACAAAGTGTGCCCCACCCTGGTGGGACCCGAGCAGGATTTGGTCATGGAACTAGGAGTAAATACTCTCTTGAGGAAGGAGGCCATCAAGATGGTCCCTCCACTCTTAGGAAGGGAGAAGCCCAGAGCTGTGCAGACTGTTGCTCTGGCTCCTGAGCAGGCACAGCTCCTAGCCTCTTGTCTCTCCAACAAGGTGGTAGTGACCATCCTTTAATCTAGAGCTATATCGTGCCGCACTTTCCATTGGACTAATACCACACTTGATTCAGCGACAATCTTTTAATTTTAGACATAAACTGGAGATTTGAAATGGGTCTGTAAATTGATAGCATGTTTGGATCCAAACTAGGTTTCTAATGAGGGGCTTAATAACTGCTAACTTGAGGGATTTAGGGACATGACCTAAAGATAGTGAGGAGTTAATAATATTGAGAAGAGCTTTACCAGCTGTATGTAACACTTCCTTCAATAGATTAGTTGGAATGGGATCTAACTGACATGTTGTTGATTTAGCTTTGGTAATAACATCATACGGCTCTTCCTGTCCTATACATGTAAAGAAGTGGAGTTGTGGAGTTTTAGGTGAGATTGTGTCAGGAGATGCTGTCAGAGGTTGTACCACCACAACTGTTTTTCTAATACTATAAATCTTTTCAGTGAAGAAATTCATAAAGTCCCTACTACTAAACTGTGATAGAACACATTTTTTAGATACCTGATTTGTTGTTAATTTAGCTACTGTACTGAAAAGGAACCTGGGATTGTTTTTGTTGTTTTCTATGAGTTTGCTCAGGTGTTCAGCTCTAGCAGCTTTTAGTGCCTGTCTGTAGCTGAGAATACTGCGCCCATTAGGGTTGCAAAAGCCTTAGTGCCGGTCCCAAGCCCGGATAAATGAGGAGGGTTGCGTTAGGAAGGGCATCCAGCATAAAAACATTTGCCAAATCAAACATGCGGATGATCCGCTGTGGCGACCCCTAATGGGAGAAGCGGAAAAAAAGTTTTATTACATTTTTAAACAGATTTTTCTTTTCTTTTCTTTTCACTCACGTCTGCAAACATGCATGGCTAATTCACGTCATGCCAAAATGCTAAACAGCATCATTTATTCAAAGCAGTTGCGTATCGCTGAAATCTGTCGATGTTAACACAATCTTGCGTCTTTATGTATATGTGCATTTAAATGCATAGCTCAGAGTCAGTAAGCAACCTGCACCTCACCGGGTCCACTGGGACACAGTGCAATTTGAATAAACACGTGCTTAATTGTCACGAGCAGAAATCCTCTTGACGTGTTTATTAACCAGCCCTGATACATTTTCATACACTTAACTACACACCTTTAAATCTGCATAATCACCTTTTTCCAACTCTGTTGCTAATTTTCTTTAATTCTTTACTTAAATGACACTACAGTCCATGCCCACTCACTATACATTGTACTTTTTTAGGCAATGAAAGGCTTTTTTTTTATTTATTTTTTTATCTTTTATAGTTTTTTTTCTTATAGTCATAACAAACTGACAATACCAGTCTGTAATGTTATATTTATCTTTAAACCTTTGTAATGCTATACTGTTATATTACACTACACTACACACACATGCACAATGCTTCCATAAATATAAAGAGAGTGAGTGTGATGTAGCCGCTGGTGTTGCTGTGCGTCCACCCGATAGGTTTTCCATCACACTGATTGCTCGCTGAATTAAAGAAGCTGCTCACTGCACCATCGTCCATCTTTCTGTGGATACCAGCAGATGATGAAGCTTCAACCTCTGCTGTGATTTATGAGCTAAACACCACCATGTTCCTGAGAAAAGGAGAAATAATTGAAGGAAAAATTAAAAGGGGGATAAAAATTTATGTAGCAGACATTATATAACATTTTCATTAAAATAATATTTAAATTATCATCTTTAATTAAAAGATATACATAGTTGTAATGCAATGTAATACATTGTTATAAAATGTGATATGGTTACTGTAAAATTATAAATGTAATATTGATGCTGCATCAACCCAGCCATTAGGGTTGCACAAGCCAGTGCACTCTGACTTCGATGATTTACATAATTTAAAACACTGTAATTACTTTAAAACCTTTACAAGACTTTTTTTTTTCATGCTCTATGTTAAGTTTGGTTTCTCTAATAATAAACATAGATTTGCATAAACCATCCATATTTGAATTGAATATTTGAATTGAAAATTTTATATTTAAGAAAATTAGAATATTGTGAAAAAGTTCTATATTGGAGACTCATGGTGTAACACTCTAATCAGCTAATTAAACCCAAACACCTGCCTTTAAAAGGTGTTTCAGTCTAGTTCAGGCTACACAATCATGGGGGAAGACTGCTGACTTGACAGTTGTCCAGAAGAAGATCAAAAAGGTGAAATGAAGCCCATTTAAGAATTTGGGGGAGATTCACAAAGAGTGGACTGCAGCTGGAGTCAGTGCTTCGAAAGCCACAACGCACAGACGTATCCATGGGCTACAACTGATGCACTCATTGTGTCAAGCCACTGCTGAACCAGAGACAACGTCAGAGGTGGACAAAGGACAAAAAAGACTGGACTGTTGCTCAATGGGCCAAAGTTGTCTTTTCAGATGAAAGGAAATTAATTTTTAATTTCATTTGGAAATCAAGGTCCCAGAGTCTGGAAGAGAAGAGGAGAGGCACAGAGTCCAAGTTGCTTAAGGTCTAGTGCAGGGGTCACCAACGTGGTGCCCGCGGGCACCAGGTAGCCCGCAAGGACCACATAAACGCAAATTTGTTATTTCAGATCAAACTAAAAACTGTGTGTATCAAACTGGCAGCCCTTCACATTAATCGTTACCCAAGAAGTAGCTCTCAGTTTCAAAAAGGTTGGTGACCCCTGGTCTAGTGTAAAGTTTGCACAACCATTGGTGGTTCGGGGAGTCATGTCTGCTGGTAGTGGTCCAATGTGTTTTATCAAGTCCAAGATCAGCAAAGCCATCCACAAGAAAATTTTAGAGAACTTCAAGCTTCCATCTGCTGACCAGTTTAATGGAGATGCTGATTTAATTTTCCAGCAGGATTTGGCACATGCCCACACTGCCAAAGCACCAAAAGTTAGTTAAATGACCATTGTATTGTCTGCTTGACTGGCCAGCAATCTCACCAGACCTAAACCCCAAAGAGAACCAAAAAATGCAAATGAGCTGAAGGCCACTGTCAAAGAATTCTGGGCTTCCATACCACCTCAGCAGTGCCACAGAATGATCACCTCCATGCCACACCAAGTATTGAGTGCATTAATAAAAAATTAACATACTTTCCAGAAGGCCAACAATTCAATTTTTTTATATATATATATATATATATATATATATATATATATATATATATATATATATATATATATATATATATATATTAAATATTCACATTTTTTGAGATTTTTTTTTCTTTAATGTAAGCCAAAATCATAAAAATGTAAAGAAATAAACAGTTGAAATATATCAGTCTGTGTGTGATGAATCTATAAAATATATGGGTTTCACTTTTTGTATTGAATGACTAAAATAAATAAACTTTTTAATGATATTCTAATTTATTGAGATAAACCTGTATATGTAAAGTTTGTGCTTAGTTGCACCACTGAAAATAGAAATCGTTATGTTACATTTCTTCCTGTTGTTTCAAAGATTAAAGGCACAATCGCTTTCCAATAGTCTGCAGTAACGTGGTTGTCAGGGATTCCCCTGCCACGCCCCCCTCAGTAGCTGTCCGAGATTCCCCTGCCATGCCCCCTTTGGCCGCCGTCAGAGATGCACCCTGCCACGCCCCCCTCGGTAGCGTTCATGGTGCCTCATTATCCCGTGCCTGCCTAATCACCGACAGCCGTGACTCGTTATGGTTCTGGCTATATAAACACACGTTCTCGAGTCACAGGCTGTCGGTCCTTGTATTGTCATGCTGGTGATACCCGTGGCTGCCCGACCGCCAGCATTCCCCGCTGGTTCCGTTCCCATTGGATTACTCTTAGCCGCTGCCGTTTACTTTCGTTTCGGACTCAAGGTTTCAGTTTGGATTACTCGTTTCGAGCGGATCTTCTTTGTTTGTTTTCTCGCCTTGGCAGCAGTGAGTGTTTTGTTTGTTGAACTGTTTTGGTTTAAAATAAATAAACTATGATTGACTTGCTTCCACTTCCGCGTCCTGTCCGTCAGCCTGACAGAAGGACCGACCAAAACCGAAAGCGGAATCGCCCTCCCGCGATTTCGGCCTGCGATGAAGTGGCAGCCGAACCCAGCCTCGGATTTTCGCCGGGGATTCCAAGCTGCTTCTCGTGGCTCAAAGCCACAGAAGCCGGAGCACAAAAGCGCGGCTGCGCCACGCCCCTCCGCGAGCGCGAGGGGATTTCCGGCTCGCTTCTCCGGGAAAGGAGAAGAATTGGACGGGTTTCTGGGAACATCGGCGAGTATGTGGAGGAAAATTCTTCCCAGTTTTCCTCCGAAAGAGCCAAGATCGCCTTTTGCGTTTCTCTCCTGTCTGGTGATGCTCTCTCTAAAACCAGCAGGTTATGGAGCGCCAATGGGGGCAATTTCGGCTCACTCGCCGAATTCTGCGAGCTTCTTCTGGGGATGTGTGGGATGGAGGTGGTGGATCTCCACGGCAGTCCCCTTGAGGATGAAGAAGCTGCGTTCCGTGGTTCTTCAGAGCGCGTGGCACCGTTTCAGGATTCTCAAGGGTGCTCGGTTCCATCCCTGGGCATCAAAGAACGCGAGGCTCAGTTCCCGGGTTTCCACGGACACATGGCCCTGCCCCTGGGTCAGTACAAGCGCGCTGCTGTGTTCAGGGGTTCTCGTGGACGCTCTGCACCATCTCCGAGCGTCTGCGAGCGCGCCCTGGCATCCCAGCATTCCCAGGAGCTGTCCGTGCTGGCACCAGGCGTCTACAAGCGTGCTGACCTGTTTCGAGGTTCCCGTGGGCGCGCCTCTTCGCCACAGTGTCTCCAGGAGCGCGCCTCTTCGCCACAGTGTCTCCAGGAGCGCGCCTCTTCGCCACAGTGTCTCCAGGAGCGCGCCTCTTCGCCACAGTGTCTACACGAGCGCGCCTCTACGCCACAGACCCGTCACGAGAGAGCCGAGCCGCCACAGACCCATCACGAGCGCGCCTCTACGCCACAGTGTCTCCACGAGCGCGCCTCTATGCCACAGTGTCTCCACGAGCGCGCCTCTACGCCACAGTGTCTCCACGAGCGCGCCTCTACGCCACAGTGTCTCCACGAGCGCGCCTCTACGCCACAGTGTCTCCACGAGACTCTGCACCATCTCCGAGCATCTGCGAGCGCGCCCTGGCATCCCAGCATTCCCAGGAGCTGTCCGTGCTGGCACCAGGCGTCTACAAGCGTGCTGACCTGTTTCGAGGTTCCCGTGGGCGCGCCTCTTCGCCACAGTGTCTCCAGGAGCGCGCCTCTTCGCCACAGTGTCTCCAGGAGCGCGCCTCTTCGCCACAGTGTCTCCAGGAGCGCGCCTCTTCGCCACAGTGTCTACACGAGCGCGCCTCTACGCCACAGACCCGTCACGAGAGAGCCGAGGCGCCACAGACCCGTCACGAGAGAGCCGGGCCGCCACAGACCCGTCACGAGAGAGCCGGGCCGCCACAGACCCGTCACGAGAGAGCCAGGCCGCCACAGACCCGTCACGAGAGAGCCGGGCCGCCACAGACCCGTCACGAGAGAGCCGGGCCGCCACAGACCCGTCACGAGAGCGCCGGGCCGCCACAGAGTCTTCACGAGAGCGCCGGGCCGCCACAGAGTCTTCACGAGAGCGCCGGGCCGCCACAGAGTCTTCACGAGAGCGCCGGGCCGCCACAGAGTCTTCACGAGAGCGCCGGGCCGCCACAGAGTCTTCACGAGAGCGCCGGGCAGCCTCAGAGTTCCGCCGAGGGTGCCGCTCAGCCTCAGAGTTCCGCCGAGGGTGCCGCTCAGCCTCAGAGTTCCGCCGAGGGTGCCGCTCAGCCTCAGAGTTCCGCCGATGGTGCCGCTCAGCCTCAGAGTTCCGCCGAGGGTGGCGCTCAGCCTCAGAGTTCCGCCGAGGGTGCCGCTCAGCCTCAGAGTTCCGCCGAGGGTGCCGCTCAGCCTCAGAGTCCCCAGGAGAGCTCGCTCCCGGTCCAGAGTCCCCAGGAGAGCTCGCTCCCGGTCCAGAGTCCCACAGAGAGCTCGCTCCCGGTCCAGAGTCCCACAGAGAGCTCGCTCCCGGTCCAGAGTCCCACAGAGAGGTCAGGCCGCGAAGGGGTCGTCGTACCGCCACCCGGCCGCGAAGGGGTCGTCGTACCGCCGCCTGGCCGCGAAGGGGTCGTCGTACCGCCGCCTGGCCGCGAAGGGGTCGTCGTACCGCCGCCTGGCCGCGAAGGGGTCGTCGTACCGCCGCCTGGCCGCGAAGAGGACGTCGTACCGCCGCCTGGCCGCGAAGAGGACCACGGCCCGCCCCCAGGTCCTCCTCAGGTCGACAGCTCGCCCCCAGGTCCTCCTCAGGTCGACGTCGGGCCTCCAGGTCCTCCTCAGGTTGACGTCGGGCCTCCAGGTTCCCCTCATGGCGACGTCGGGCCTCCAGGTTTCCCTCATGGCGACGTCGGGCCTCCAGGTTCCCCGCAGGGCGACGTCGGGCCTCCAGGTTCCCCGCAGGGCGGCGGCGGGCCCCCAGGTTCCCCGCAGGGCGACGTCGGGCCCCCAGGTTCCCCGCAGGGCGACGGCAGAGCTCTCCAGAGGCCCTCCGAGGGTGTCGTTCCGGGTCAACGTCCGAGCTCTCCAGAGGCCCTCCGAGGGTGTCGATCCGGTTCAACGTCAGAACGCTCCAGCGGCCCTCCGAGGGTGTCGTTCCGAATCAACGTCAAGGTGCTCCAGAGGCCCTACGAGGGTGTCGTTGCGGTTCAACGTCCTGCCGAGGGTGCCTCTGTGTTCCTGGTCTCCGTGGAGGACGTCTCTCCGCCGCCTGTCTCCAGGAAGGTCGTCGCTCCGCCGCCTGTCTCCGTGGAGGACGTCTCTCCGCCTCCTGTCTCCGTGGAGGAAGTCTCCCCGCTCCAGGTCTCCGCCGAGGTCGTCGCTCTGCCTCCTGTCTCCGCCGAGGGCGTCGCTCGGCCCCTGGTCTCCGCCGTGGACGTCGCTCGGCCCCTGGTATCCGCCGAGGGCGTCGCTCGGCCCCTGGTCTCCGCCGTGGACGTCGCTCGGCCCCTGGTCTCCGCCGTGGACGTCGCTCGGCCCCTGGTCTCCGCCGTGGACGTCGCTCGGCCTCAGGTCTCCGCCGTGGACGTCGCTCGGCCTCAGGTCTCCGCCGTGGACGTCGCCCGGCCTCAGCTTTCGGCCCTCACGAGGGCCGCTGGTCCGTTCCGGATCCCGGCCAAGGTCGCTGCTTTGCCTTGGGCCCCTTCCGATCACGGCTCACGGGGCCTCCTTTGTCCCGGGTCGATTGGAGAGGCCTTCCTCGGAGTGCCCCGGCCCGCCTGGCCTGGGTGGGTTTTGGGGCGTCAGGTGCCGCCCCTGAAGGGGGGGGGGTACTGTCAGGGATTCCCCTGCCACGCCCCCCTCAGTAGCTGTCCGAGATTCCCCTGCCATGCCCCCTTTGGCCGCCGTCAGAGATGCACCCTGCCACGCCCCCCTCGGTAGCGTTCATGGTGCCTCATTATCCCGTGCCTGCCTAATCACCGACAGCCGTGACTCGTTATGGTTCTGGCTATATAAACACACGTTCTCGAGTCACAGGCTGTCGGTCCTTGTATTGTCATGCTGGTGATACCCGTGGCTGCCCGACCGCCAGCATTCCCCGCTGGTTCCGTTCCCATTGGATTACTCTTAGCCGCTGCCGTTTACTTTCGTTTCGGACTCAAGGTTTCAGTTTGGATTACTCGTTTCGAGCGGATCTTCTTTGTTTGTTTTCTCGCCTTGGCAGCAGTGAGTGTTTTGTTTGTTGAACTGTTTTGGTTTAAAATAAATAAACTATGATTGACTTGCTTCCGCTTCCGCATCCTGTCCGTCAGCCTGACAGTGGTAAACACTAAAATGTGAGCTTTTAATAATGTCAACATTCTGACACTTGACATTTTAAAATTTAGAATAGTAAATACATGTTTTTATTGAATAAACATAAGTTTTTGCATGGTAGTCTTTTGTATTTAGTTTTTTGTATGCAGTGTCCAAGAGCAGCTTTACATTTAAATGATTTTGTCTCTGATGAAAATATGGCTATTAAATATACTATTTTTTGTAATATTGATGATTAAGTTAGAGGTTAATTTATTTTTAAACAAAACTGTTTTTAAGGTGAGTTAGATTAGATGAAGTGGTGGAGACTGTACTGAGGAAAGAAAGATTGGTGATTGGGGCAGACTTCATTAGGCATGTTGGTGAAGGCAGATGGTGGTAGATTTTGCTAAAAGGATGGAAATGGCAGTATTAAATACTTATTTTAAAAAGGAGCATAGGATGACGTATAAAAGCAGAGGAAGATGCACACAGGTGGATTATATTTTATGCAGGAGATGCAACCTGAAAGAGATTTAAGACTGTATGGTGTTGGCAGGGGACAGTGTAGCTAGACAGCATTGGATGGTGGACTGTAGGGTAGCTTTGAAGTTGAAGACGATAAGGAGGTAAGTGAAGACTGAAAAAAAATAAGATGGTGAAAACTAAAGGACAAAGACTGTACTGTGAGATTCAGGGAGAAAGTTAGAACCATGGAAATGTTTAGGAGAGATGGCAGTGGAGTTTTTGACAAGACTGTTCAAGAAGATTCTGGAAAGTGAGAGGATGCCCTAGGAATGGAGAAGGAATGTGTTGGTACCGATCTTTAAGAATAAAGGAGATGTGCGCATCTGCATTAACAATAGCGGAATATGAACTATGAAGTTATGGGAAAGAGTAGTGGAAGCCAGGCTGATAGAAAGGGTGACCATCTGTAAGCAACAGTATGGTTTCATGCCAAGAAAGAGCCCTACAGACGCAATATTTGCTTTGAGGATGTTGATTGAGAAGTATAGAGAAGGTCAGAAGGAGTTGCATTGTATGTTTGTGGATTTCGAAAAAACATCCGACAGAGTGCCAAGAAAGGAGTACTGGTATTGTACGAGGAAGTCAGGTGTGGCAAAGTTTGTGAGGATGGTGCAGGACATGTATGAGGACAGTGTGACAGCAGTGAAGTGTGCAGTAGGATTGACAGACTAGTTCAAGTGGAGGTTGGATTGCATCAAGGACTGGCTCTGAGCCCTTTCCTGTTTGCAGTGGTGATGGACAACCTGACAGATGAGGTCAGACAGGAGTCTCCATGAACAATGATGTTTGCGGATGATAATGTGATTTGTGGTAAGAGTAGCATTGTCTTGTTCCCTCAAGGAACTAAGGTTACAAGGAACAAGATGATGCATCACAACACTTCGGGAACGCCTCTGCATTGCTCACGCTCTGAATCACGTGTGAAATCCGGCCAACGGCAAGGCACGACGTCACCGGCGGGGTGACGTCACGATCAGGACGCTGCAAAATGCACATGAAGTGGAGCTGATGCTAGCTTCTGAAAAATTAGAAGGGAAGCACGGCAGGGATGTAGGGACTGTGGCTTGGAGACACATTGTCCTGTTCCCTTAGGAAACTAAGGTAACATACATAACCTAGAGACGTTCCCTTTCAGGAACTTGAGCTGCGTCACAATGCTATGGAAATGAGTGTCCAATCATGCCACACTGACCAGTATGTGGGAGCACAACCAGAGCACAGGACAGAGGAGCCGAAGGTCAGCAGGGTGGACCCCAAAAGGAGTGGGGAGACCAGAGGGCTCATATAAAGATGACATAGCATCCACAATCCACCTACTGAGAGTCTGCTTGTTGCCTATAGGGGCCATAGCAGACAAACAAGTCTATTAAGTTTGCAAAGTCTTTTGAGTCACAAATAGATCCACTCATGACCGCTCCCCACCCCTTCCATTGTTAGAATTACGTGAGACAGAGCGGAATCACTCTGGATGCTGCTGCCATGTGTCCCAGCAGCCTCTGGAGCTGCTTTACAGTGAGTGACTAACCTTCTCTCACTCTCTTGACTGTCGATTGGGTATCATCGATCCAAGTTGGAGACAGTTGTGCCCACATAATTGTTGAGTCTCCCACCATTGCAAAAAAGGTGTTTCTCTGTACTGGAGAAAGCACACTCTTCTTGGTGTTTTAGTCTTAACCCCAGTTCCTTCATACAGGTGACAATGACTTCTCGATGCCGGATTGCCAAAATCTCTGATCGAGCTTATATTAAGCAATCATTTAGTTTCCAATGCGGATGCCCCGAAGCCTGGACAGGGACAAAGCCGCACCCGTGCATTCTGTGAAGGTGCGTTGTGAGCGCCACATTGAGACAGGAACACAGTTTTTTCCCATTCTAAGGCTCAGAGGGCTCGCACGGGACCTTGATAGTAAAGAGTGGATTGCCCTATCCGGAGAATCCTCTGTCTCTGAGCCACCACTAAAGGGGTCTCGTGTGCAGGAGACCGAGTGGAATCACTCTGGATGCTGCTGCCATGAGTCCAGAAGTCCCAGCCTCTGGGTCTGCTTTACAGTGAGTGACTGACCTTCTCTCACTTTCTTGACTGTCGTGAGGATAGCTAAGAAAGTGGTTCTCTGTACTGGAGAAAGCACACTCTTCTTGGTGTATAGTCTTAACTCCAGTTCTTGACAAACTGGTCCTGGGACCTGATCTGAGACACGACCTGCTTAGGAGTGAGCATCCTGAAACTGAGCCTCATAAGCGAGTGGTTCCAGGAGCGTGGATATAAAACTGGATGCAAACCCCAAACCTCAGGCTGCAGGAAGTCTTTTAAGGGAACCAGCCTCTCAAAGCTGCTCTCTGGCCCGTCCAGAGCAGCTGAAGCATTGCCCTGCAGCCGTTGGAGCCACCTAAGAGGCGGCAGGTTTTCTCCATCTGCTACGAGACCAGGCGGAGGTGGAGGGAGACACCCGCTAGAGGTGGGTGTGCCCTGAAGCACATCCTGTGGCAGGGTCTTTTTCATCTGCTACAAAATCAGGTGGAGGTGAAGGTGGACGGAGACCCTAGCTGGAGGTGAGTGTGTCCTGAAGCACATCCTGTGGCAGGGTCAACAGCCTGACCTTCTGGTGGTGCTAAGGAGGAAGGGGCACCGTGTAATCTCCCTCCTAAGGCTGAGGCTTTCTGGTTGTCAGGGCCTGCGTGCGACAGCCCGTTTGCTGGAGAGGGCGACTCTTAGGTCATCCCTCCTTGGTCTTGGGTTGTCTTTGGACTTCGTGGTGCACGGCAACGCCCGGCTGGGGCTGCGCCCACCGAGTGGCCCCTTGGGAGCGATGAGGGACTCGTCCATCTCCCACAGCAGGTCAGCATGGTATGCCTGCAACACACCTATCGTGTGGAGGCAACCCGTAGCCTGACCCGCTGCCGCGTAAGCCTTGCCCACAAGAACCGAAGTGCTCGCAATGGTTTAGTGGGCAGTACCGGGGCCTTAAGGGATGACGCTACACCCAGGGACAGATAGCTAGATAGCGTCTCTTGCACTCATGGCATCATCCCATAGCCGCACTCCTTCGTCCCCATGACGTTCGCATACATCGAGGTTTGTGAGGTGAAGAGGTAGGCCGCATATGGGCTATCCCAGGACCTGGACACCTCAGTGTGCAGATCCGTGGAAAAAAGGCAAACCCCGGTGTGGAGACAGGGTGCTGCTACACAACGGCTGTCACATAAACTCCCCCCCCCCCCCCCCGAATGAAGCACGGGCAAGGAGTAACACACAGTCGGAAATTCTGCTTACTTTTAAAGCTTAGGCCAGATTTCACACGTGATTTAGAGCATGAGCAACATGGAGGCGTGCCCAAATCGTTGTGACGCAGCTCGAGTTCCTGAAAGAGAACTCTACCCAAAAAATTTAAATAAACAATGAAAAGTAATTCTTAGCGAACAGGCCCTAAGAATTAATTCCAGTGTAATATTTTGAAGTAAAATGTACAAAAAAAATTGGTTTAAATAAAAATTACAACAATATGTGTGAAATAATTTTTGCATTCTTGTTTATTACAAGTGCAGATCTCATGGCTAATAAAGAGGCAGCTCAGAGTGTTAGGCTTTAATCTGTTTTTTTTATTCAGAGTAGCTGGAGGTGGCAATTTGATCAGCTTCTGCTTCATTGCACTGATGCAGAGCAAACACAAACACACACTTACGCTGTGTGTGTGAAACTACTAACTAATTGCACAACTAATTAATTTATTACATTTATTTGCAAAAGTGTTAATTTAACTTATGTCTAGGTAAAAAAATTATATTAACAACAAACTATACTTTGCATTATTGCAGCTCGAAACAGCAGATATGTCAGCAGCCTCGCTTACCTAAATTAAAAATACATATATTTTATCTGTTAATGTCAGTAAGATTAGGGAAAACTTTTTAAAATGTGCTGTTACTATCAAAATGATACATTAGAATAAGTGCTTTAATATAAACCTGTGATTTGCATTTGCACTAGTTTTAGAAAATTAATCAACACCTCAATACACTGACCATCAGAATGTGGTATTATTATAGTAAGAGGCGTCACAGCGATATATTGTCACACACATCCCGAGATGCTGTGGAACAGCTGGAAGCCAGATGCAGAGTCAAACAAGCGGAAAGTACATTTTTATGTAAATTTGATGACAATTTGACAAATGAGCCAAAACCAGACAAGAATGTCATTCGAGGAAATGCGGCGTCTCACTCAGCCTGAGGAGTTAAATAACCAGGAACTGTGATAAAGACCAATAACATTCTATTTCTCAAAAAAATTCTATTTTAAATAAAATGTAAATAATTGTATTTTACACAACATCAAAACCCACTGAGTTCTCATCAATAGAGAGTTGTAAATAATGCACAAATATGATGCTTTGTGTATTGTGTTCATTCTTCCCTTTTCTTTAGTTGCCTCAATTGGGGAAACCTTTAAAGGTTCTGTAAAGAACAGTTTCCACTTTTTCCATCTTTTTGTCACAGTTTTTCATCTTTTTGTTGGAAGAGATGTGCCCTTATTTATCCAATGAACCCATAATTAACCCTTTCAGAACCATTTGTACACTATTAAAACATGGAGAGCCATTACATTCTTTGTTTTATTGGGTTGTATGGGTTCCAAAGAGATCTCTCTAGTCACGTAACCCTTAAACAACCCTTAAAATATTCTCAAACTAGGAATGCTTAGCATTGCTACAAAAAACCCTACGTCAATGGTTCAAGGCCTAAACTTCATAAAGAACCCCTTTTTTGGAATGCCAAGAACCAACAGCCAAAGGTTTTGAAAATGTACTGTAGAACCTTAATATGTTTCTAAGTAAAACCCTATAAGGAATTGGAAAAGGTTCATTTCGGATGGAAAGGACCCTTGATTATCCAATGAACCATTAAAGAGCTTATTTTGTTTTTATACGAAAATATAAACTCGTGTGTTTTTCAGATGTCCCTCTTTAGAAAAGTAAGAAAAAATCAGATTATTTAAGAGTGACTTAGTTTTTATTGTTTATTTTTACCTTAAATTACTAGGAAATTATTCAGGACCTTCTGATTGTTTAATGACATTTCAACACAGCTATTTTAGATTTTTTAAAAAGAAATAATCATAGTGAACAACCTTGTTAATTGTAAGTGAGTTTTTATCTCATTGTTTTTTTTTTTGTTGTTGTTTTCTGTCTTTTGTTCAAATAAATGCAATTATTTTTAACTAAGCTGTCTCGGTGAACTGATGCAAATCCCAGAATCCCTGATGACCGCTTTCCGAGAGCTTTCATGTTTCTAGATTTCTGAGTGTGATGGGTTCTGACAAGACTGACCTAGTTTGACCTGATAGAACATTTAGAACCTTTCAATTAACATTGTGATAAAGATTCCATGCAAAACAAAAAAAGATTTCATTAGAGAAGGTTTAATGTTGAAGTCTTTTTTAAACTTCTACAATGAAATTAACCATTTTATATAGTTTATTTTATCTTACATTTACATTTGCGGCATTTAGCAGATGCCCTTATCCAGAGCGACGTACAAAAGTGCTTTGAGTCTCTAGCAATGAATAAATCTACACTGGTACGCAAGATTTACAAACTTAATATAAATATAACTCTTGAATTCTACAAAACAAACCTGGAAAGTGCTAATTTAAGTATTTCAGGAAGAGGTAGGTCTTCAATCGTCACTTTAAGATAACCAGGGACCCCGCTGTACGGACATCTTATGTGGAGAAAATGCTAAATGCTAAATTCCTAAAAGTATCCAGATTTCAAAGTTTAGGATAATTTTATACAAAACTGGGGCTGGTCTCTGTCATAGCATGGAATCTCTGGAATAGCTTTAATCTTTCTCTCTCTCTGCTTTGGATTTGTCCTGTCAACAAGGCATTTATTTTCCAGAAAGGTCTCAAAAGTTGGTTATCCATCCACTCTGGAATCCAGGAAGGCTTCTTGTAAAATCTCAGCATAATCTACTCTCATATGGAAAATTCCAAATCGGAGGGATCCCTGCATCAAAGGTTTCCATTTTGGACAGGATTCCAACTCATCTACAGAACCTTCTGTGAAACAGAAGCTGTGAAGTTTCCTTTATGACTTCATCCTTTCTAATAAAGGCACCCAAAAATTCCTATTATTTGCATTTCCAAACAGACCAGTCAGGAGTTCCCCATCTAATGTCAAGCAAAAGAGCAGGATGAAATATAAAAACAAGGTTGCATAGTTATGTTATCTCTTATTCAAAACACACAAAACCACACACCTGTGTTAAATATATATATATATATATATATATATATATATATATATATATATATATATATATATATATATATATATATATATTAGAATGTATATTAGAATGTTAGAAAGTGTTAGAATGAATTCTAACACTTTCTCTGTCTTTTTTGTCTTTCTCGCTCTGTTTGTAGAGAGACTATATTATTATTCTTAGTTGATTTTGGCTGTAACTGGTTTTTTTTTTTTTTGTTTCCCTTTCTACCTCCATGTCTCCTTCTTCCGTCTTACTTTCCTCAAAAAACTGCTAATTTGTTTTAATTGTGAATTTGACCTGCTTTTTCTTTTAACTTATATTTTGTCCAGTATCTTAGTTTAGCAAAGTTTTTCTTTCTTTTCGTTTTAACACATTTCTTTATTTTTTCTTTCAGTTCCCTATGAAAACTTCTTTAAATATAAAAACTATAATTTCTTTCTTCATTTATTCCATTATTGTTTTGGTTCTTCAGTTTGTTTTTAATGCATTCCCTTTTTTTAAAAGTGAGAATCAACATTGTAAATCCATAAAATTTGATCTCTGACTGTTTATAAAAAAAGAAATAAAAGCAGCCAAAAAATGCAAATAGGCGAAATAAGATAACAAATTAGGGCTGCCAAGTTACCATGTTAACCAGGCCAGACTCAACAAACGCTGAGAATGACACACACACACACACACACACACACACACACACACACACACACACACACTATTGCACTGATATTAGCATATCAGCTTTATTTGTATAATTTATTAAATATTAACATTAATAACAGTCCGTACAGGTAGTGTGGATTGTATGAATTGCTTGTAGTGTGTATTGTGTGTTCTAAATGACGTGTCGTCTAATTGCTAAACACATAGTTAATGAGAAGCAGAAGAAATTAATATAAATAGAGGAAATTAGCATAAGTGTAACAGAAGGGTTTAGCTGTTTGATTCAGTCACAATTAAATAAATTGTATTAATTATTATTAGTATTACAGTATATTGTTTATTTTTTAATTTTAGCAACAAAGTCTAACAAATGTAACAATAATAATAATAATTAAAAGAAGAGAAGAAGAATTCGCTTTTTCCTTAAAAATACTCTCTTAGAGAAAAGAGCTAAAACAGAGGGAAAGATAATAGAAGAAAAAAGATAGAAAAGAGCAAGAAGAAAGAAAGAAAGAAAGAAAGAAAGAAAGAAAGAAAGAAAGAAAGAAAGAAAGAAAGAAAGTGTGTTACATAAATAATGAATCTAAGAATGTAAGAATTGAGGTTAGTGTTGTTCATTGTTCAGTTTGAACAAAGAGTTTGAACATCTCATTATTTGTCTTTTACCTCCTCCTTCCAGTCTTTTTCTCTGTCCATCCTGCTGCGGGTGTAAACACATACCTCTTCTCCTCTTGGAGGTAAAGAGAGAGGGAGAGAGAGACCCTCAACCCGAGCCTTCAGTGTTCACATGGTTGTAGTTTTAACAAGCGCCAGCGGGAAGAGTGTCTGTGCTCAGCTGTCTCCTCACTGATGGAGAAAGCATTGTCTCACACATTAAGGGGAGGTTTGTATGGTGAGGTTACAGGGGTCACACCAGGGTCATGGGGGGTTGCACAATCTAGGCACTCATCTCATGTTCTGGCCTCCAGGTGATGTCATCCATCTGCCACTAATTTGATCCAGAAATGTTCCTCCTAGGTCACAAGGTGTGATGGCTTGCTCACTTTCTTTGGGTTTGCCCTTGTTTAGAGAGTGCACACACCAAACACACACACACACACACACACACACAGACACACACACACACACACACACACACACACACATACTTGTTTTTGCTACTTGGTGGGGACTCCTGACTGGGTGGTTACTCGTGGGGACACCGATTTCTAAATACATTAAGGCCACAATTTTTTTCTTTTTTTTCAGAAATACACAAGTTTAGAGAGCTAAATTTTTGTCAGTTTTTTCTATTCTGGTGGGGACGTCCCTGTTTTTTCTTACCACCAACCACCTCTAGGTATCACTATTATACATTATCTTCAGATTATCCAATTTATATGCAATTATAACTGTGTATAACATTAACAAAGATTAAGATTAAAAGGGAGAATTTAACTGTTTTTATTTTTATTTTTTTTTTGCTTTTCACTATTTCCCATCATCTCTAGTATTTGAATAGACAATTTTTAAGAAAGTAAACAGTAAAAAAGCCTTACCTCTCTTCCTGTTTAACACATTCAATTCTCTTCAATTCTGAGAGTCTGCAAAGTTCCACATTTTGGTATCTACAACACTCGTTATATGACAAACAGGAAATGTTCATGTTCATTTACACCATCATGGTCTAAAATAAATTATGATCTGGGCATACTGGAATCTATTTAAATTAAAACAGAACATGCATGTGATCAACCGTGTTGCAAGATATATTGCTATATAATATATCTATATAAATATTAGGTAGAAGTAGAAGATATTTGATGTACAACCATGATTAACAACCACCTGAAAAGTTTAGACATTTGGGCAATTCCACAAAAACAATAATCTGTGACATCTTAATTCTCTTTAACATTTATTTGCCAGCAACTTGAACTAAAATGTTTATGAACATGTTGCCTTTAACATACATGAAAAAAAAAAAAAACATCCATTAAAGGCTTTTCACCTTTACATTTTTCGCTTCATGGAATCAATGCGATTTTTTTACATTAAATTTTACTGCCTCCCAACCTCTCCATACATTAGCTGACTACATACCTGCAGAATTTGAGGGTGGAGGTGAAGGATCGTTTTCTTTCTCGTTTACAGCTTCGAGCGAATAATAAGGGAAGAAGTTACAAAGAGTTCCACTTTGCCTTGCTCAAATTTCGGAGGGCCTGGGATTAGACACACTCACTCCATTTAGTTTTGCAGATTTGTTTAAAGGCTTGCACATTGCTAAGGGTGTTATTATCAGCAGACATCATCGCCTCACATTCAATAATGTTTGCCATCTTCTTGAGGTTGTGCCCAAGCTTTAGTGCTAAAGATGGGGTATTGTAAGTGCTTCTTTCTTTATTCAAACCAGCCACACTGTGAACTGCTTCCACCATCCCTTTTCAATTTCACCATCATGACCTTCACATTTGAATTAACAGGTTAAGATGACTCGCCACTGTCATGTTTGTCAGATGTCAGAGACTGTCCAGTGTCTGTGTTCAATGAAGAGTATTCGTTGGTTTCACTGCTCACCAATGAACTAGAACCTTGAACCCCCAACCTTGTGGGGACCTGCTGATTGGTAACCCAACATCTTACTCACTGAGCTACCTGCTCCCATGGGTCCAAGCAGTCAATAAGCCTAGTGAACAAGCATGGCTTCCTTTCCATACTTCAACACCATGTAACTCATATTAAAAGAAGGCTAAACAAGTCTTTAAAAAAGACAAAGAAATAAAGAAATCTTTTAAACAGCTCTGTTTAATTAACAAATAGATTTACAGTTTAATGTAACAAAGTAAAAAAAACCTTTAGATAAAAAAAGCGAAATAAAAACTTTACCTTGGCAAAACCAGGGTTTGAACCCACAACCGCCTGGGGACCTGCTGCTCGGTAAACCAACACCTTACCCACTGAGCTATCCCTTTCTACTGGAGTAAGGAGTCAATAAGCTTAATGAACCAACATGGCTTCCTTTCCATCCTTAAACAGCATGTAACTTATGTTAAAAGAAGGCCAAACAAGTTTTCAAAAAAGACAAAGAAATAGAGCAATCTTTTAAACAGGTCTGTTTAATTAACAAATAGATTTACAGTTTAATGTAACAAAGGAAACAAACTTGTAGATTAAAAAAAGCGAAATGAAAACATCACCTTGGCAACATTGGGGTTTGAACTCACAAACTTGTAGGGACCTGCTGCTCAGTAAAGCAACACTTTATCCACTGAGCTATCCCTTTCTACAAGGGCATCGAGTCAATAAGCCTAATGAACCAACATGGCTTCTTTTCCATTCTTCAACACCATGTAACTCATATTTAAAACAGGCCAAACAAGTCTTTTAAAAAAAGACAAGGAAATAAAGGAATCTTTTACACAGGTCTCGTTAATCAACAAATCAATTTACAGTTAATGTCACAAATTAGACAAACTATTATATTTTAAAAGAGAAATACAAATTTTAAATTGGCGATGCTGGGGTTTGAACCCACAACCTTGTAGGAACCTGCTGATGGGTAAACCTACACCTTAACCACTGAGCTTTCAAATCTGACCAGTGCAAGCTGGTCAATAAGCCTAATGAACCAGCATGGCTTCTGTTCCATACTTCAACACCATGTAACTCATATTAAAAGTAGGCCAAACAAGTCTTCAAAAAAAGACAAATACATAAAGCAGTCTTTTAAACAGGTCTCGTTAATTAACAAATAGATTTACAGTTTAATATCACAAAGTAGACAAACTATTATTTTTCAAAAGAAAAATAAGAATTTTAACTTGGCGATGCTGGGGTTTGAACCCACAACCTTGTGGGGACCAGCTGATCGGTAAACCTACAACTTAACCTTACCCACTGAGCTATCAAATCTGACTTAGCCAAGCAGTCAATAAGCCTAATGAACCAGCATGGCTTCTTTTCCATAGTTCAACACTGTGTAACTCATATTAAAAGTAGGCCAAACAAGTCTTTCAAAAAAGACTAAAAAATAAAGCAGTCGTTTAAACAGGTTTCTTTAATTAACAAATAGATTTGCAGTTTAATATCACAAAGTATACAAACTATTATATTTCAAAAGAGAAATAAAAATTTTAAATTGGCGATGCTGGGCTTCTGTTCCATACTTCAACACATACTGTTCCATACTTCAACACCATGTAACTCATATTAAAAGAAGGCCAAACAAGTCTTCAAAAAAGACAAAGAAATAGAGCAATCTTTTAAAAAGGTCTGTTTAATTAACAAAAAGCTTTACAGTTTAATGTAACAAAGGAAACAAACTTTTAGATAAAAAAAAGTGAAATAAAAACTTCACCTTGGTAACACCAGGGTTTGAACACACAACCTTGTGGGGACCTGCTGATCAATAAACCATCACTTTACCCACTGAGCTATCCCTTAATACTACCATAAGGAGTAAATAAGCCTAATGAACCAGCATGGCATGTTTTCCATCCTTCAACACTATGTAACATTAAATGTAGGCCAAACAAAAAAAAAGCGAAATAAAAACTTCAGCTTGGCAAAAACAGGGTTTAAACCCACAACCTTGTGGGGACCTGCTGATCTGTAAAACAACACCTTACCCACTGAGCTATCACTTTCTACTCGTGCCAGCAGTCAATAAGCCTAATGAACCAACATGGCTTCTTTTCGATCCTTCAACACTATGAAACATTAAATGTAGGCCAAACAAAAAAAAAAGCGAAATAAAGCCTTTACCTTGGCAACACCAGGGTTTGAACCCACAACTTTGAGGGGACCTGCTGATCGGTAAACTAACACCTTACCCACTGAGCTATCCCTTTCGACTAGTGCAAGGAGTCAATAAGCCTAATGAACCAACATGGATTATTTTCCATCCTTCAACACTATGTAACATTAAATGTAGGCCAAACAAAAAAAAAGCAAAATAAACACTTCACCTTGGCAATACCTGGGTTTGAACCCACAACCTTGTGGGGACCTACTGATTAGTAAACCAACACCTTAACCACTAAGCTATCCCTTTCTAATAGTGCAAGGAGTAAATAAGCCTAATGAACAAACATGGCTTCCTTTCCATCCTTGAACACTATGTAAACATTAAATGTAGGCCAAACAAAAAAAAAGCGAAATAAAAACTTTACATTGGCAACACTGGGGTTTGAACCCACAACCTTGTGGGAACCTGCTGATCGATAAACCAACACCTTACTCACTGGGCTATCCTGTTCTACTAGCGCAAGGAGTCAATAAGCCTAATGAACCAACATGGCTTCCTTTCCAGCCTTCAACACCATGTAACTCATATTAATAGAAGGCCAAGCAA
This sequence comes from Silurus lanzhouensis, assembly GCA_039877035.1. NCBI lineage: Eukaryota > Metazoa > Chordata > Actinopteri > Siluriformes > Siluridae > Silurus > Silurus lanzhouensis. The sequence continues at coordinate 1,381,597 of JBCEWE010000483.1, forward strand.
GTCTTCAAAAAAGACAAAGAAATAGAGCAATCTTTTAAACAGGTCTGTTTAATTAACAAATAGATTTACAGTTTAATGTAACAAAGTAAGAACATTTTTAGATAAAAAAAGCGAAATAAATACTTCACCTTGGCAAAACCAGGGTTTGATCCCACAACCTTGTGGGAACCTGCTGATCGGTAAACCAACACCTTACCAACTGAGCTATCGATTTCTACTCACTCAAGGAGTCAATAAGCCTAATGAACCAACATGGATTCTTTTCCATTCTTCAACACTATGTAACATTAAATGTAGGCCAAACAAAAAAAAAGCGAAATAAATCCTTTACCTTGGCAACACCGGGATTTGAATCCAGAAATTTGTGGGGACCTGCTGACGGGTAAACCAACGCCTTACCCACTGAGCTATCCCTTTCAACTAGTGCAAGCAGTCAATAACCCTAATGAACCAGCATGGCTTCTTTTCGATCCTTCAACACTATGTAACATTAAATGTAGGCCAAACAAAAAAATAAGCGAAATGAAAACTTCACCGCGGCAATACTGGGTTTTGAACCCACAAACTTGTGGGGACTAACTGATCGATAAACGAACACCTTAACCGCTGAGCTATCACTTTCTACGATTGCAACGAGTAAATAAGCCTAATGAACCAACATGGCTTCCTTTCCATCCTTCAACACCATGTAACTTATATTAAAAGAAGGCCAAACAAGTCTTCAAAAAAGACAAAGAAATAGAGCAATCTTTTAAACAGGTCTGTTTAATTAACAAATAGATTTACAGTTTAATGTAACAAAGTAAGAAAACTTTTAGATAAAAAAAGCAAAATAAAAATGTCACCTTGGCAACAACGGGGTTTGAACTTACAACCTTGTGGGGACCTACTGATCGGTAAACCAACACCTTACCCACTGAGCTATCCAATTCTACTAGTGCAAGGAGTCAAAAAGCCTAATGAACCAACATGGCTTCTTTTCCATCCTTCAACGCTATGTAACATTAAATATAGGCCAAACAAAAAAGAAAGCGAAATAAAATTTTTACCTTGGCAACACCGGGGTTTGAACCCACAACCTTTCTTTCCATCCTTAAACACTATGTAACATTAAATGTAGGCCAAACAAAAAAAAAGCTAAATAAAAACTTCACCTTGGCAACACCAGGGATTGAACCCACAACCTTGTGGGGACCTGCTGAAATGTAAACCAACGCCTTACCCACGAAGATATCCCTTTCTACTAGCGTAAGGAGTCAATAAGCCTAATTAACCAACATGGCTTATTTTCCATCCTTCAACACTATGTAACATTAAATGTAGGCCAAACAAAAAAAAAACGAAATAAAAACATCACCTTGGCAATACCAGGGTTTGCGACCACAACCTTGTGGGGACCTACTGATCGGTAAACCAACACCTTAACCACTGAGCTATCCCTTTCTACTAGTGCAAGGAGTCAATAAGCCTAATGAACCAACATGGCTTCCTTTCCATCCTTCAACACCATGTAACTCATATTAAAAGAAGGCCAAACAAGTCTTCAAAAAAGACAAAGAAATAAAGCAATCTTTTAAACAGGACTGTTTAATTAACAAAGATTTACAGTTTAATGTAACAAAGTAAGAAAACTTTTAGATAAAAAAAGCGAAATAAAAACTTCACCTTGGCAAAACCAGGGTTCGAACCTATAACCTTGTGGGGACCTGCTGATCAGTAAACCAACACCTTACCCCCTGAGCTATCCCTTACTACTAGTGTGAGGAGTCAATAAGCCTAATGAACCAACATGGCTTATTTCCCATCCTTCAACACTTTGTAACATTAAATGTAGGCCAAACAAAAAAAAAGCGAAATAAAAACTTCAGCTTGGCAACACCGGGGATTGAACCCACAACCTTGTGGGGACCTGCTGAAATGTAAACCAACGCCTTACCCACGAAGATATCCCTTTCTACTAGCGCAAGGAGTCAATAAGCCTAATTAACCAACATGGCTTCTTTTCCATCCTTCAACACTATGTAACATTAAATGTAGGCCAAACAAAAAAAAAGCGAAATAAAAACTTCACCTTGGCAATACCTGGATTTGAATTAACAACCTTGTGGGAACCTGCTGATCGATAAACCAACACCTTACCCATTGAGCTATCCTGTTCTACTAGTGCAAGGAGTCAAAAAGCCTAATGAACCAACATGGCTTCCTTTCCAGCCTTCAACACCATGTAACTCATATTAATAGAAGGCCAAACAAGTCTTCAAAAAAGACAAAGAAATAAAGCAATCTTTTAAACAGGTCTGTTTAATTAACAAATAGATTTACAGTTTAATGTAACAAAGTAAGAACATTTTTAGATAAAAAAAGCAAAATAAATACTTCACCTTGGCAAAACCAGGGTTTGATCCCACAACCTTGTGGGGACCTGCTGATCAGTAAACCAACACCTTACCCACTGAGCTATCCCTTTCTACTCACGCAAGGAGTCAATAAGCCTAATGAACCAACATGGCTTCTTTTCCATTCTTCAACACTATGTAACATTAAATGTAGGCCAAACAAAAAAAAAGCAAAATGAAAACGTTACCGTGTCAATACCGGGATTTGAATCGACAACCTTGAGAGCGCCTGCTGACGGGTAAACCAACACCTTACCCACTGAGCTATCCCTTACTACTAGTGCAAGGAGTCAATAAGCCTAATGAACCAACATGGTTTATTTTCCATCCTTCAACACTATGTAACATTAAATGTAGGCCAAACAAAAAAAAAGCGAAATAAAAACATCACCTTGGCAATACCAGGGTTTGAACCTACAAGCTTGTGGGGACCTACTGACCGGTAAACCAACCCCTTAACTGCTGAGCTATCACTTTCTACTACTGCAAGGAGTAAATAAGCCTAATGAACCAACATGGCTTATTTTCCATCCTTCAACACTATGTAACATTACATGTAGGCCAAACAAAAAAACGCAAAATAAACCCTACCCTGGCAACACCGGGGTTTGAATCCACAACCTTGTGGGGACCTGCTGACGGGTAAACCAACACCTTACCCGCTGAGCTATTCCTTTCAACGAGTGCAAGGAGTCAATAAGCCTAATGAACCAACATGGCTTCCTTTCCATCCTTCAACACGATGTAACTTATATTAAAAGAAGGCCAAACAGGTCTTCAAAAAAGACAAAGAAATAAAGCAATCTTTTAAACAGGTCTGTTTAATTAACAAATAGATTTACAGTTTAATGTAACAAAGTGAAAAAACTTTTGGATAAAAAAAGCGAAATAAAAGCTTCACCTTGGTAACACCAGGGTTTGAACCCACAACCTTGTGGGGACCTGCTGATCGGTAAACCAACACCTTACCCACCGAGCTATCCCTTTCAACTAAGTCAACGAGTCAATAAGCCTAATGAACCAACATGGCTTCTTTTCCATCCTTCAATACTATGTAACATTAAATGTAGGACAAAAAAAAAAAAAGCGAAATAAAAACTTTACTTTGGCAACACCGGGGATTGAACCCACAACCTTGTGGGGACCTGCTGATCGGTAAACCAACACCTTACCCACTGAGCTATCCCTTTCTACAAGTGCAAGCAGTCAATAAGCCTAATGAACCAGCATGGCTTCTTTTCCATACTTTAACACCGTGTAACTCATTAAAAGTAGGCCAAACAAGTCTTTCAAAAAAGACAAAAAAAATAAAAAGTGGACAAAATATTATATTTAAAAAGAGAAATAAGAATTTTACCTTGGCAATGCTGTGGTTTGAACCCACAACCTTATAATAATAATAATAAGTTTAATTTATATAGCGCCTTTCCCAAGCTCAAGGACGCTTTACAAGGTACAATATTTCAAGAGAAATAAAATATAATGAACATACATAAACATAAACATATTCGTCGGACATTTGCCCAGGACGAAGGAACACATGCAGCTGCATGAGTTAATAGCAGAGACAACTCAGACACAAAAACATACAGGACAAGAGATAGAACACTACATAGTACATGAAACATACACCACATTTCAGAAAAATTAAGGACTCCTAACACATATGCATTGACTGATAATGGAGGTTGAAAAGGTGGGTCTTAAGCCTTGATTTAAATTCAGTCAAAGTGGTGATGGCTCTGAGTGCAATTGGTAGGGAGTTCCATAGTATTGGAGCAATGACAGAAAAGGATCTGCCACCCGCAGAGGATAGACAGTATCTAGGAACCCATAGAAGTTCTGAATTTGAAGACCGGAGTGATCGTGAAGGAACATAGGATGAGAGAAGATCGGAAAGATAGGGGGGGAAAGAGCATTTAGTGCCTTATAAGTGAGCAGTATGATTTTATATTTTATGCGAGATGAGACTGGAAGCCAGTGAAGATCAAATAATATAGGCGTAATGTGGGCAGATTTTTTATTGGAGGTCAACATTATGGCAGCCGAGTTTTGTATGTACTGTAAACGTGAGATTGAGTGAGCTGATAGACCAGAGAAGAGTGAATTGCAGTAGTCGAGACGGGACGTAATCAGAGCATGCACTAATGTTTCTGCATCATTTCTGCAGATAAAAGGTCGCAGTTTGACAATGCGTTGCAGATGAAAAAAAGACGTTTTAGAGAGGCTGTGAATATGGGCATCAAAGGATAGTGAGGGGTCGAGTATAATACCTAAATTTCTAACAGTAGCTGAGGGGAAAATTGTAGTAGCATCCAGATCAAGTCTAAAGTCCACAGAGTTGTTTTTTATTAGAGATGGGGGACCAGTTATCAGAATGTCGGTTTTACCCAGATTCAGGCTAAGAAAATTTTAGTGTAGCCATTGTTTTTACTCGCTAACACAAGAGGAGAGTGAGGATTTTACATTAACATAATCTGGTTAACAAGCAGTATATAACTGAATATCATCAGCATAACAATGATAACTAAAACCATGTCTACAAATGATGTTGCCAAGTGGCTGAATGTACAGAATGAATAGTAGTGCGCCAAGTACATAGCCCTGTGGGACACCCTGTTTAAGTAAGACATTAGGAGATTTGGAATTGTGTATGGAGATGTGATATTGCCTGCCCGTGAGATAAGAGGAAAACCAGGATAGTGCAGAGCCTGATATGCCAAATTCCGCTAAGCGGGAAAGTAAGATCTTATGAAAGACAATATCAAAGGCAGAGCTGAGGTCTAATAACAGAAGTATAGTGAGACTACCTGAGTCTTCAATAAGTAAAAGATCATTAACAACCTTTACTAGCGCGGTCTCCGTGCTATGCTGTTGGCAGAAGCCAGATTGAAAAATATCTAAGAGGTTGTTAACAGCTAGGAATGACTGCAGCTGAGAGGCCACAGCCTTTTCCATGATCTTCGATACAAATGGCAGGTTGGAAATAGGGCGGTAGTTGGATAAGTCTGCCGGGTCCAGATTAGTCTTTTTGAGTATGGGAGTAACAGCAGCAGTCTTAAGTGACACAGGTACAGTAGAGGAGATAATGACATATTAATGAGGTGGGAGATGGGGGCAGAAATCGCCAATGTACAGTCTTTTAGCAGGAACGTAGGTGCAGGATCAAGAGTGCATGATGAGGAGTTAGATTTTACTGTAAACTGTAGATTTACAGTTTAATGTCACAAAGTGGACAAACTATTATATTTAAAAAGAGAAATAAGAATTTTATCTTGGCTATATTGGGGCTTGACCCCAAAACCTTGTGGGAACCTGCTGGTTGGTAAACCTACAACTTACCCACTAAGCTAGCAGATTTGACTTGTGCATTCAGTCAATAAGCCTAATGAACCAGCATGGCTTCTTTTCCATAGTTCAACACCGTGTAACTCATATTAAAAGTAGGCCAAACAAGTCTTTCAAAAAAGACAAAGAAATAAAGCAATCTTTTAAACAGGTCTTGTTAATTAACAAATCATTTTACAGTTTAATGTCACAAAGTAGACAAACTATTAGATTTCAAAAGAGAAATTAAAATGTTACCATCACATTAATGTACTTATTGTTTACTGTTATGTCACAATTACATACAATGTGGGGGGGGGGGGCTATCGAGCTCGATAGGCTATCGCGCTATCGAGCTTGTCATGGAGTAGGTGTTAGGGGGCTCCGGTGGATTAATGTTGTAATTTAAATATTATTTCAAGATTTTCACTTTTATTTTTGCTCTCAATCCCTTGGTTTACCCTTCTTGTTTGTGTATTTGAATCTAGAGGTAATTATGATGTCTGGTAAAACTTCTAAGACCCGTAGCACAACTCAGTCGCAACTGCGGCCTGGTGCAACAGTTGCGGCCTCGCCATCTCGTGATTCACCTCCGTGTGAAGGGCCCATTGTTTTACAGGCAGCTTCTAAGGCTGATATTGACTCCTTAAAGTCAGAGCTGCTGTCCTCTCTGAGGTCCGAAATCATCGAGGTATTTAAAACCGAACTACGTGCATTGGAACGTACATTGGGAAACGATTTGCTGACAATAAAGTCGGAGCTGCAGGCGGTGAAGGCGCAGCTGTCCAGTGATAAAGCATCAAAACCTGGTGAACGACCATGAGCCATTGTGGCCAAATTTCACTATCATAGCGAATGTCTGGATGTCTTGCGGCGTGCCAAAGAACTGCAGCGAATTCAGTTTCAGGGTCTGAACATTTATATTTTTCCAGACCATAAGGTAAAAACCGCAAAAGCACAAGCTGCCTTTAACGAGGTGCGGCGGCAGCTCCGTGGCATTGAAGGTGTGCGGTACGGGTTATTTTATCCAGCACGGCTACGTATCACACACAACGGTGTTGGGAAAGATTTTCTTTCACCTGACGAGGCCAGCGAGTATATAAAAACTTTCCAAAGTGTGTCTAAAGTGTAAACATATTTTTTGTCGCGGTTGGTCGTGATGTTTGCTCCTTGTTTTTCATGTCACTGCACCATTCACAGACTCCGCGTGGTGATGCTGGTCTTTAACTTTTTATTTATTTATTATTATCATTATATTTTTGTTTGTTTGCTTTTTTTTAAGTGTTATTTTTACGGAAATCAAAGTGTGAGTGATCCTGAAAACTTAATGTTTGTTTCATGAACGCTTGGTTGATTTATGTTGGGAACTTATTTTCCTCTAGAAACTTTGTTTATATGTTTATGTAGACCGGGAATGGGCAGCAGTGAACTAGATATAGTTGCGTGTAATTTATGTTGTGTTTAATCTGCTGGAGCCTCTCTTTGTTTAGGATAGGCTTGTTCTCCGTGTCGTTAGCACATTTATTTGTGTGGGCGGCAATAGGTTTCTTTTTTGGTAGTTTATGTTGCTGTCCCCTGGGGTTATTGTTAGGATGGGGACTCTACTTGTGTGTTGGGTATGTGTTTGTGTTTGAGTGTCTGATGCACGCGCACGGGGGTGGGGGGGTGGGGATCCCCCTGGCTTCACAGGTCCTGTTTTCTTTTTTTTTTTGTGTAGTTGTTTTTGGATGAATGGCTGACAATAATACAGACTCACATTTAGCTGGCAGTGGTGCACCTGTCCGGTTCCTTAGCTGGAATATTAGGGGTATGGGTAATCCTATTAAACGGTCTAGGGTTTTTACCCACCTGAAACCGCCATAGTATTTTTTTACAGAAAACACACCTCAGAGTCAGAGATCATCATAGGTTTCACCGTCCTTGGGTGGGTCAAACTTTCCACTCCAATTTCAATTCTAAGGCACGAGGGGTGGCAATCCTAGTAAATAGAAGCATACAGTTTTCACCTACCCATACAATTGCAGATAGGAATGGCAGGTATGTCATTGTGGCTGGTACGCTGATGCAGACCAAGGTTCTGCTGGTTAATATTTACGCTCCAAACTTTGATGATCCTGATTTTGCGAATAGGTTACTTGGCAGTCTTCCCGTTATAAATACCCATTTGATAATTTTTGGTGGTGATTCGAATTGTGTTTTGAACGCTGTTTTGGATCGTTCTAGTTCTCGTTCTGTATGACAATCTGCAATGTCTAAATTGTTCTCCGATTTTGTGTCCCAAAATGGCTTGGTGGACCCATGGAGATGTCGCAATCCCGGGTTAAAAAAATTCTAATTTTTCTCCCCGGTGCATCATTCATATTCCAGAATTGATAATTTTTTTATACAGATAGCAGTCTTAATCGCTCCGTTGTATCTACAGATTATTTGGGCATTGTGATCTCTGATCATGCTCCTCTAGCGTTGGATATCCAATTCTCAACCCATAGACCTACACAATCTCCCTGGAGGTTTAATTCGCATCTCCTAGCAGACAAGGATTTCTGTGCGTCTATTTCTAAAGCTATTGATGAATTTTTGTTGTTTAATCGTCTTGACTCTACTCCATGCTCATTATTATGTGAGACTCTGAAAGCCTATCTCAGGGGGCAAATCATTTCATACTCTGCTTTCACATATCGGGAGCACAGAGCTAAACTCAGGGAAATTTCATCGGCTATCAGCCAACTCGATCAGAGCTACGCGTCCAACCCTTCTCCAGAGCTTTACAAACAACGTGTTGAGTTGCAGGCAGAATTCGATCTCCTCTCCACTAGGGAAACTGAATGCATGTTATTACGAACTCGTGGATCAAATTATGAATACGGTGACAAACCAAGCAGATTGTTGGCTCATCAGCTGAGACGGCAGGCTGCATCACGCCTAATACCGCAGATTAATAATGACTCAAATGTCACCGTTACCGATCCCATAGAGGTCAATGCAGTATTTAAGTCATATTACTCTGCTCTTTATAAATCTGAATGCCTTACTGATAGTAAGAGACTGGGTGATTTCCTTCAAGGTGTCGATCTTCCTGTTGTTGATACGGTCTCTGTAAGGGACTTGGACTCTCCACTATCTCTTGATGAAGTCAGAGCTTCAATAAGGGCGATGCAGTCTTATAAAGCCCTAGGCCCAAATGGTTTTCCAGTTGAGTTTTTAAAGAAGTTTATCGATAAATTGGAGCCGCTGCTCCTTGGTGTGTTTAATGAATCTCTGGGTCGGGGTGTGCTACCACCTACTTTTAATCAGGCCTCAATAGCCCTTCTCTTGAAGAAGGGCAAGGATCCCAACCTGTGCGGATATATAGACCGCTGTCGCTGCTGAATGCCGACGTGAAAGTGCTGGCGAAAGTGATCGCATCCCGGTTAGAAAATGTACTACCACATATCATATCTATGGAGCAGACTGGATTTATAAAAGGGCGACACTAATTTTTTAACACTCGTACACTTTTCAACATAATTTACTCTAAGCAGTCATCTCCGTTCCCTGAGGTTGTAGTCTCATTGGATGCTGAGAAAGCGTTTGATAGAGTCAAGTGGGAATACCTGTTTGCAATATTGAAGAAATTTGGGTTTGGTGATACATTTGTCTCCTGGATCCGACGCCTTTATAAATCTCCGCAAGCCAGTGTTCGTACAAATAATATTAGCTCTGATTATTTCAGTCTCGGGCGTGGAACCCGGCAGGGATGCCCACTGTCACCACTGCTATTCGCCCTTGCCATTGAGCCGTTATCCATTAAATTTAGATCCATATTAGCCTTTAAGGGTATAACTCGCAAGGGGGCGGAATATAAAGTGTCCTTATATGCTGATGATTTGTTGTTATATGTGACTGATCCTGCAGCCTCTGTTCCTGTCATTTTATCTATCTTGGGTGATTTTGGATCTTTCTCGGGATACAAATTGAATTTCCATAATAGTGAGTGTTATCCGGTAAACAATACTGCTCTACAACTTCAGCATCTGAATCTGCCATTCAAATTCAACTATTCGGGCTTTAAATACCTTGGTATCACGGTGACCCGTTCCTTACCCAGACTTTTTCATGCCAATCTCGCTCCGCTTGTGGCGGACATGAAGTCGGATTTTCAGAGGTGGAGCAGTCTACCTCTGTCTTTAACAGGAAAAATCAATGCAGTTAAAATGAATGTTCTGCCCAAGTTTCTTTATTTTTTTCAATCGCTTCCACTATTTTTACCCAAGTATTTTTTTGATTCTTTAGATAAAATCATTCATTCTTTTCTTTGGAGTGGAAAACCACCCAGAATCCGTAAGACTTTATTGCAGAGATGTAGGCTCAGTGGTGGGCTTGCTTTGCCCAATTTTCAAATATACTACTGGGCTGCACATATCCAAAAACTGAACTTTTGGTCCAATTCAGCAGAATCCACTTGGTGCAATCTAGAGCTACTGTCTTGTAGATCATCCTCTGTATCTGCTCTGCTTTGCTCACCTTTTCCGGTCAAACCATCTCAATATACTGACAATCCAGTCGTACTGAACACACTTAAGATTTGGTTTCAGTTTAGGCATCACTTTAAATTTAGGGCTTTATCAGCACTGAGTCCCTTGAATAGAAATCATTTGTTTCCCCCCGTCACTTTTGGATTCAGCTTTCTCGCTATGGCACGAAAAAGGCATCAAGCAACTTCATAATTTGTACAAAGATGGCGTCTTTAGAAGTTTTGCCAGCCTATCCTTGGAGTATGGGCTGCCTACAGCTCATTTTTTTTGATATCTCCAAGTCCGCAGCTTTGTATCTAACTGCCTTCCCAATTTTCCCTCTGTACCCCCCAAGCAACCTTGGGAGAGTTTAGTCATGTTTACTCCACACCAGCGTAGTTTGATCACCCGGATATACAGCTTTATTTTATCTCTTAAAAGCTGTAATACAGATAAAACCAGGATCGCATGGGAGGAGGAGTTGGGGCTGCAGATTGGCGCTGAACAGTGGGAGAAGGCCATAGATAGGATACGGTCTACCTCTTCCTGTGCCCGCCTCAGCCTCATTCAGTTTAAGGTTTTGTACAGAATTCATCTTTCCAAATCGAAACAGGCAAAAATCTATCCTGGGTTTGAGGACAGATGTCATGCTTCCCCCTGTCATTTAATTAATATGTTCTTTCTGTGCCCGAAATTACATGCATTCTGGACAGGTTTTTTCAGCATTATGTCCTCGATATTTGGAGTACAATTGACGCCATGCCCACTGATCGCTAAATTTGGGGTTACCAATGAGTCGGTATCACTGAGTTCTGCACACAAAGATGTTTTAGCTTTCTCATCTTTATTGGCCAGACGTTGCATACTTCTACACTGGAAAACACTGGTGGTTTAAAGACTTAATGTTTTTTCTTAAGTTGGAGAAAATAAAATATACACTGAGGGGTTCTACTGGCACTTTTTTTTGCAAGTGGCAACCTGTTATTTCTTATTTTAGCAGACTACGGGTGCTACCTGATTAAAGATCTAAATTGGTCAAAATTGGACTGTATGCATGACCTTTATTTTGTTTCTTCAGTTGTTTAAGCAGGGGGATGTGGGTTGTGTGTGCGTGCGCATGTGTGTGTGTCTTTGTTTGGGGTTTGTTTGTGTTTTGGGGGGTGGGGGTGTTTTTTCTTTGTTTGTTAAAAAAGGAAAAATTGAGAATGTGTGTTTACATTTTTGTATTTGTAATTGTTGATTTTTCAATAAAAAGAATTGAAAAAAAAATAATAAAATTGCATACAATGTTCCATAAGAAAGAAAGAAAGAAAGAAAGAAAGAAAGAAAGAAAGAAAGAAAGAAAGAAAGAAAGAAAGAAAGAAAGAAATATCATAGTCATTTCATAGATACAGTAAGTATCAACATCCACCCACATCTCGGTCTGAAATTGATTAGCTCCCAGCACAGCCAGATAATTCTCCTCTGAACAAAAATCTCAATGTACTTTAACAAAAAATAAAGATTTAGATTTAGATTTAATCATATGAATCAAATGAAATGACTCTGTGTATTTTCTCAGGTCTAAAGGTTTTGGGAGTGAAGAAATCTATAAGATCTCCACTATCTCTTTCTTATTCTGGATGCCTTACGCAGGCATCCATAGGATGAAGATGAACCTGTCTGACACACACACACACACACACACACACACACACACACACACACACACACACACACACACACACACACACACACACACAGCCCGAGCACTACAGATGGCAGGCTGTGATCATTTATTTATGAAGGAGTTCACAGAGTTCTTCCAGCCTACACTCGGACCTCCCACCTCTCACATACACACTACTTCAGCAAACAAAATGGCAAAAAGCATTCATTTGGCTAGCTGTCAATGCTAAGTGTAATTTCAATTTAATCATAAAATTTTCAATTTACTAGTTGTCAAGAAACAGCATTCTTAGAACATGTGCACCACTTTTGATGCTTTTAATACAGCCAAAACGATGGATATTAGAATGTAATTTATGAATTACAATGTAATTTCTGTTGTAGTTGTTTCTCAGTCATTTAAAGGAACTTTTAAAAATCAATGTAATTTCTGAGGTAAATATCATTGTTCCTTATAGTTTTTTCCTGTTTATATAGTAATTCACAGTGTAAATGATAAAAATTCACTAAAACCTTTGTCATAGAAAGCGTTGTCTTATTAATATACCAGCACCAGTGTTTTTACATTGTCTACACATTAAATCAGCCTAAAATCTTTGGGTTATGGTTGTGTAACAATACTCAGTAGTATAGTATAATTAGTATAGTTGCAGTATAATTATGTGTAATGTTAACTTTAGGTATCTATTTGTATATCTGAGGTAAATATGAATGTTCATAGGAGTTTCATATTATTTAAACTTTTGTGCATTATTCATACTGTTTGTGTTGAACAATTATTTGTTAGCTAGATAAATCTCACAATAAATTTTTTTATACCAAATAAGAAATAAAAGGCTGTCCACATGCACACTGCCTTCCATTTATAAGAAAGAAATCTACAGTCTTGGGTGGAGAAACACCCATCATTTTCTCTTATGATGGCTCAAATATTATGTACACTTAAACACATCACACACACCTAGATGTTTTAGATCTACAGTACTGCCAGTAGTGTGCGAATTAGAATAAACTCTTTGAGGGTGAAGAGGCCAAGGTTTAAACACACATCTGTATATTTTGCCAGATGTGGCATGATAAAATATAGGAGGGATGAGAAACCTGTATACTTGTACACTGTTCAGTTTCGTCAGATTCATGTTTCAACATGTTTTGTTTTTGGTTTTTTTCACACCACATAATGAACCTTTAGCAAAACAACACTGTATGTATTGATATGTTATTATAATTATTATTATTAGTAGTAGTTGCAGTAGAAGTAGAAGTAGCATCAGCATTCTTGTGGTTATGATTATTATTGTAGATCATGATTATCCTTGTCTGTTAAAATCATAATATTCTATAAAATTATTTGTAAATATCTATAAACATTGCAATTTTATTATTTTAGCTATTCTGTATTATTTTAGATTAATTAAAATGAGTTGGGTTCTAAAGAAAAATCAAAGCCATCTGTCGATCCATATAAACTTCAATTTTCACTTGTACACAAATTACAAATGAATTTCATTACACTCTCTCTCTCTCTCTCTCTCTCTCTCTCTCTCTCACACACACACACACACACACACACACACACACACACACACACACACACACACAAGCTTCTGTCTCTTTGTAATGTAATGTTTTAATTGCTATGCAGAGCCCTTCAGTAGCCCTGTGTAATAAGTGCTATATAAATGACATTTATGTTTATATTGCGGTTTTCCCTGAGGCAGTTGCAGACTCAGCAGTTGTGCCAGCCATTAGCACAGATTTGAAAACTCCTTCAGAGTCAAATCTAAATCAGAAACCCTGTGCTGTTCCTTTCCATTTCCACACAAACAAAATCATAACGCGTTTATGTACAATTATGGGCAAGTAGCCACAGTTTTAGCGGGTTAATAAAGATTGAATGTTTAGAGGGAAGAGATTTAAACAGCCGTGTCTTTTACGAGTCAGTATAACAGGTGGAGGAAAATGTGCTTAATGCAGCCCAAGAGCTGTTAAAAAAATTTTTTTCATGAAAGTTTCCACCATTAACAAGTCCATAAAGAAACGTTAGGTGTGTGTGTGTGTGTGTGTGTGTGTGTGTGTGTGTGTGTGTGTGTGTGTGTGTGTGTGTGTCTTTGCTTTAATTAACAACTGAGCACCAGACCTGCAACACACTCAAGTATATTTAAACTTTACACATTTTCAAGCAAATTTGCCTTGCAGTATATCCGATTGACCCCAGGAGTTGTAACTATCAATTATGTTAACAGTTAAATTATATTGAAGACTGAAAAACACAGTATCATGCTCTTATCATATAAAGCACACTGGAAAGTTTCTCTTTACTTCAAATTGCAAATGTACTCATTCTACAAAATGTTTATGACTTCATTTTAACCCTTTACTGCACACATTTTGCTGGTTCATGATACAAATAATTCCACATCATTTCTTGGTTCATTTTGGGATATTTTATTGATAAAAAAATGTTTTAGTTTTTTTGGACCACTCCACCAAAAATATTTTTTTTGTTGTCTAGGGGCAACATTGTGCAACAATGGTACAGAATCACAGAGAAAACTGTGAATTCACAGATCATAAAACAAAACTCAAGAGTGTAACACATTTACAAAATCCTTAAAAACTTAACAAAATCATTCAGGGCAAAAATTTAAAGCACTTTAAACATATTTACATATTGGATTTAATCCAGGTGTGTGTTTGTATCATGTTGTGTGTTCTATTCGTCACTTTGGGGGTTCCCAAAGTGCACATTCTCTTCTTGTCGCTCATTATTGGCCAATGTTAGGTATTGTAGAAGCAGACACCCTGGTTAGAAATGGGAGCCATGGGCCCCTGCCCCTGCTTTCTTCCATCATTTTAGGATTTGCACAGACTTTGTGGTATTTGGGACTTAAAGGCATTCAGACGAATATGGTCACCTTTAGTCATTCCATTGTTAGCACAATCCCATCTGTAGATTAGCCAACATTCACCACTGCCATATTAAGCACAGTTTTAATGAGTAACAATGAAACACAGCATCTTAAAGCAATGCCTTACTGTACTGTAATTTATAAGATTATAGATAACAATTAATTGTTTTGTCATTTCCATACAGTCGGGACATCATTACATACTTTATTAAAAAATAATTTATCCAATAAGTTATTATTTTTCTAATCAGGTGAATCCAGTAGCAAATTATTTTTCATAAAGACATATTTAACATATTTAAAAAACCTGCACATAGAGTAAAAAAAAAAAAAAAGGAAGTAAATACATTACCATTTGCATGTATTAAATAAATCACTAACCAATAGCAAGAATAGTAACAAAATTATTAAATACAAATATAAAGATTAGCAAAGTTTTACTTTAAATTGTCACATTAAACATATCAAGGTTATGTTTTCCATGTAACCCATGGAAAAGATTCACTGTGATATTATGATAATAGACATAACCACTATTCAATGAAGTTTTATTGCTTTGAACTTGACAGAAATTGTAAATCTTGTCAATTCATGAAAAATAGTAAATGCATATTTTTAATATTTAATACTTTAACAATAACACACACACACACAAACACACACACACACACACACACACACACACACACACACACACACACACACACACATGTTTTTGGGGATGGTTACTGTTTTTACAATTAGATTTCATGATTTAAGAATTATTATTTGGCAGATGTAATGGTAAACCTAGAAACTACATGACTATATCAAATCTACATGACATGCATAAATATTTTATATAAATTAGAAATTATAATTGACTGTACCTTTAGTACAGTCAGTGGTCGAGTTTTTAGTGGCCACAAAATCTTTCAAACTGCATACCTTTTAAGCACCTACCCTTTTCTAACCTTTTTTATTTTTTTAAGTTTAGATTTTTTCACAGTGCAAGTTTTCTAGTTTTCTAGTTTTCTGGCTGCCCTTATGGAACAATTAGATATTTGTGTATAAAAAGAGCAAAAAAAAAAAGGAAAACCTCCACCATCCTCCTTCTGCACATTAAAGAATGATAAGGCCTTTGTCTGGAAATGAGACAAAGGCCAAAGGTCATTATAGTGTGGACTTGTGGCCTTTCTGAGTAGTTTGCCCATGATGCACTGCAATCGTCTGCCAAGTCCTGCTTAGGCCTGGGTGATCATAAGGTATGTAGCTCTGGTACTTCCTTTAAAGAAGAAATAAAAGAAAGGAACAATAAAGTTAAGTAAAAGAAAGGTGCTTGAGAATTTTTTTTGCAGTTTGTGTTAAACAATTGCAATTGCAAAAAAACACTAATGCTAAACTAAAGTTTAAATTGTAAGTGCTTCACTTGCTGGTTATTGGCTTACTTGAGAAAAAAATATATATAAATATACCACTGTTCACTGAATAAATTCTGTGAATAAAATCGCTAGATACTAAACTAAAAAATAATTTAACTTTTCAATTTAACTGAGGTCCAGTCAATATTCCAATTCGCAAATTGGAAAATGTAATGCTACTACATCCTAAGACCCGGAAAATTGTGTGCCTGCAACTTTGTGGAAACAGTTGGATGAAGAACCACAAATGGCTGGAAAAATCAGGTGTATCAATATTTCTGTCTATATAGCTAACAGAAACAAGAAACAAAAAAACTTCAAGGCAAACAATATTTAAGTTTGTACAAACATCCCTGTCTGTGGGACATGTGGACATTTTTGTAAATGTTAGATTAAATCTTAGAAAGGAATTATCATTTAGCTAGGTTAATAAAGCTTAAGGTGATGTAAAATCCTAGAAAAGGTGTTATTCAGGAAGTTTATTTGTATAATTACCAAAATCCTTTACCAAAAAAAAAAAACACTCAAAACCTTTGCTTTTCCAGCAAGCCCTGCCAGGATGCTCATTGCTTCACAATTTTGACAATGATGTCATCACTTCAGTCATCCTTCAGGCATCAAAGTGTGCCATAACTTCAGCTTTAAATGTGGGGGTATGGTTCTGTGGTGGAGGAACCACCTCTGTGACGTACAAACGGCTGAGAACATTAACCACAACAAAAGAGGTTCATAAGGTTGTATATTAAGTTTGTATTCAGTTCTTAGAGGGTTCTGTGCCAGGATTTAATCCGATGCATACGTTTGTGGGGTTTTACACACACACATACACACACACACACACACACACACACACACACACACACACACACACACACACACAGTTTTACATTACTTTTGCCTGCATTGAGTAGGAAAAGTCTGGTACTTAATCAAACGCTTATTTAATCTATTTTTTGTGTTTAATCTGAGAAATAACAAATTTTCACTTAACAAAAACATTTAATTTACTGAGTTTTTTTCTAGAACAGTAAAACACAGCACAATGTAACAACATAGAAGTGTACAGAATTTTAAATAAAGTAAGAAATAACGATTAACACCACGTTCATTATACTGAGTGCATAATTCTACAATGTTCTTTGTAATTTTTCACAATGCAGAATTAAATTCTTGGATATCAAGAATGCGATCAACTTTAATTTGGCTGAACACTGTTCCAGCTGTGAAAGGAAAAGGATTTTGCAAAATCCAGCAGGTAAGCAGGTGATGAAATGTTGGGAATGCCATGATGCTAGATCATGCTTCATTGCTCAGGTAGTCTATATGACATGTACATGGGTTTTTTTTGTTTGTTTGTTGTTTTTTTAAGTATGAGAGAATACGTTCTGCCATGTGCTTATGCCATCAGCTCATTTGTCAAAATGTCAGGAAATTTACATAAAATTTCAGTTTTGCTCGAGCATCTGGCTCCCAGCTGTTATACACAGCTGTCTGTGTTGTAGAGGTGCTATGATACTGTATGTATGCAAATAAATATATATATATACATTTTGATTTTTTTGTAATTTTTAGAATATTATAGTCTATAGTATATATATATATATATATATATATATATATATATATATATATATATATATATATATATATATATATATATATATATATATATGTATACAGTGAGGAAAATAAGTATTTGAACACCCTGCTATTTTGCAAGTTCTCCCACTTAGAAATCATGGAGGGGTCTGAAATTGTCATTGTAGGTGCATATCCACTGTGAGAGACATAATTAAAAAATAAATTAAAAAAATCCAGAAATATATGATTTTTAAACTATTTATTTGTATGATACAGCTGCAAATAAGTATTTGAACACCTGTCTATCAGCTAGAATTCTGACCCTCAAAGACCTGTTAGTCTGCCTTTAAAATGTCCACCTCCACTACATTTATTATCCTAAATTAGATGCACCTGTTTGAGGTCGTTAGCTGCATAAAGACACCTGTCCACCCCATACAATCAGTAAGAATCCAACTACTAACATGGCCAAGACCAAAGAGCTGTCTAAAGACACTAGAGACAAAATTGTACACCTCCACAAGGCTGGAAAGGGCTACGGGGAAATTGCCAAGCAGCTTGGTGAAAAATAGTCCACTGTTGGAGCAATCATTAGAAAATGGAAGAAGCTAAACATGACTGTCAATCTCACCTCGTTGGGTATTAATGATCCTAAGGAAGGTGATTAATCAGCCCAGAACTACACGGGAGGAGCTGGTCAATGACCTGAAAAGAGCTGGAACCCCCGTTTCCAAGGTTACTGTTGGTAATACACTAAAACGTCATGGTTTGAAATAATGCATGGCACGGAAGGTTCCCCTGCTTAAACCAGCACATGTCCAGGCACGTCTTAAGTTTGCCAATGACCATTTGGATGATCCAGCATGGGGGTGGTAGCATCATGCTTTGGGGGTGTTTTTCTGCACATGGGACAGGTCGACTGCACTGTATTAAGGAGAGGATGACTGGGGCCATGTATTGCGAGATTTTGGGGAACAACCACCTTCCCTCAGTTAGAGCATTGAAGATGGGTCGAGGCTGGGTCTTCCAACATGACAATGACCCGAAGCACACAGCCAGGATAACCAAGGAGTGGCTCTGTAAGAAGAATATCAAGGTTCTGGCATGGCCTAGCCAGTCTCCAGACCTAAAACCAATAGAGAATCTTTGGAGGGAGCTCAAACTCCGTGTTTCTCAGCGACAGGCCAGAAACCTGACTGATCTAGAGAAGATCTGTGTGGAGGAGTGGGCCAAAATCCCTCCTGCAGTGTGTGCAAACCTGGTGAAAAACTACAGGAAACGTTTGACCTCTGTAATTGCAAACAAAGGCTACTGTACCAAATATTAACATTGACTTTCTCAGGTGTTCAAATACTTATTTGCAGCTGTATCATACAAATAAATAGTTAAAAAATCATACATTGTGATTTCTGGATTTTTTTTTTTAGATTATGTCTCTCACAGTGGACATGCACCTACGATGACAATTTCAGACCCCTCCATGATTTCTAAGTGGGAGAACTTGCAAAATAGCAGGGTGTTCAAATACTTATTTTCCTCACTGTATACATATATATATATATATATATATATATATATATATATATATATATATATATATATATATATATACACACACACACACACACACACACACACACACACACACACACACAGTTTTTTTGGAGTTAGCCAATATTAATTTTATAAAATAATGTCATATAAAGTTCACAGAATCTTTGTCTTTTCAATAAAACCTCATTATGAGACCTGATTTCCATCCAAACACAATTAAACTTAAGCCACAAAGGAATAAACTAAAGCTTGTTAATACGTTTCCTTACTGCATTTGTGACTATATTAAATCTAATAATATAATATGAAGTGTGTGTGTGTGTGTGTGTGTGTGTGTGTGTGTGTGTGTGTGTGTGTGTGTGTGCATGGGTCATGGACCTGCCAGCTTCTCAGGAATACAAAATGATTTTTTTTCTCATTGCGCAGTCGAAATCAGACTCCTTCAGCCTCTCAGTGGTATGTCAATAACAAACTAACTTTAGAGTGAATAAAGATCAGAATTGTGCATTTTGGCTGCATAGGCAAAAAGAAAAAAAAATCGAAATTTTTATCACAGATTATGATAAACAGCAGCTCTATGCAATGAGCCACAACATAGAGGAATGAAGGGCATCACAACATCATCTGACAACTGAAGAATGCCACTGCGGAAACATCAGGAATTTGGACAGAAGGCAAAACAAACCAGCCTAAAGTAATTTACTGTCAGTTAAGGTTACAAAAAAAGGATGAAAGAAGCAGAGCGATGTGGATGGCACCAGATGCATCAAGATCAATTGAATAAAAAGAAAAAAGAATAAATTAATCAAAAGGTTTTGAATAAGTGGACTTATCATATACAGTATGTTTTGATATAAACAAATGTAAGGATTAAACCAATTCCTAAAAAATTTTACACAAAAAAAATGCTGGTCTGTGTGATTGGTATATTTTACTGCCTTCTGCTGGCTGAGAGGTGAATTACAATTTACAGGGCTTCTTAATATCTGTAACCTGATGGATTAATGGATGGATGGATGGATGGATGGATGGATGGACAGATAAATGCTTGTATGGGTGGATGGATGGATAAATATATGTAAACTATGTTTAAAAGCAATGATGGACAGATTAAAAATGTATGTAAAAAAAGATGGGGGTGAAAACTGGGTAAAAGGAAGATGTATGAATGGATGGAGGGATGGTTTAACAGATGGATGAATAGACAGACAGACAAGATGCATGGATAAATAGATGAATAAATAAATAAAAAGAAAGTATATAAAAAAATACAACCTTAAATTGCCTTAATGTATTACTCATACACATAAATATTATAAACAGCTGGATCTAAAAAAAAAAATAGAAAGATAGAAAGATACCAGAATCAGTCTAAGTCATGTTCGGACTTGACACTGTTTCTTTACATTACCTAACTATTTATATTTAAATAAACTCCCAATTCTTATCATTCTTAACATATAAATAATACCTCAATAAAAAAATTACAGACCTCCACAAATGACCTTTATATTTTTTACTGCATTACATTTCACTTCAGGTAACAAACCTGGCTCTCTTTTTAATCATCATCTATCACTGCTGCGCTAAATCTGGAAATATTTACACACTAGCACGCTTCGGAATTTATAACTCCACCTCGCTTAAATCCCAAACCGGTGTCTCGTTTCATTCCTTCCCCCTGCTAACCTTGCTAACTCTAAACCCAGGCTGGATCCTGCTAATTGCTGGTGGTTCCTCGGGGCCCAAGCCATGAGCTCATTATTTTTACCTCCAGAAAGCCCTCACAAACAGCAGGCCCACAGAGGGTGTGTGTGTGTGTGTGTGTGTGTGTGTGTTTGTGTGTGTGTGTGTGTGTGTGCAGTATGTGCGTGTGTTTGCGCATGTGTGTGATTTCATACCCCCACCCGGTCCAAACTGTTAGGGAGATTCTTTTCATTTTCACTATTAACAAGCAAGTCAAATACAGCTGCGGCTCATTTCTTTTAAGAAAGAAAAAAAAAATATTGAAAAAATAATATATTAAATCAAAACTAGCTCAAAGCTTAAGGATTATATGGGATGATTTTATGCATGAGAGGTGAATCTTCACTTTAATTAGCTGCTATACCGAGATGCTGACATTAAATTTCTGCCTTTCTTTTCTTTACAAAAAAAACCTCATTATTCCCTGTTACACTGCTCCTCTATTCCTGCTTTTTTCTTTTATTTATCTCTGAGAACTATTTGTATTTTAATTAAACAGGGCAACAGCAACATCAGCTAATGCTTAAGGAGACACCCCTACTTTCTCTTATTTATTTATTTATTTTTGTTTGTTTGTTTTTCATTCACATATCAATACATCCATCGATCTGCTTGTCATAGTCTAAATGATAGTCTCATCCTCCTTAGTTTCATGCCATCATACTTAAATATGAATAGATAAAAAGAAATAATTTCATCTATATTCTACATTGTCATTCATTCCTTGACATTTTCCTCTTTCCAACTCTCCTTCATATATATTCATATATTTATTCCATTGTTCTGTTCAATATATAGTTTCATCCATCTTTCTATTTGTTCATAGATAACATTTTCCTTTTTTTTTAACCATCCATCCATCTATCCATTTAGCCATCCATCCAACCATCCATTACACCATCTACTGTAACATTTATTCATCCATCTATTCTTGAATCTATCAACCCTCCCTTCCTTGACCCTTTCCTATGTTCAGTAAAGAAAGGAATTGGACACGGCCACATGTAAGTTAATGAGAGGTGCATATTTGGAGAAAGTAGTGTAGTGGTGGTGTCCTGATGATGTCCTAAATGTATCCTCTATATGAAATGGAGAAGGATTGAGGACAAACATCCAGATCCTAAGCAGAGTATATTTATGCAGCTGTTCTGAGGAAAGAGATATGGATATGGATGCAGGGAAAGCCCCCGTTTTGGACGGATATGACCATTCCCAGGTTTTCAACTGTGTGGGAAAACTGAGAGAGACGGAGGAGGGAACGATACAGGCTGTGGGAAATGTGAAGTCTGGAAGTCACTCAGGCTGTAAATAAAATCATGTGGTAAAAATCCGCTAGATCAGTAAATCCAAACCGCAGATTTTCCTCCCCGATGTCCCCCGATGACAAGGCTTATACCGAGGAACCCTCGATGACTGCACTGATAAAATCCTGCTTGCTAATAAGCATCTGTGAAATCAGAATGATGCTGCTGTTCTTGCCCTGTCAGATTTAATATCTGATGCAGACAGGATTGGGAGCATCAGCCCCAACTAGTTTTTTTTTGGTTGTTTTTTTTTGGTTGGCGAGGAAGAATGGGGGAGTGTTAGAAAAATGGTCATGTGACCAGACAGCAGCCAAGCACTGAGGCTGAATTGAGGTCGAGCGTAAAGTTTAGTGGGTCAGAGAAGCTGGCAGACGACTGGTGGAAAAAGAAAATGTGTGCCAATCCAAGACAAGCTGAAATGGAGTGAGGGAGGGGGGAGGGAAAAAGGAAAGGAGGGAGAGATAAACAGAAGAGAGAGGGGAGTGAGGAGAAACGAATCTAAGAGCAATAAAGGAAACAGCCTGATACAGATGAAAATGTGGGCGATGAAGAGGATTTAAAAAAAACAGATTTTAAAAAAACAAGATGTATAGGGGACAGAAAGAGTTAGAACACACAGAGCTAAATAAGGGATGGTTGGAATGGGTGGATAGATAGAGGACAGATAAATAGTAAATAGATGAATAGACAGAATATATGTGTAGTAATTGTAATATTTGTTCTTAGCCTATTGTAACTATATCTTAGACTTTCTCTGATACAAATATATATAATGTAACATACCCTGCACTTTTCTGTAATATACTACTGTGTAACAATAGCAGGCTTGTATATGCTACAGTATATTGTATCACACAGTAATATTATAGTACTAAACTAAATCATCATTAACATCACTAAATAATCATTAGTTGCATATATATATATATATATATATATATATATATATATATATACAGTGGTCCCCCGGTTATCGAACGGCTCGGCTATCGAACATTCCGGTTAGCGAACGGTTTTCCGAACGAAATTTCGGTCCGGTGAACGAACAAAGTTCCAGTTACCGAACGCCACCCACGCTGCCCAACCCAGCGCGAGGGGAAGAAACTGCTTCCGCTTCACCCATCGCTGAGTAAGCATCTATCGCAACTTCTGTTTGTGAACAATATTAGTGATATTTAGCGGTAAGAACAGTAATCATTTTGTTTCTTACTCTTGTAAAGTTGTTAATTTATACTTTTACCGAGCCATTACAAAATACCCGCAGAGATCGGGATAATCCGGCAAAAGGCAGTCCATAAATAATATCCACGGTGCTTTACGGAGGAAGCCCGATTGCGATGAGCTCAATGTGGGCGGGGCACGCATGAGCGAAGGAACAGGGCATTCCCTGAAGCACCATGACAGCCACCGTAGGGGGCGTGGCAGGGGGATTCCTGAATATTAATACGGCTAAAAACAGGAAAAAATGGTAAATTATTGGGTATTGGTGGAGTTCGGAAACGGATTAATTGGTTTTCCATTATTTCTTATGGGGTAATTGAGTCCGGTTTTCGATCATATCGGATTTCGAACGGTTTTAAGGGACGAATTAAGTTCGATAACCGGGGAACCACTGTATATATAACTAATGATTATTTTGATTTTTTAAACAATTTTTTTTTTATTTAATGTTTTTACAGTATTTATGAATAAAATGTATTTAAAAAAATGCAAAAGCCTCATATTGAAGTTAACTATATTTAATTTAGACATTTTAAAAGCTTATAATGACTGCTTGATGAGGAATGCATTGGGGATTTCTCCTTGGAACAAATTCACACACATATATCTATATAAAATCAGTGGTGGGCGGTCAGGGCAAGCAAAGCCTTCTCTGCTGGCCTTAACACTATCAGAAGCACTGACCTACATTTACAACCTCAATTTTAATATTTGTTTCATGAAATTGTATAAATTTATTCCCAACAATTCTCTGCATTTCGTAGCATTTATCTTCCCCGCACTGCTTCCAGGACGCGTATGTGGATGTTATGTATGTATGTGATGTTCCTCATACAATATTAGCAATGGGTCTGTTTCTTTAGCCAATCAGATTTCAGCTAGCTGGCCCAGAATAGCGTCAGCATTTTTTCCATCATCTGATTGGTTGCTAAGAGCAAAACTGTTACAGCCAAATTCGACTAGCAAAACACATATGTAGCGATATGCACACATTAACACATCAGACTTTTTTTACGTTCACAATGGCTGACGAAATTGATTTGGCTTTGGACATGATTAAAAATACATTTTCAACAAAATTAGACATTGTGAGGAGAGGTCAGCCAACCCCAAAGCTAACTAGCTTGTCTTATCCCAGGAAGGGTTTGTTCGCCACTACCAGACCGTCTCTAGGTTACGCATGTAACCTTAGTTCCCTGAGGGAACGAGACGCTGCATCACAAAGCTTTGGGAACGCCTCTGCGTTGCTCATACGCTGAATCACGTGTGAAATTCGGCCAGTTTCAGAAGCTAGCATCAGCTCTACTGCAAGCTACAAAATGCGCATGCAGTAGAGCCGATGCTAGCTTTTGAAAATGAGAAGGGAAGCATGGCAGGGATGCGGGGAGTGCGGCTCGGAGACACAGTGTCTTGATCCCTCAGGGAATTAAATTTTTATTTGCGTAACCTAGAGACGTTCCCTTTTGGGAACTCGAGCTGCATCACAACACTTTGGGAACGAGTGTCCAATCATGCCACACTGACCAGTCCTTGCCTAGTGTGTGAGAGCACAACCAGAGTGCAGGACAGAGGAGCTGGGAGGTCAGCGGGGTGGACCAGCCCATAGCGTTGCAAATATCCTGGAGTGGGACTCCAATGGACCAGGCCGTAGAGGCCGCCACACTCTGGGTGGAGTGAGCCTTGACCCCAAAAGGAGCGGGGAGACCAGAGGACTTATATAAAGAAATAGCATCCACAATCCACCTACTGAGAGTCTGCTTGTTGCCTTTAGGGGCCATAGTGGACAAACAGCTGCTCTGACTTCTCTACGGACTCGTCCTGTGGAAGTACGTGTCCAGACACAGTAAGTTTGTTTCTGCTGGTCAGGGGCTGAAAAGAAGGAAAGTAGAATGCCTGCAGCACAACAGGTCGTGGGGGAGCCGCAGGCCCATTAGGTACATACCCTGGTTGTTCTAACATGACGGGCAATTCCCACACAGGCACTCTGGGTCGTATCCCGGGCCTCAGCCTACGGGTGGCACACAGAAACATGTCAACAGGGGTGTCTACCCAGCAACTGCCCAGCAAGAGGGTCACAATAAGCAGCGATAGTGGACACAGAATCCTTCAGAATCGAAAGAGCCAAACCTGTGGCAAATTGTTCCTGCAGGAACTCCAGCACTGAACCAAGCTGGCAGTAGACCGGGTCCAATTGGTGGTACTCGCACCACGCAAGGAACAAGCGCCTTAAGCGGCATATGACCTCTTCGTAGAGGGAGCTCTGGATTGGAGGATGATCTCTGCTACCTCAGTAGAGAGACCAGCTGCTAAGAACTGTGCCCCAACTTCCTGCTAAGAACACAGCCACAACTTCCAAAACTTTGAGGTGGGGGTAAACCAGAGTACCCCCGCCTGGAAGAAGTGACCTTCTCTCACTCTCTTGACTGTCATAAGGATAGCTTCGATCTGAGCAGGAGACAGCTGTCCCCGCATAACAGTCAAGTCCCCCACCACGCCTAAGAAGGTGGTTCTCTGTACTGGAGAAGGCACACTCTTTTAGGTGTTTCTATGGCCCCCTTCCACAGGAGAGTGCTTGCTTCCTGTTCTAGGACCAAAGCCTGCTCGGAAATCTTCTAAGCAGGACCAAAGCCTCCCTTAAGTCTCTTTAGGGAGGTCTCTGGCTGGTCTATGGCCCATCCAGAGCTGCTGGAGCAGTGCTCCGCAGCCATTGGAGCCTCCTGAGAGGGGGCGTTTGCATACAGCGAGGTTTGTGGGGTGAGGAGGCGGGCCGCATACAGGCTATCCCAGGACCTGGACACCTCATTGTGCAGATCCGGGAAAAAAGGCATACCCCAGCATGGAGGCCATGACGCAGGGTGCAGGAAGCACCTGTAAGACCTTTTGTTTGATCCTGGGTGTGCGCTGCTTCCGCTTCTCGTCCAGCCCCGCTTCTGACGTTGCGCTTTGCTGTTGGCTAGATTTTACACTTGATTCAGAGCGTGAGCAACGCGGAAGCATTCCCAAAGCAATGTGACACAGCTTGAGTTCCCGAAAGGGAAGAGTGCCTACGAGCTGTACCACTGGCTTACAGCCTCTGAGGAGTGGTGCAAAGTATGTGGGTATGCATTATGAGTATGCATCTCTGGTGAGAAGCTTGTATTTTATTTACATTATTTATGTTTTTGTCATGTTATTAGACAAATATTGATTTTGAACTGCTCCAGATGATGTAGGTGGCACAGATGCGGTTGTAGTGTAGAGGTTTGAAGCTTGCTACAGTAAAAAAAATGGTAATTACCATGCATATGCGAAATGCCTCTCTCATTGTAATGCCACGCATTATATTGCGTTTTTGTATAGTATTGATAGTATTGATAGCATTGATCGTTTCTATAATTGTGACGTGACATTAGTGGTATTTAGAGGTGAATTAAGTCGGGTAAGTGCATGCACTGATATATATATATATATATATATATATATATATATATATATATATATATATATATATATATATATATATATACAGTGCCCTCCACAATTATTGGCACCCCTGTTTAAGATGTGGTCGTGGACTTCTAAAAATTCTCCTTTTTTTTTAAACAACATAGAACCCAAATGCAAAAAAAGAGAAAAATCCAACCTTTTATTTAAGTACATTACTTTGGTGGTAAAAAAAATCACACATTTAGAAAAAAAAAAAACTTGAAATCATGTGTACCACAATTATTGGCACCCCTGATGTTAATACTTTGTACAACCTCCTTTTGCCAACAAGACAGCACTTAATCTCCTCCTATAACATTTCACAAGATTGGAGAACACAGAGAGAGGGATTTTTGACCATTCTTCTTTGCACAATCTTTCTAGATCATCCAGTGTCCTGGGTCCTCTCTTATGCACTCTTCTCTTTAGCTCGCCCCACAGGTTTTCGATTGGGTTGAGGTCTGGGGACTGAGATGGCCATGGGAGGACCTTGAGTTTGTGACTGCTGAACCACTTTTGTGTAGATTTTGCCACATGTTTTGGATCATTATCCTGCTGAAAGACCCAATGACGACCCATCTTCAGCTTTCTGGCAGAGGCCATCAGGTTTTTATTTAAAATATCCTGGTACTTCAAAGCGTTCATAATGCCATGCACCCTAACAAGGTTCCCAGGGCCTTCGGAAGAGAAACAGGCCCACAGCATCACAGATCCTCCACCATACTTCACGGTGGGCATGAGGTGCTTTTCGGCATACTCATCTTTTGTTTTACGCCAGACCCACTTAGAGTGTTTGTTGCCAAAAAGCTCAATCTTAGTCTCATCTGACCAAAGCACACGATCCCAGTTGAAGTCCCAGTACCGCTTAGCAAACTCCAGACGTTTACGTTTGTGAGTGTTAGTGAGAAAAGGCTTTTTCCTTGCATGCCTCCCAAACAGCTTGTTGGCATGTAGAGAGCGTCTGATGGTTGTTTTGGAGACTCTGTGACCCCAAGATGCCACTCTTTGATGCAATTCTGTGACGGTGAGCTTGGGAAATTTTTTTACTTCTCTTACCATCCTCCTCACTGTGCGTTGTGGCAAGATAAACCTGGGACCTCTTCCAGCCTTGTTTGTCACTGTTCCAGTTGTTTTAAACTTCTTAATGATTCCTCTGACTGTAGATACCGGCAAGTTAAGGCGAGTGGCTATTTTCTTGTAGCCATTGCCTGACTTATGAAGGTCGACACACATCTGCCTTATTAGAATGGTGTGTTCTCTTGTCTTTGCCATGTTGACAAATGGGTAAGAGAATTAGGCCTCTGTGTCACGTCATATTTATACCCCAGGGAAACAGGAAATCATGAATTACTAATTAAAAGTCCCTAGATACCCTGACCAACCTTAGCAACTACAGAAAAATATATTAAAAAAAAAAAACCAATTAAAATTTTCAGAGGAATTGTTAGGGGTGCCAATAATTGTGGGACACATGATTTCAAGTTTGTTTGTTTTTTTCTAAATGTATGATTTTTTTTACCACCAAAGTTATGTACTTAAATGAAAGGTTGGATTTTTCTCTTTTTTTGCATTTGGGTTCTATGTTGTTTTAAAAAAAAGAAGAATTTTTAGAAGTCCACGACCACATCTTAAACAGGGGTGCCAATAATTGTGGAGGGCACTGTATATATATATATATATATATATATATATATATATATATATATATATATATATATATATATATATATATATATATACATACACACACACACACATACATACATACAGTATCTCACAAAAGTGAGATACTGAATGTACACAAAAGTACATTCCAGCAACTATTTTGGTATAGATTTACTGTCCTCAGAAAATAACTGAACATACAGCCATTATTGTCAAAAATTTGTAAAATTGTCAAAACAAAAGTTAGTGCACCCTAAGTGATACTGCTGTATGTCCTGTAACTAGGCAAAGCCACATGTCCTATTCATGATGGTCATGTTTTTGTCTGCTTGTCAGGACAATACAAATTTGTGTATCTTATTAGAGCAGTTAAAATTTGGTGCTTTGAGTACAATTCTCTCGTACTGACCACTGGATGTTGAACATGGCACCTCATGGCAAAGATCAACTTGTTTGGCTCAGATGCTGTGCATTATGTGTGGCGATGCCCTGGTGAGGATTACCAAGAAATGTGTGTTTTGCCCGCAGTTAAGCATGGTGGTGGTAGCTTCATGGTCTGGGGAGCATGAGTGCTGCTGGTATTGGGGAGCTGTGGTTCATTAAGGGAAACATGTACTTTGACATTCTAAAGCAGAACATGACACCCTCCCTTCAGAAACTGAGCTGATTGGCAGTTCCCAACATAATAACAACCCCAAAAACACCGCCAAGATGACAACTGCCTTGCTGAGGAAGCTAACTGTGATGGAGTGGCCAAATATATATGTATATATATATATATATATATATATATATATATATATATATATATATATATATATATATATATATATATATATATATAAAACTCACACAGACATACACATTTAAATAAATGTAAAATACACACACACACACACACACACATATACTGCTATATGCCTTGTAACACTGCAATATACAACAGCATATTCTGATTTATTGTAATACACTATAAAATATTGTAATATACTGTAATAACTACTACATATAAAGCAATACTTTTAAATGTACTGAAATATACTACAGTATACTCTATTATACACCCATGTACTGCAACATTCTAATACATTACAATATATTATAATGTTTTGTAAGACATTGTATATTCATAAATGTAATGCATGTTAAATATTGTAACATTTAAATACACAATAACAGTAACAATGTAATATACTGCATCATATACAATGTACCATGCTATATTGTCTCATCCCTGATGGTTTTTAAAGATTATAATGTAGTAATATTTCTATAGAAATCTATGTGAATAAGGTGAAAAAATGGGAGGTGGAGGAAGTTAAATAGACGACTTTCTCAGAGTGGAGTGTGTGTTTAGTACAGTAGGTGTCAGAGTTCTCCTACAGATCTATCACACTACACTACACCGCAACTAATTACACTACTTTACTCTCTACCACACTACCGTACAACACACTACACCACACCATATTACACCATATTACACAATTTTGCACTATAACACACCACAACACGCTACACCATACCACTATTTTACACTATACCACCCTAGACTACACCACATTGCACCACAACACACAATTACAATTTCTACTAGTAAGATAACTTTTAGTTGGGCAATGTTTTAAAGTTAGATGTTTTTTTTTCTGCATAGGTTTTACAGAAATGGGAATGATCTCAGGAGACAGTCATTAGGTGAGACATGCTGACTGGAATTTGATGCTGGTGTTGGAAGTTCCCACTGGAGAACAGCACAGGAGCGCAACTTAAAGTCTTTAAATGTAGACTCCTGCTGGGCGAGTAATCAATAGTGGCCTCTGACCTCTCATTTCAGGTCTTCAGACTTTACAGGGGTAAGAGAGAGAGAGAGAGAGAGAGAGAGAGAGAGAGAGAGAGAGAGACAGAGAGACAGAGAGAGACAGAGAGAGGCAGGAGGATCCAAATATAGAAACAGCAGATAGGAGGCACTTTTCATAACCCAGAGACATTTTAAAACAAAGTGTAAACTGTAGTAAACTGGTAGAAAGAAAATAACTTTTTCACAGATACACAATCCAATTAAAGTTAAATACGGATGAAGATATATATATATATATATATATATATATATATATATATATATATATATATATATATATATATATATATGAAAGAAAGATAACTTCTTTTTCCAATCTATATACTCAAAATATTTTTTTAATTCTTCAGAGAATCTGTATTCCAAGACAAACAACAAAACATGATTCATCAGCTTTTTTTTGTACACGTTAATTCTGACTCATGACTGTTCACAAACCCCCTTTTTTTTAAACCAGGCAAATTCAGGATGAGCACTTACTATGAAATGAATCAAGTCAGGACACATTTGTAGACTCAATACACGTTATTATTGTTATTCATTCAGCTACACAAATAGGGAGTCAGTTCAGGATTCCTGCCCAGACAAAATTTTTAAATCCTGGTTTATACTTTATACTAATGCAGAACAAATTTTACGCTTTTATGTCCAGTATTTGTGGCTTGCTATCTGGACACAAATTCATTTATACCTTCTACATTCTTTATGCCTACAAATGCAAAACTATAAATATCAATTTGCTACTGGGATGGCAAGCAAATTTAGAAACTCAGGTTTTGTTGGTGAGGGAAATCACTCATCAATCACAATCAGTTAAGACAATCACTAAAATCTTATAGATTTTATAGATATTCCATGTACATTTACTGCATTTACCAGAAATTTCCTATGCGGTGATAACTTTATGGACAAAAGTTTGTGGACACCTGACCATAAGATTCATTTGTGCTTTTTGAACATCCTCTTTCACATTTAGTCCCCTATATGTTGGGAGGAAAGAGGTTACACTACATTTTTAGTGTGATTGTGGGGTTTTGTGCCAATCAGCCACAAGGGTGTTAGTAAAGTCAGGAACTGATATAGTGTGAGGAGGCCTGGGCCGTTCCCTCTCATCCCAGAGTCAAGCTAAACTAATCATATTTTTAACAGCAAAACAGATTTTTTAATTAATTACTGCTCTGAGATTAATTTTCTAGTCACAGTCCAGTCTAGTCTAGTTTTAAATAAATCCACAAATGAATACATTCAGGATAATAAAAAAATGGTTTTTGGAGGTATATGTAGACTTCTGATCTTTACTACAAGGCAAACTTTTAATTCTTTCTTCTAAAAGGTTTCTTGTCGTTTTTTGTTTTGGTTTCAAACTTTTATTAATGAATTTGGAATTTTATCCAGAAGGAGATGACGGAGACATTACACTGTCACACACACACACACACACACACACACACACACACACACACACACACACACACACACACACACACACACACCTCAGTCCAACAGCTGACACACTCCTGAGATGGCAAGGAGACGGAGTACACGAGTGTGTCATTGTTCTGTCTGGGAAGGGGAAGTAAAGGTGAGGTGATGTGGTGTGTAAATAGGATGTTCGGCTAGATTTCAGTTTCAACAGGAAAAAATAAGTTCTCACTTCCAAGTGATAAAAAAAAATGACATTGGCTTTTCAGACAGTTTAAATAGACGTCTCAATTGAAGGATTCAATAAAAACCTGTGGAACAGTATGCTAATCATAGGTCATGCAAATAGATTCAGTTCCTCTTCTTTATAAAAAAAAAAAAAGTCAGTTCACACACACACACACACACACACACACACACACACACACACACACACACACACACACACACACACACATCCGCTCCTTATGCTGCACCCACATGAGCTTCTTTAAATATCAGACTGCAGACACGTGGTATTTTGTTTTTTTTTCATTACATTTTTTTTTCCATCCTACAGATCCAACATGTTTATACAGAGTGTGAGAATCAGCAACAGCAAACGCACTCGCACGTTCTTCCTGAGGAAGAGGCCCTGACAAAGATCAGTCAAAATTTGACGGAACTAAAACATGTGGCAACTCCACCCTGCAAACCGCTAACCTGCTAACTGTAACCCCTGATACACTCGAGACAACTCAGATAAATTAGAATGATGATGGCCCTGTGACAAATTTCTCAAAATGGAAGCTGAACATGTTTACATCTGATAGACTGGCTAAGGAACAGCTAACTCAGATGTAATAGTAACCCTGAAAACCTGAAAAGACTGATACAAAAGCACTAGCACTGAAGACTCCTTTCATATGTTACAAAACCAAGTTGTTACTATAGAAATCCTAAGGTATTTATATTAACTGTGCTGTAACAGAGAATTAATCAGCACCTTCTGACAAATCACAATCCAGAATTCAGCAGCGCTAACATACACACACACAGTGTGGTGCATTGTGTTTTGCTAATGAACTCATTGTTGCAACTGATTAGTTTAAGTCTGAGATATTTACTTCTTGTTGGCATGGTTATGCATGCACGCACACACACACACAGACACACACACACACACACACACACACACACACATGAATTGCATATACACGCACGCACACCAGACATCTGGCATGCCATCCATCCTAATCCATCCTTTTCTTCCCCTCTCTTACCCACCCACACACAGACATGGACACACACACAAACACACACACACACACACACACACACACACACACACACACACACACACACACACACACACACACACACACACACACGCAAAGACAAACGCACCCCTTCCGGTAAAGAAACCCAGTGACCTGACAGTTTGAGCCTGCTGGGTATGTATAATAAAACATACACACATACACACATACTTCTTCAGCTCATCCCTCTGTAGGCCAGTGTGTGAGTGTGTGTGTGTGTGTGTGTGTGTGTGTGTGTGTGTGTGTGTGTGTGTGTGTGTGTGTGTGTGTGTGTGTGTGTGTGTATGTTGCGATCCCCCCAGGCAGACAGCTGCTGACAGACACTTCCTTAACTGAATCACTCAGACGCACATGCACATACACAGACACACACATACATACACACCGCCACAAAGACACACACACACACATAGAGGTATACACAGACAAGCTTATGCCGAACACATACATATAGAGGTATAAAAGACAAATACATGCTTAAAAATATAAAAAAATAAATAAAAAATAAAAAAATATATAAATTATATTTAAATATATATTTAAAATTATATATATATATATATATATATATATATATATATATATATATATATATATATACACACACACACACATGTGCAACATACAAAATACATACATACATATGTATGTGACAACATATGCACAGTATCTAACAAAAGTGAGTGCACCCCTCACATTTCAGCAGGAACAATGGGACAATACTATAATACTTAAACTTATTTATGATATATTTTAGAGTAGTCAGTGTGCAGCTTGTATAGCAGTATAGATTTAATATCCTTTAAAAATAACAACATACAGCCATTATTGCCAAAATAACTGGAAATAAAAGTAAGTACACCCTAAGTGATAACAGCTGTACGTTGTTTAAATATGCAAAGCTACATGTCCTACTGATTATGTTTATGTTTTTGTTTAACAGGACTATACAAATTTGTGTATCTTGTATTAGAGCAGTTTAAAATTGGTTCTCAATTCTCCCATACTGACCACTGTATGTTCAACATGGCACCTCATGGCAAAGAACTCTCTGAGGATTTGAGAACTAGAATTGTTGCTCCCCACAAAGATGGCCTAGACTATAAATAGATCAGTAACACTCTGAAACTAAGATACAGTACAGTACCCAGGGTCATACAGTGGTTTTCCAAGACGGGTTTCACTCGGAACAGGCCTCTCAAGGGTCGATCAAAGTAGTTGAGTCCTCATGCTGTGCGTCAGGTGCAGAAGCTGGTTTAAAAAAACAAACGCATGAGTGCTGCATCATTTCTTTAGAGGTTGCAGAAGCGAAAGGTCCACTAGTCAGTGCTTAGACCATACCCTGCACACTGCGACAAGTCGGTTTGCATGGCTGTCGTCCCAGAAGGAAGCCTTTTCTAAAGCTGGCTCACAAGAAATCACATAAACAGTTTGCTGAAGACAACTTGTCCAAGAGCATAAATTACTGGAGCCATGTTTTGTGGTCTAATGAGACTAAGATAAACTTGTTTGGCTCAGATGGTGTCCAGCATGTGTGGCGACACCCTGGTGAAGTACCAAGAAAATTGTGTCTTGCCTACAGTCAAGCATAGTGGTGGTAACATCATGGTCTGGGGCTGCATGAGTGCTGCTGGTACTGGAGAGCTGTGGTTCATTGAGGGTGAATTCTGTCACAGAACATGTTGTAATCTATGTTTCCCTCCCCCTTCAGAAACTGGGCTGAACGGCAGTTTTCCAAAATTATAACGACCCCAAACACCCTGCAAAAATAGCAACTGCCTTACTGAAGGTAAAGGTGATGAAGTGGCCAACGATGTCTCATGATCTGAACCCTACCTAGCACCTATGGGGCACCCTCACCGGAAGGTGGAGAAGCACCATGTGTCTAACATTTAACAGCTAGCGATTATCATTATGGAGAAGTGGAAAAGGATCCCAGCAACAACCTGTGCAGTTCTGGTAAATTCCATGCACAGGATGAATAAGGCAGTGCTGGTTAACAATGGTGCTCACAAAATATTGACAATTTGCACACAGTTTTGACATGTTCACTTAGGGTGTACTCACTTTTTTTTGCTAGTTATTTTTTAAATAATGGCTGTATGTTAAGTTTTTCAGAGGACAGTAAATCTTTACTGCTATACAAGCTGCATTTCTATAATATTGTTCCTTGAGAAGATATATTAAAATTAGTTATACACACACAAGCAGGTACATACAAATGCATACTGAAGTGCACAATATACACAAACATAGAAAAAAACATATGCACATGATTACATCACAAGCGTACTGACAAATGCACAATGCATCACATGCTCACAAAACCCACAACATTCACACATGTACACACATACTGTAACATATACACATCAAACATGCACACACAGATAAACATCATATATAAATTAAACGTGTATATATGCACATATAAACAATACACGCATTCAAAACTCAAACAACATCAAACAAACACACAAGAAACAACAACTCAACAACAATGTTTTCCGGTCAGTTGCACAGATCCAATCTACAGCAAGTGTCAACACACATTTCTGTGTATATCTAAACGTGCGTGTGTGTGTGTGTGTGTGTGTGTGTGTGTGTGTGTGTGTGTGTGTGTGTGCGTGCGCACGTGCGTGTATGTGTGGAGGCTGTGGAACGGGTTTGGAGAGGTTTCTTGTGACAGATGGATGATAGCATCATGCCATCTCACCGTTCACACGTGATGAAGCCAAAGCATCGGGTTTTTCTCTCTCTCTCTCTCTCTCTCTCTTTCTCTCTCTCTCTCTCTCTCTCTCATACACACACAAAATGATGTGTCAGACATCCGCTCATAAAAATGGAGACACTATGTCAATCACGAGGAGTTCAGCAATCCACTTGTTTGCTGATTGTGATTGACAACTTAATTTCTTCCTGTGCAAAACCTGTGAAGCTCCATCACAGGAACACCACTCTTTACACTGCACCCTCTTACACCGCACCCCTTCTTTTGACTGTACACCCTCTTAAGACCACACACCCTCTTCGGACCGTACACACTCTTCAGACGGCACACACTCTTTAGACAGTACATCCTCTTCAAACAGTACACCCTCTTTAGACCAAACACACTCTTCAGACAGTACACCCTCTTTAGACCATATACCCTCTTCAGACCGCACACACTGTTTAGACCGTACACACTCTTCAGACCGCACACCATCTTCGGACAGCACACCATCTTCAGACTGCACACACTCGTCAGACCGCACACACTCTTCAGACCGCACACACTCTTCACAGTGCACACCATCTTCAGACTGTACACACTCGTCAGACCGCACACACTCTTCAGACCACACACACTCTTCACAGTGCACACCATCTTCAGACTGTACACACTCTTTAGACCGCACCCCTTTTTTAGACCAAACACACTCTTCAGACCGCACACCCTCCTTAGACTGTACACCCTCTTTAGACCGTGCACACTCTATAGACCAAACATCCTTTTCAGACCTTACACACCTTACACCCCAAACACCCTTCACAGTCTTTACACAACACACCTTTCACTCTTCACACTCTTCACACCCTTTAACATTGCACATTCTTCACACCACACACACTTAATTTCAGAATTTGTTGTTTTTCATGTTTAAATCAAAATCACCCTTTTTTGTTGAATTGTTTATTACTTGATTTAAGTCTATTTTGCTTTTCTTTTAATATCCGAATGGTTGCACTACTGTTAAATGACATTATACATATCTATCTTAAATTACTCACATTAGCATTGCACATTAGCATCGTAGCCCCAGGCCTGAGATAAACAGGTTTTCTCATTTTATTTCAGGGCTAAAGTCATATGTATGGTTTAGAATCAAAGACATATGTATGCATGTGTGTGTGTGTGTGTGTGTGTGTGTGTGTGTGTGTGTGTGTGTGTGTGTGTGATTCAACAGAAATAATAATGAATAATTAGTGACTGTGGTTAGAGGTTATTTAGTGTGTGTGATTTCAGCGAGTTCACAAGTTTAAATCTGGCTGTAATTTGCGGTGGTATTTTGGGGAAAGTTCTCTCCCTCCCTTCCTCCTGTTGTTCTTGCTGAAGCAAGGGTTAGCATGTTGTTTTAAACTTACTGGAGACACCGTATTTTACTGAATTACTCGATAGCCTATTCTGCTTTAATAGTGTGTGTGTGTGTGTGTGTGTGTGTGTGTGTGTGTGTGTGTGTGTGTGTGTGTGTGTGTGTTAACAGTAAACAGGATGATTGCATGATTAGAATTATAACATGATCCAAAGCAGTGTTAGCCCAGCCAATTCAACACAAAAATGTACATTTTTCAAAATGGTAACTCCTTCAAATTTTAGTCAAAATCTGTTTAAAAATAGATACACTGTTAGCAAAACATGGAGAGCTATCTAGGGGGAAGTGGCATTAAATAGAGCTAGCTAGCTGGTTACACCACAGCTAGCTAAACCCAAACATACACTGTAAGAACAAAAGTTTCTGGACACCTGAAAATAAGATTCCTATATGCTTTTTGAACATCACAATCCACATTTAGTCCCCATTAGCTGTTAGAAAAACTCCCACTTTTCTGGTAAAATGTTCAACTAGATTTTGAAGTGTTAAATTTTCTGTTAAATTCTGTAAAGCTGCTTTGAGACAATGTCTGTTGTGAAAAGCACTATCGAAATAAACTTGTCTTGACTTGTTTGTGAAGATTTGTGCTCATTCAGCCACAAGGTTGTGAGTAAAGTCAGATACTGTAAGGTAAGGTAAGGAGGCTTGGGGTGCATTCCAAAGGTGTTCAGTAGGGTTGAGGTCAGAACTCTATAGCAAAAAGTTCGTCCACCCGATTTTCATGAAGCTGGCTTTCTGCACAAGGGCATTTCATACCAGAAAGTTTTATTTTTCTAGTCCTAGAATTTTCCTAGTTCAAATGATGGTAAATTTCATGCTACCATATCCAGAGAAATCCTATAAAATTTTCACACGTGTGAAATAGTCAGGTGTCTGGATACCTTTGTCCATATAGTACAAATAGCTAGCTAAATATTCAATTATATTGAATGTATAAATGTATCATATAATAATGTTATATTATTAAAAAATATTTTATGATACATTTATAAATTCAATATAATATTTATTATTAAAAGATTTCAATATTATAGATATATAAAATGTTTAATTTCATTAAATCATTAATTTCAGCCACCAATAATCTGTAATTGTCTTATAATGTAATAAATACAAAATTATTTATTCTGATAATATTTATTATAATAGTTATATAAATATAATCATTGTGATTTTTTTCACATATTTATTTAAACATTATTATCATATCAAAATGTTAATTAATAAATATAGAAATAAATTCCTGTCCCTGTCTTGATCCTAACAGATAAGGTCAAAAGTCAAGTACAAAAAGAAAAAGCAAAGCGAAAAATCAAATCATGATTATTTGTTTTCTTAATCTGTTTTACATCAGACTTTAAACAAATCCGTTATGGCAACACTACTTTATGACATGACCTCCACATGACTTGGAGCATTCCTTGAGGAGATGTTTCTCACTGACACCTACTTCCTGCTTTTGCCTCACTTCTCAACTCCTCAATGAGCGACATTTAGAGTTAGTATTTCAGGCCCGAGGTCGAGGCTGGGTTTCCTGTGGGAAAATTTTCAGGTCTAAAATTTTGATGTCTCTCTCAGTGTAAATGAAGTGGAGTGGTGTGGAAGCTCAGACATGACATCACAAGGCAAAAATTCACCTCGCTAACCAACCTGCCAGGCTGAACACACTACCCTGAGTGAGCTCACCATTAGCATTGGGTAACTCTACAGTGTAACTCTATAATGAAATTCTATAACAATCAGTCTTGTGTGTTCTGAAACACCAGAATGTGACGTCTCTACCATTATGCTAACAGAAAACATGAAAGATTGAAGATTGCTGAATGCTGAGTCACATGATTACCGGATTTTCTTCTCATCATTTATCACTGAACAGTGCAGTTCTGTTCAACAATACTCCTGAGATACACACACTCCTGAAATAATACTCCTGAGAGAACATTCTGCAAAAGCCTGGAGACTATAACCCATTTTTATACAATGAAATTCTCTGTAGAAAAACAATAAATACCTGTAACACATGCACAGTCATGTACACTGACCAGGCATAACATTATGACATTATAACAGTATGACCAGTGAAGTGAATAGCACTGATTATCTCTTCATTATGGCACCTGTTAGTAGGTGGGAAATATTAGGCAGCAACATTTTTTTCTCAAAGTTGATGTGTTAGAAGCAAGAATAATTGGCAAGTGTAAAGATTTGAGGGAGTTTGACAAAGGGCCAAATTGTAATGGCTAGATAACTGGGTCAGAACATCTCCAAAGCTGGGTTATTGGTGGCCAAGAGACATTGATGCATGTGGGGAGCAAAGGCTGGCCCCTGTGGCCCGATCCAACAGACAAGCTACAGTAGCTTAAATTGTTGAAGACGTTAATGCTGATAATGCTTGACAGGCCAGGACTGTTTCGGCGTCAGAAGGGGGACAAACACAATATGTATGTATTGCATGTATGTGTGTATGTATTAGTGGAAATGTGTGTGTTTGTGTGTGCATGGGATAGTGTGTGTGTATATGTGTGCATACATTTGTGTGTGTATGTGTGCATGAGTTAATGTGTGTGTGTGTGTGTGTGTGTGTGTGTGTGTGTGTGTGTGTGTGTGTGTGTGTGTGTGTGTGTGTGTGTATATTAGGTGTTCTCACAGGAGTGTGTTCTCTGACCCACATCATGCTCTCCTCAATGTGTTTTATTTTTCAGAGGCCATTGTTTCTCCCCCTGCTTCAGCCACTACATTCTTCATTCCTCTGGGCATGCCTTCTCTCTTTTCTTTTTCTCACTCTCTCTTTCTCACTCCATCTCCGTCTCCTTCTTATCTGTTTCTCTCTCTCTCTCTCTCTCTCTCTCTCTCTCTCTCTCTCTTTTTTTATATATATATATATATATATATATATATATATATATGTGTTTTATTTCATTTTTATTCTCTTTTTCTTGTTATTAATCTCTCTCTCTCTCTCTCTCTCTCTCTCTCTCTCTCTCTCTCTCTCTCTCTCTCTCTCCCTCCCTCCCTCCCTCCCTCCAGCTGCAATGAGAAAAGTGAAAAGCTGCCCTTCTTTTGTTTGTCTTTTCTTTGCTCTA
This sequence comes from Silurus lanzhouensis, assembly GCA_039877035.1. Classification (NCBI taxonomy): domain Eukaryota; kingdom Metazoa; phylum Chordata; class Actinopteri; order Siluriformes; family Siluridae; genus Silurus; species Silurus lanzhouensis. The sequence goes on from JBCEWE010000483.1 coordinate 1,422,126, forward strand.
ACGGCCTCACCAGTGAACAAGCTGCATCAAAACCTGAAACCACTCTCTTTCTCTCTATTTACCCCTCTATTTTTTTATGACACACACACACACACACACACACACACACACACACACACACACACACACAGACACACACAAACACACACAAAGGCGGGTCAGTGATTCCACACGGTATACAATGATGCTGTTAAAATACAAAACAAAAACAAAACATCAGGCTTTCAAATTAATATGTCAAATGAAGACAGAATTATAAAATAAAATGAATAGAAATAACTAGAATTCATAATTATTTTCTTTAAATTCTAATTTTATATTATTATAAAAAAAAACGTATTTGTATTAAATATAGTAAATAAATAAATAAAATTATATATATATATATATATATATATTATATATATGTATTATACAGTATAAATATAAAAACGAATAAATGAAAAAAAAATTAAAATGAAAAAGTTAATAAATAAACATTAAATGCACAAATTAAATTGTTCTTGTGGAAAAAAAGAATTTATTTACAACAAACTTAAATCACATAATGTAAACCAAATCTTGAAACCTTCTCAGGATAATGTCACAATTTAATTAAACTTTTCTTCTAAATTCACATTTACTTCTTTGTAAATGTGGGTCCTTATAATTTACAGTCTTAGACTGCTGGAAGTGATTTGCTTTTTAAATTCAGCTGTGAATATAAACAAAAAAAAGACACTCTTTCACTCTCTCTTGCGCACACATAATCAGACTCAACCCCATACTAATTTCTCTTTCTCCTCTTTTGTCCAATAAAGCAACTGTTTTTATAAATAAACACACACACACACACACACACACACACACACACACACACACACACACACACACACACATATATATATATATATATATATATATATATATATATATATATATATATATATATATATATATATATGTTTTTTCCCTCTAATGAATAAATGCCCCATACCTTTTTTCAGTGTTACAGAAAGCATCAATAAGTGCCTTTATTTTTTTCTATTGTTTTTTTAAATATTAATGCTTATACGAAATGAACTTCCTTACTATAAAATGTGATAATTTCCATATTAACAGCCTATTCATATGGATTCTCACTATTCAGCAAATACAAACCATCTATAAGTTTTCTGTAAGAAGACCTTTATTTATTTGACAATTTTTGTAAATCAAATTAAGGGGAGTCTCCAGAGTCAGCATTTTATAATAGAGATAAAATGTCAAAGCCAAAACAAACGATTTTACACAGTAGTAAAGTAATAAGAAGGCAACACCTTTTCCACGGAAACTGATAGAGGCCACTCCAACTTTAGGGAGACTGTCAGAGGCCACACTCTACTGACAGAGGCCACACCCCTTTCAATGAAACTGACAGAAATTACACCCTCTTCAATGAAATTGACAAAGATTACACCTCCTTCAATGACACTGATAGAGATTACACCTCCTTTAATGACACTGACGGAGATTACACCTCTTTTAATGACACTGACAAAGATTACACCTCTTTCAATGACACTGACAGAGATTACACCTCCTTAAATGACAGACATATGCCACACCTTTTAATTAGAATGACACAGACACCACACCTCCTTCAATCACACTGACATATGACATATTTTATTAAGACTGATACAGAGACCACACCCCCTTTAATGACACTAACAGAGATTACACCCTCTTTAATGACACTGACAGACACGAATCCTTCTTCAATAACACTGACAGAGACCACACCTCCTTTAATGACACTGACAGAGATTACATTCCTTTAATGGCACTGACAGAGATTACACCTCCTTAAATGACAGACATATGCCACACCTTTTGATTAGACGGACACAGAGACCACACCTCCTTCAATCACACTGACATATGACATCTTTTAATAAGACAGACACAAAGGCCACACCTCCTTCGCTGATATTGACATAGGCAGATACATAATAAATTATTTCAGGAAATAAAATCCATAACCCTTGCAAAAAAAAGATCAGAATGAGATTTGGTTCTAGTTTTCAATTTCTTTTTTGGTAATTAACGGTCATCTAAACTTTTTTACTAATGTATTTATAAACATTGAAGAACCATTAACAATATAAATAAAAACAATCAGTGCCAATAAAACAGTTCTTTCCTAACCCCCATGTAGTGTTTTTGGGGATCCCCCCCCCAGCACACACTCACATCTACACACATATCCCCCTCCTTCTCGTGTATTCTTGTCGCATCTGTGAGCTGAATACTAATGAGGGTTTATTTTGGGGGAAGACTGATTTCAATTTGGAATCGGGATGAGGGGTCCACTCTCTCTCTCTCTCTTCACCCCTCTACTCCTCCAAGCCTAATTTCTTTCAAACCGCTCTTTTTGTTTGACGCTCAACCACAATCGCAGCGATGTCTTCTGATTCCAAATAGCTTTTTTTAACGTGTTAGGTACACGCATGTTAACAAATTTATATTATTAGGCATTATGTTGACCTACATTTTAAGAGTGAGGATCCCACCCCCTTTTTTTGGAACATGGAATTGTTTTCTTCTCAGCATTTGTATCGTGCTGAGAGATTTTCGAGACCGTCTCCAGGTTACGCATGTAACCATGGTTCCCCAAGAGAACGAAACGCTGCATCAAAAAGCGTTGTTCACGCTCTGACTCATGTGTATAAGTCCAATGAAAAGTACAGCGTCACCGGTGGGTGACGTCATGACCAGGAAGCATAAAATCACATGAAGTGAAACCAGCGCTAGCTTCTGAAAAGGGAAGGAAGCGCTGCAGGGATGCAAGCGATGTGGCATGTTCCCTCGGCGAACCATAGTTACATATACGTAACCTGGAGCTGCATCAAAAACGCTTTGGGAATGAGAGCCCAATTTAGCCTGATTGACCAATCCCCGTCTAGTGTGGACGGGCACAGCTGGAAAAAAATGGAGAAAAACTAAATTGGAGGTATTTACAATTGCATATAAAGACAGTATGCTCAGCTACTGACAGGTGCTAAAAGCTGCCAGAGCTGAGCACCTGAGCAAACTCATAGGAAACAACCAAAACAATCCCAGGTTCCTTTTCAGTACAGTAGCTAAATTAACAACAAATCAGGTATCTGAAAAATTTAATCTATCACAGTTTAGTAGTGAGGACTTTATACATTTCTTCACAAAAAAAATATATAGTATTAGAAAAACAATTGTGGAGGTCCAACCTCTGACAGCATCTCCTGACCCAAGATCCCATTCCAACTACCGTATTTTTCGGACTATAAGCCGCTACTTTTTTCCCACGTTTTAAACAATGAAGCAGCTACTTTATGAATTTTTCCTGTGTTTTTCCTGGTTTTACAAACTTCAAGCCAAAAAAACGAAAAAACACAGCTTACCTGTCTAATGAGCTGCACGGCATCGGGAGAAAAAAAATGTTTTTTTTAAACGCACGGCGATGCCAAAAGATAAACTCTCAAGAGAAATAGTTGTGAAAGGAAGGAGGAAGACAGTGAACAATTACTTACTTGGTAGGCTACTGTTTAGATACAAGCCGTTGTAACGCATTGAGTCTGGGTCATGGGATAGCTTGCTAACTCCAGATGCAACAGAAATCATATAAGCACAGACAGGTTTCCAAAACTCGTGCTTTTACATCATTACGGGTTAGTCAAAGAAACTTCGAAATGAGCATCAGAAAATAATAAGGACATATTCCTCGGTCTTGCACACATGCAGTAATACCGGGAAAAATGCGGTGGCAGGCTATTCCCAAAATGCCGCTCTGCTCTTAAAGGAGCCACAACATATTTCAACCGTACACCGTGTAATAGACACTGTCTTTCGTTAAAGCCTGTGTAAAATTTATTAGTTTCAGTGCGGCTTATTTATGTTCAAAATAAAAATCTTTGTCAAATTCAGTGGCTGCGGCTTATATATGGGTGCGCTTTATAGTGCGGAAATTACGGTAAAATATTGAAAAAAGTGTTACATATAGCTGGTGAGCCTCTTCTGAATATTATTAACTCCTCACTGTCTTTAGGTCACGTCCCTAAACCTCTCAAGTTAGCGGTTATTAAGCCCCTCATTAAGAAACCTAATTTGGATCCAAACACTATCAAATTACAGACCCATTTCAAATCTCCCATTTATGTCTAAGATTTTAGAAAAGATTGTCCCTGCCCAGTTATGTTCCTACTTACAGGAGAACAATATCTATGAAGAGTTTCAGTCAGGTTTTAGGCCTCATCATAGCACAAAAACTGCTCTGGTTAAATTCACTAATGACCTGTTTTTAGCTTCAGACCAAGGCTACATCTCTCTGTTTGTTTGACTAGATCTTAGTGCTGCATTCGACACTATAGATCATGATCTTCTCCTAGATCACTTACTGTCAGGCGCAAAGAATGTTCTGAGACCGAGAGAATTCCAAAAAGGGCTTTTCTTTAATGAAAAGAGCAAAACGGGCAAGGCAGAAAACACAGACGACACACACTGAAGCCAGTAAGCTGGAACACAACTATAACTGAGTAGTTTTGGGCAGTCCGGTAGGTTCATAAGCCTAAGCTGTAGAATGGACGGTGGGAATGTGGAAAAACAGGGTCTTTATAGTGTGGTGACTGATATGGACCAGGTGTGGATGATTAGTAAGTTGGTGAGCTGCTTGGAGTGATTGGAGGGGTTGGTGTGGGTGTGGCTGCTGGATCCCTGACACTTACAAAATTACCAGACATGCATTAAGCTGGTTTAAATCCTACCTGTCTGATCGTTACCATTTTGTAGACTTAAATGGAGAGCTATCATGGTTAATGCAAGTAAATTATGGCGTACCACCAGGTTCAGTTCTAGGACCCCTGCTTTTCACTATATACATGCTTCCCATAGGTAATATTATTAGAAGGCATGGGATTAGCTTCCACTGTTACGCTGATGATACCCAGCTATATATCTCAATAAAACCAGACGATACAGCTCAATTGGCTTGGATAACTGAGCGTGTTAAAGAATTAAAAGACTGGATGACTTATAACTTTCTATTATTAAATTCTGATAAGACGGAGATTTTGCTCATCGGCCCAAAAACCAGTACACAGAAGCTCCAGCATTTCAACCTGCATTTTGATGGATGTTCTGTAACTACTAGTTCAACAGTAAAAGACCTGGGAGTTATTTTAAACACCAACTTGTCTTTTAAAACTTATATCACCATGTTACAAAAACGGCCTTCTTCCACCTTAGAAATATTGCTAACCTAAGAAACATGTAATCTATATCTGATGCAGAGAAGCTCGTCCATGCATTCATGACTTCCAGACTGGACTATTGTAATGCATTACTAGGTGGATGTCCTGCATCTTTGATAAACAAGCTACAGTTAGTCCAGAATGCTGCAGCCAGAGTTCTCACAAGGTCGAGAAAATATGATCATATAACCCAAATCTTATCATTCCTACACTGGCTACCTGTTAAGTTCCGAATCGACTACCAACTACTGCTACTTACTTACAAAACACTAAATGGTTTAGCTCCCAATTATCTATCCAGTATTCTAACATGCTACAATCCATCACGCTTCCTGAGATCTCAAAACTCTGAACTTCTAGTAGTTCCTAGAATAGCAAAGTGCACTAAAGGTGATAGAGCATTTTCACATTTATATGCTAAACTTTGGAATAGTCATCTGACAGTGTTCGTGGCTCAGACTCAATCTCCCAGTTTAAGTGCAGATTAAAAACGTATCTTTTTAGCAAAGCGTACACATAACACACATCACATCATAACCTTGAGCTCCAGTACATCTGATCAAATGCACATTATCAACTTGTGCTGTTAATATCAGGAACAGCAGCTATGCTAATTCCTCTCTACTGCTTCTCTTTCTCTACCCATCCTAAGGCATCCTGAGGTTGCTCCAGCCCCAGTCATGTCCCACCTTATGAAGATTGTGGACCTTTAAAGAAGTAGATGCCGACCCAGCAAACATCCCGAACCATCTACAGATGTACCAGTGCCAATTGGATCCCACTTCAAGTGGAGTTTGGACACTGGACCTCCTTGAGTGTTTAAAGAATGTGGCATGGACAAGCTGGTGTTGGATCTATGATTATCGCAAATGTTGAGCTATTTTATGAGTTGCTCAGTAGCTCCTAGTTTTATAACCACAAATAACTGTAAAAGACTGTAGAAAGAACATTACTGATAATCTTACATTCCAGTGTTCATGTTATTTCTCACTCTCCAGTGTTCTGTATTGTTCAAAGATTTATAATCACACTCTTGATGTCATCCAAATGAGGATGGGTTCTCCTTTTAAGTCTGGTTCCTCTAAAAGTTTCTACCTCATAACATCTAAGGGAGTTTTTCCTTGCCACAGTCGTCATGGCTTGCTCATCAGGGATAAATGCACACCATTCACCTTTACTCTTAAAATTCTGTAAAGCTGCTGTGAGACAATGTCTGTTGTGAAAAGCGCTATAGAAATAAACTTAACCTCGACTTTCCTTGACAGCTCTGTCCACAGAAGAAGGACAGAGGGATGAACTGTTCTTGGACAAATTCCAGGACTTAACTGTCTGGGCAGTTAACTGGATCTAAGTGGTGTTCCACAGCTCTGGGCGGTGTATTATTGTACCCCCTGCCTGAGATAGAAGGAAGGGTGTTCAAGAAGGGCTACCAGGTCCAATGCCAGGCTACCAGGTCCTATAAAAAATCATAAAATGCTTATAACATTTACATTTTACATTTGTGGCATTTAACAGACACCCTTGTCCAGAGCGACATACAAAAGTGCTTTGAGTCCCTATCAATGAATAGATCTACACTGGTACACTTGATTACAAACTTAAAATAAATAAAAGTGTTAGTTTAAGTGCTTCAGAAAGAGGTGGGTCTTCACCCGTATCTTGAAAATAGCCAGTGACATCGCTGTACAGACATCTAGGGAAAGTTAATTTCACCACCTCGGTGCCAGAACAGAGAAGAGCCTTGAAGTATACTTACTTCTTACCCTGAGAGAAGGTAGTACCAGTCGAGCAGTGCTATAGGATCTCAGGCAGCATGGTGCACTGAGAGGAGTGATAATGTCTCCGAGGTAAGAGGGTGCTGGTTCATTTTTGGTCTTCTAAGCAAGCATCAGTGTTTTTAATCAGATGTGTGTAGCTACCGAAAGCCAGTGGAGGGAATGCAGCAGTGAGGTGGTGTGGGAGAACTTGGGCAGGTTGAACACAAGTCATGCAGCTGTGTTTTGGATCATTTGCAGTAGACAAATAGTGTTCAGAGAAAGACCTGCCAGCAGTGAGTTGCAGTAGTCCAGTCTCAAAATAACAAGAAACTGAACAAGCACCTGAGCAGCCTGTGTGGACAGAAATGCTTGAATCCTTCGGATGTTGTAGAGAATTAACTTTAGCAGCATGTGTGGAGAGAGACAGTTGATTGTCCATAGTTACCCCAAGGTTGCAAGCAGTGGCTGAAGGGGAGAGCAGAGAGTAATGAAGAGTTATTCTCCAGTTAGCATTATAAAAACATAGCCATAGTTGGTTTTTTTATTATTGGTGGGTTTTTTCCTTTCTGATGCAAGCATTAGTCACATATTCAAAAATGCACTTGGAGGCAAGTTAAAGACACTAGTGTAAAAAGCTTATGGACAAATCAAATCCCAAATATAAAAAAAAAAAATTCTTACGTACACTAGTTCTGTTATTTTTCATAAGAAATGGATATCTTTTACTCAACAGTGTACTTTTCAGTTTAAATTGGTTTAGATGTTCATACTTAATTTACCCAAACAAACCATTGCACATGATTGAATCTGTAGAGACTGATACACATAATTCTGAAAAACAATCTTTCCCCAGCATTCTACAGCAGTTTTCCCAAACCTGCTTTTTGGTTTTGAGTGTGGGGATCAGTCAGGTAAAATTAAATGGATGACAGAAATGCTGACATTTCTTTAATGCTAACTGGAGTATCACCCTCCCTATCTCACTCCTGCAACCTGTGGCTTTAGACTTGTTAGATTTTTCTTGCTCTTATTTCGTCCTCTTTAAGGAAAGAGATGACACCGTGCGCTCTTCTTCCTCTTCTGCTGTTCCTTCAGTCTAGTCTCTGAGCTAATAAAACCGAGCCTGTCAATCTTTTTGCGAGCTAACGATTAGCACACAGCAGAAAAGTGTTCAAGTAAAAAGAGGAGAGATCGAACATGGGGGGAAGAAAATAGAAGCACCACAACGGCCACTTTGCTGTTTGAACGCTTTAGCCAGGAATAACAATCCATAATTCATGAGCCTCTGTCTAGCCCAAAGACACACAGCCAATGTAGCATTTATTATTCATTGCATACACCTCATGTGTCGAGCTTTCAAACTAATGGATTGCAAGCGCAAAGGGTTTTGAAGTTTTCCTGTGTTACATGTATCAGTGGCAATCCAATTGTGTGTTATGCAAAAACGAGGAAAAAAAACAAACAAATGTTAATCTGAGAGAAATTAGTGGTGAAATTTGCGCTAGGTGGAAAACAATCAGTTTTACAAAACAATAACTTACACTGAGCTGTACAATACGACTAAATAAAGTCTGCTGAGGAATGAAAGATTCCTTCTAGTGTGTCCTTACTCTGAGTCATGCTAGTAGGCTAGTGTGTGCATACACACACTCAAACAAGCAGAACGTGGGAGAATTCCACAATGAGGTCATACACCTCGAATAAACCCAAGCAAATGAGAAAAGGTCTCTGATATCGAGTTCAGAACAATTTTTTTTAGCAAATGCGCTTGACCTGAAGGTTGTAAAACGTTTACTTTAGCACGTCATCTATACCAGCTGACCTTTATAAGCATTAGCTATTTTCATGAAAATAAAATCTAAAATCTTTTCAGTAATGATACAACACATGGGCTTTAATAAAAGTTTGAATTACACATATTAAAATTATTATTACTTGTTTTTTTTTTGTGTACTAAAGAGGTTATACCATCCTATAGCCTTTAATACACAATTATTACAAGATAAATAGTGTACTATACGGATTATCACAGGCTTTTTAGTTTACCACTGGAAATACTGCACAATATTTCCAGTGTACAATAGGGATCATTAAAGGCTTAATAACATACTACATGGAATATTGCAGATTTTTAGTGTACAATAGGGATTATACAAAGTTGTCTCTATATATACAAACTTTAAAGTGTTCTACAAGGATGATTTAAAGCATTGTAGTGTACTATAAGGATTATATTATTATTTATAGAACACTATGTAGCCTGAGGTACTCTCTGTAATAAAAGTTGTACTACAGACTTTATAGTGTATTATATGGATTATAACAGGCTTCAAAGTGTATTACAGAGATTATAACAAGCTATAGAGTGTGCTATATGGATTATAACAGGCTTCCAAGTGTACAATAGAGATTTTAACATGATTTATAGAACACTATGTAGCTTGAGGTACTCTTGGGAATACAAGTAATATTGCATTCTTTATAGAGTAGTAAGAGATTTTAAAATGAGAAATAGAGAAGTAGAGTACTTTATAGTGTATTATAAGGATTATAACAGGCTCCATAGTGTATTATTGAGATTTTTACCAGGCTTCATATTGTATTATAGGGATTAAAAAGGCTTCATTGTGTATTATAGCCTGATTTATAGTGTACTATATGGATCATAACAGGCCTAATAGTATCCACTAGACAATATTAAGGCTATAAAGGTTTGTAGGGTTATTAAATTTGTGGTTCCTAATAGCCACAGATATAGCACTTGTACTGTATTATAGACCCATTGTATAACTGGACATTTCTTACTGTAAGATTTTTAATCTTGTAAACTCACAGAAGAAATCCAGAGTGTATTTGATTGCTGCATTTTGTGTAATATAAAGATATAGATTTCAAATTGGTTTGTAGATAGTCAGACCAAAGGTACTTTACAAATTATCCCTCAGACATCTACATATTCAAACTTCAGGTTAAATTAGAAAGGGGTCCACTGATTTTCTGAAATGCGGGCTCCTGAATGTGTAACTGAAGCGATCAACAAGTTGATTTTAGTGCTAAGGAGCAGCAGAGAGGGGGCAGTGACAGCTCGCTTTTAATTTATAAACAAATCTGACAGTTTAATAGGACATTAAGGAAATGCAGTCATCTGTTCTGTATCTTATACAGCTGCTTATGGCTCACTTTGTACCACTGTAATATTTTTATTATTGCTTTTCTCATATGCTGTATTTAAAGATATTTGATATATATATATATATATATATATATATATATATATATATATATATATATATATATATATATACTGTATATGCATTATACTTTAAAAGCTTCTAAAACATAAGTCATATGATATTAAGTCTTTATTTACAGTATAATACACTTAAATACACTATATAGGTCATATACAGTATAAGGCCTAATAGGTGAAGCAACACATTGGGAAATATGACACATGAACCAACTTTAGCATTTTGTCGAAACTGTACAGAGTTAGCAAGATTTATTTGATGCTTAAACTAGCAACCTGTATGATGCACGAGTTTGGTTGTTTTCCAACCATGCCAAGCGTTATATGGCAGAAGCAATGTATTAATTATTACATTATGGAAACAGTGTACATTTGGGTTGACCAGTTTGTGGTAATGATTATTTTGTGTGTGTGTGTGAGTATGTGTGTGCTGCTTAAATCAGGCTTAGCCTGTTAGACATGAGCGACAGGTTGAACACAAACATGTGAATAAACGGTATTGCATGTTTACCTAAATGCCTGCACAGGGATCCTCACCTTCTTTTAAACTAAATAGTTTTTCTTTAATGTTGGAATTACAATTGAAGCATAACATGTTCCCAACATTCACCATTAGAGAGAGAGAGAGAGAAGGTTGGTTGGTGTGGAGATGGTGAAGTAGGAAGTGGATAGGATTAGTAAGGAGGAAGTGAGAGCAGCGATAAAGAGAATGAAGAGTGGAACGTCGGTTGGACCAGATGACATAAGAGTAGAAGCATAGAAATATTTAGGAGAGATGGCAGTGGAGTTTTTAACCAGATTGTTTAACAGGATTTTGGAAGGTGAGAGAATGCCTGAGGAATGGAGAAGGACTGTGCTGGTACCGATCGTTAAGAACAAGGGAGATGTACAGACCTGCAGTAACTAGAGGAGAATAAAGTTGATCAGTCACACCATGAAATTAGTGGAAGCCAGGTGACCATCTAAGAAGAGGTGACCATCTGTGAGCAACAGTATGGTTTTATGCCAAAGAAGAGAACCACAGATGCATTATTTGCTTTGATAATGTTGATGGAGAAGTATAGAGAAGGTCAGATGGAATTGCATTGTGTGTTTGTGGATTTAGAGAAAGCGTATGACCGAAAGAGGAGTTGTGGTACTGTATGAGAAAGTCAGGTGTGTCAGAGAAGTATGCGAGGGTGGTGCAGGACATGTATGAGGACAGTGTGACAGCAGTAAAGTGTGCATTAGGAACGACAGACTGGTTCAAGGTGGAGGTTGGACTGCATCAAGGATCGGCTCTAAACCCTTTCCTGTTTGCAGTGATGATGGATAGGTTGACAGACGAGGTCAGACAGGAGTCTCCCTGGACTATGATATTTGCGGATGATATTGTTATTTGTGGTGAGAGTAGGGAGCAGGTTGAGAAGAGCCTGGAAAGGTGGAGGTACGCGCTAGAGAGAAAGGGAGTGAAAGTCAGTAGGAGTAAGACAGAGTACATGTGTGTAAATGAGAGGGAGGGCAGTGTAGTGGTGCGATTGCGGAGAAAAGAGGTAGAGAAGGTGGAGGAGTTCAGGTACCTGGGGTCAACAGTGCAAAGTACTGGAGAGTGTGTTAGAGAAGTGAAGAAAAGAGTGCAGGCAATAGAAGAGTGGCAGGAGTGATTTGTGATAGAAGAGTGTCTGTAAGTGTGAAAGAGAAAGTTTATAGGACTGTAGTAATACCTGCTATGTTGTATGGTTTAGAGACGGTGGCATTAAGTAAAAGACAGGAGGTGGAGCTGGAGGAAGCAAAGCTGAAGGTTTTCGTTAGGAGTGACAAGGATGGACAGGATTAAAAATTAGTTTATTAGAGGGACAGCGCATGTAGGACGTTTTGGAAACAAGGTGAGTGAGGCGAGATTGAGATGGTTTGGACATGTGCAGAAGAGGGACATGGGGTATATCGGTAGGAGAATGCTGAGGATGGAGCCACCAGGAAGGAGTAAAAGAGGAAGGCCAAAGAGGTGGTTTATGGATGTGGTGAGGGTAGTGAGGGTTTATGGATGCAGGTAGTTGGGTTGAAAGAAGCAGATGTAGAGGACAGAGGGGTATGGAGACAGATGATCCGCTGTGGCACCCTCTAATGGGAGAAGCCGAATGAAGAAGATGATTGTGTCCTACATTATATATATATATATATATATATATATATATATATATATATATATATATATATATATATATATATATATATTTACAAAGTTTTTAAAGTTTAATTTTCTTACATATTTTGGCAGGGGGCAAAGAAACTAAGAGAACTGATATGAGATTGCCCTGACAGTAAACAAGAATGCACAGGAGGAAGGGATGTATTTAGTTATGTAATACAGTAAAGATATGTTGTTTATTAATCATTGGTGCCATTTAACTGAATACAGTCTTTATCTCAGTGTTCCTGGCGCATAGCGTTCTGCGGCTCGGTATCAGACCGACAGGATTCATGGCTCATTTACGGTCTAGCGGGACAGATCAAAAGGTGAATGGTTAAAGGGGTGAGGATTGGCGCCTTCCTCTGAGGCAGAATCATTCTTACCCCACCAGTCTCACAGGACATGTTCAGGCACAGGTTTAGAAGAAACTGGTTTTGCGCCGAGGCTTTTAACCCATACAGTACCAAAAAGGTCTTTCCCTGTGACCTCACTACGAACTTCTCATGTAGAGCTTTTTACAGCAAGACAGAAAACAGACGCTTAGCTACACTCCGTCTCCTCCGGATCACGCTTGTTAGTAAAAGCCTCAGGGCTCCTCTTGTGGCTTAAAAGATAGTTTTCTTCCCAAAACCCACCCACGATAAAAGTTAACTGGATGGCTTCTAATACTGACCTCGGATTTGTACTGCTGTTCCTGTTTATAACATGTGGATCTAAGTTTATTTCATAGCCTCCTGATTTATGAGGCAAGAAAAACACAGTGAAGAAAACACACCCAAACCTGTTAAATCTTGTGCAGACACTTTTCAGACAATCTTCTTGTTGCTCTACAAGTTTCCCAAGAATTTAGTCTCTAGGAAACTTTTTACCCTGTTACATCATGTATTAAGTCTGATTTAGTGTTAAAAATAAATTAAATAAAAAATAAAATTACAGAACATTATTATATAAAACATATTATAATAAAATATAAAAAAATATTTGTTTTCTGTAAGTAAAATTTAAGTGAAAAACATTTGCATTTTATATATATATATATATATATATATATATATATATATATATATATATATATATATATATATATATATATACATACACACACACACACACACACATATACTCACATTACATGTGATTTATTGGTTGTTTGCGGTGTTTGTAGCTGTGTCTAGGTCTATGCAGATGTGATTCATTTTTTTGGTATGTGTCTTATACACTTACCTTCATATGAACCACTCTAAAGGAAGTTCACAGGTAAACGAGCTCATCTGATGTGACACCCCATCACACAGAAACAAGACCAAAACAGCTAGAGGGTGGGAAGTGCCTAAAGTCAGCTCATTATCTGCCCTTTGTTATAGCATCAATACTGAGCCACATTAGCTGTGCTTTCCTGAGCCAAACACCACTCCCTGTCGTTTGTGTCTGGGTTAGGCTGGACCGTCATGTAATAACCAGCTTCTGTTTCTCTGAGTAAAGCTCTGAGGATTATTTTTTCCCAGACTGGACTGGGCTGGGATACTCTGTAGGCAGACAGAGATGCTCCTGCAGGATCTTTAATAGTTGCAGGGCGTCGTAAAGAGGTCTGTTTTCGGCTTTCTGATTGCTAGGTGTCGTCACAGGATGAGGAAAAGCTCCACATCTCCACCAAAAACAGCAAGCTAATGTGGCTAAATGCTTAATATAGACTTCCATGGTTTAGGCCATCACACTAATACAAGATGTGATATACCAACTTTTATTATTTTTTACCATGATTGAACACTATATCTCTACTGAAATATAGTCATGCTTAAAACAAATATAACATTTATGGGTTTAAATTTTTCATTTGTATTTCAAATACAATTTAAGAAATTTCCCCACTGTGGGATGAATAAAGGTATATCTTATCTTATCTTACCTTATCTTAAGGTACATTAGAAGATTAGCTCTCTTCATTATTTCTTCACACAGGTAGATCAGTCACAGACACAGGTTCAATTCAGCATTTAAAAAAAAAGATTTTCAAATCATTTCAGAGGTCTGGTCAGGTTTAACCATGTTGGCTGGGCAGTGCTACTGGTGCAAAACCTAAAGCCTGAAGACATTTGAAATTGAATTAAAAGGATCAGAAATCTTGTCAGGTTATCACATTTACTGATATAAGTTTACTGACTACAGTTAGAAATTTTAATGACGGGATGGCCTAAGACCACAAGTTGCATATATGGATTTGTTACATGCCATTGGTCGATGATTTTGTGGTCTTAATATTGTCTTTATAATAAACAAATGTAAAACTAAACATAAGATTGTAGATGTTTATATTTTATATGAAACTATCTAAATATTTTTTAATAAGTTTAAGAGTTAATTGGTAAGTTGTCTTGCTCATCAAGTGGAAGTAGACTTGCTCAGCATGAACAGTGTAAACACACACCAACACTGTGACTCATATTTCATCTCTCTGTTTACCTCAGTTTCACTCAGTGACTCAGGATGAATCCTCCTCTTCTTCCAACTCGCTGCTGTTTTCTCAACGAGCTCTGACATGCACCTTGTGAAAACACTCACGGGTCGTTCTTTGTGCTTAGTTACATAACCACCGGTTCACTGTAAGGTGCTTTTGTCACAGGCCGGTGTAGGAAAATCTCCATCATCCTGTTCAAGTTGCAGAAAACACAACCATGGTAAGCACTGCTGCCAACATTAAAAAAAAAAGTGTTTAAAAAAAGTGAAATCAGTAATGTGACTTTTTGACCCAGGCAGATCTTCAGTGGCATGACAAACATGCTTAGGACACAATGCACCTTTGTATCATCTGAACACATAAACTAAATATCAAGACAATGATGAAAAGTATGCAACCAAAATAACTTTTTTGCCCGTGCATACATGAAACATGACATGACTCCACCCTTCCTTTCTTGTCCCGCCTCTAGGCTTTTTATAATTTAATAATCTCATCCTTAAATGTTCTTTCAAGCTGAGGTAGCGGAGCTAAAGATGCTGAGATTTTCATTGGGAGTGACGAGGATGCGCATGTAGGGAGTTTTGGGGACAAAGTGAGAGATGCACGATTGAGATGGTTTTGACATGTACAGAGCAGGGACATGGGGTATATCGCTAGGAGAATGCTGATGATGGAGCCAACAGGAAGAGGAAAAGAGGAAGACCAAAAAGGAGGTTCTTGGATGTGGTGTAGGAAGACATGCAGGTAGTTAGTTTGAAAGAGGCAGATGTAGAGGACAGAGTAGTATGGCGACCCCTAACAGGAGCAGCCGAAAGAAGAAGAAGATCCTCTTTTAATATTCATATTCAATAAGATGAAAGGTCACTGATTGTATCTTATGAGCATGATGCATAACAAAAACTAAGCACTCTGCCTTAGATTGATGCACTCTTGCATAGTTTAGCAAATACTATTTTGCTAGGTTTAAAAGCAGTTGTATGCTACACCAGTAGCAGCTACATCATTTGCAACTGATTATAAAAAAACTAAAAAAACACTTAATGGTTTCACTTGTAAACTCTTAGCAATATAGCCAAACCGTATTGCTTATAAACTTCATAATGACTGTTAAAACCCGTGGCTAGCTATATTGTTGTCATGGTTGATTAATTAAAGCAATTGTTATCTTACACTTCATGATGGTGTCAAATTTTAACCAGCTAGCTAACATATTACTGTGGTGGTTAAAATCTTAGCTAGCAAACATCAAAAACCAAATGGAGTAAAGTAGCTCAGAGTTCACAGTTAGGGTAAAACTATTTAGCACCTTGGTAAAACTACTGATATTGTATGTTTAAACTCTTAGCTAGCTAAGTCATTGTGACAGCTAAATTTAAAGAGTTTACTGCAACTGTAGGAACTTTTGGTTCCTACAGGTTACTAGTTACCATACTCTTGTCGGTGTATGGGAAAATAATCAAGTCCACCGCACCACCACCACATCACTTAATATTATGCTGTAACATCATCAACAGACTTAAGTTAAATATCAATATCTATCTCTTAATCAAGTATCGGCTTGACGCACAAAACAGGAAACACCCCCTCCCTCCCTCCCTCCCTCTCTATCAGTATCTGTTGTCCGATGTGAAAATAAAGGTCATTTTAAAAGTCAACATTCTCTTTCAGTATCTCGGTCTCTCTGTATCTGTCTCTCACAGTATCTCTCTGTTTCTTTTTCTTTCTCACTATCTCTTTCTCCCACTTTTCATCTCTCTCATCTTATATACCACTATCTCTATCACCTCTCTCAATATCTCTCTCTCTCAGCTTTTAGTATCTCAATATGTTTCTTGCTCTTTAGAGAAACCAGGGCATGAACGCCAGCCTGGAAAGTCCCTTCCATGTAAACAGGCCGTAATCACAGAGGTGTGAGGTTTGGCAGCAGACCGAGGTTCAGACGAGGCCTGCTCACACCAGACGACCTTGTAGTGTGTACATGTGTGGGTGTGTGTATGTATGTGTGTGTGTGTGTGTGTGTGTGTGTGTGTGTGTCTTTGCTTGATGTTTGAGTTTCTAGGCAGTTACACAGTAAATGCTGCTTATAAAGGCAAATTAGTGCTGAGCTAAAGGGTGTTCTGGGTTTACTTTTCACTTAATTTTTTAATTTTAACTCCTTTTTTTTTTATTTCTTTCCAACCTCCAATGTAACATCCCTCAACCCTCTTTTCGCTTCAAAGCTTGTGGAGTGAATGAAATAAATCATTTGAAATGCATTTTATGCAAAACTTTGGGCACCCTAGTCAAATTCAACTGCTTATGTTATAAATTACTTTGCAAATGATAATTTACTGTATATATAATGAACTACAAAAAGATCAAATGAAATAAGTAATAGTTGTGTGTGCAGAAATAAGGCCTTAATTGACTCATTAGGACTCATTAAGCAGGTCAAGAAACGTCATTAGTAATAAATCCTCTGACTCGTCAAACTTTGTCCTCGCACTCAGCATCCATGGGTTACTCTAAGCAGCTGACTAAGGATCTGAAAATTAAGCTAGCTGATGAGTTGCATGGCGATAAAAAATGCTTTCAATTTACAATTTTCATTGTTTGAAATTTTTTTCGGAAATGGCAGTTAAGGTGAACTGTGGAAGAAAGACCAAGTAAGGTTACATAGAGTTGTCTCTATGCTAAAGAAAAACCACTGAATGACAGCAAGAAACTGCAGGAAGATTTAAGAGTTAGTTCAGGAGCTTGGCAGCATGGACAAACATGATCTGCATAGAAAAGTCATCAGAAAAACATGAAGTTAAAAAGGGTCAACTTTTTGGCCATGTTCGAGAATAGTAATCACTTTGACAACACACAAGCAAGAGGGTGAATCTGTTATTGTTTGGGATTGTGTGGCAGCCAATGGCTTAGAATAAACTGAACAAATAAATGGATAAATGGGATACAGTGTCTGTGCCACAGTCAGAAAAGAGTCCGAAACTGAAAAAAGACTGGATAATAATCCGAAATATTCTTGAAAATCCACAATTGACATACTACTTTATAGAGATTCAAGCTAAAGCTTTTGGAAATGAAAATATCTTTTATTTGGAGAAAGCATGTGTGTGAGGTCTGCAGGTGTACAAGTTCAGCCAATAAATATCGTGTATGACAGGATATACAGGATGACCACCTCTGCCTCCACAGCAGAACCAGGAGCGAATCGCGAACTCAAAAACACTCCCACGGTCAAGCCACCATCTCCAGGTGGATCACAGATCCGTTTCCGTTTTTCCTCTGGAAAAAAAGCCTGAAGCTAGAAAACATCTGCAAGTTTGATGTTTGATTGCTTTTACAAGCCTTGTATTTAGAGAAGCTCAGAGCAAAAAAAACGCCTGCCATTGGAAAACCCACTTTCCTGAACCACAAATGAAGTTCATTAGCGTTCAGTAACAATCTCCCACATTAACACCCCCCCCCACCCCCCACCACACACACACACACACACACACACACACACACACACACACACACACACACACACACACACACACAGCCTAAAATGACCTCTCCTTGAACTGCATTCTGCTACGCTTTTTATAGACATTTAAAGCAAAATAAGTGCTAGCATGCTGCTGTCTGGATCTAATCACAGAGAGAGAGAGAGAGAGAGAGAGAGAGAGAGAGAGAGAGAGAGAGAGAGAGAGAGAGAGAGAGAGAGAGAGAGAGAGAAAGAAAGAAAGAAAGAAAGAAAGAAAGAAAGATGAGGGGAGGATAGAATGACAGACAAATAAATAAGCACTCAGACAAACAGATGGCAGAAACTGTTACACAGAAGAAAGATAGAAGGAGAGAGAGACAGGCAGGTGAGACAGATAGCAAATGAGAGACTGTCCAATGAAGAGACAGCAAAAGCAGAGGCAGACAGACAAACAGAAGGAGTGACAGATGGCAAAAAGAGACAGAAAGATCAGACAGACAGTTAAATGGAGGAACAGTAGAAAAGAGGCAGACGGACAGAAGGCAATGCACAAAGGAAGACAAATGAATAACAGGAGATACAGAGAAACAAACAGGAAGAGAGACAGACAGACAACACAAAGTAGTTGAGCAGTATAGAGAGACAGACAAAAGAAGTAACATATCTATAGAATGAGAAAAAGAGAGAAGGAGAGACTAACAAATATAATGATGAAGAAACAGAAGACAAAAGGTAAGAAATTAAATTGGAGAAACAGACAAATAGAGGGACAGGTGGGAAGACAGAATCAGAAGAGACAGACAGACACATAGGTAGCAGAGCAGAGCAGAACAGAGAGACAGGCAGGCAGAAGTATAATCATAGAGAAGATATGAAACACAAATGGAGAAAAAACGTAAAAAGTTTAGTTATAAGTAGCGAATGATTTTGTAGTTTTAATCAAAGTTACTATGGTAATGCTAAATCTGCAAACAATGCATCTATAAATGTAAGGTAGCACTGAGCTAAACTGCAACAAATTTTGAATCATGAAGTGTTGATTTTTGGGTTCAAGTCTACTCTCCTCTCGTTATTCCAGTGTCAATAAGAATCTTCTGGGTTCCTCTCAGGCCCCCCAACCCCCCAAAAAACATGCTGAAACGTGTGTGTGTGTGTGTGTGTGTGTGTGTGTGTGTGTGTGTGTGTATGTGTGTGTGCGTGACGGACATTTGATTCCGGATGTATTCCTGCCTAGAGTCCACCACAACCTTAAACTGGACATATGGATATAGACGTGTTTGGATTCAAGTGCGATGACTTATGATGCTCTGCAACACTGCAGGATCAGGTCATATAAGATGACAGAAAAGGAAAGACAAGAAAATCATAAAAGGGAAGTAGAGAACAAATCTATCACTTAGCTATTCTGGTGCCTATGGACTACTGATCCGATTGCTAAAAGTTCTCGGGATTCTGTAACACAGAGCTAGAATCTGTACCACAGGAATCTGGATGTTATTCATTCCCAGATGAGTCAATCTTCTTCAAAGTGTCTCTACGGTGAACAAAACAGTTTTGTCCATCGGAATTTGTTCCTTTAGTTTTTCAGTTCTTGAATCAGTAAATAATTATATAGATATTATTTGAAAGAAAGAAAAAGGAAATAAAATGAATAAAAAACAGAAAAGGTAAAACAGATAGAAAAATATTAAAAAGGGAAGAGATAGAAATGAGAATGAAATAAAGAAAGAACCAAACAAACAAAGGTAATGCAAAAACTGACATTCCACACTTAACTAATGTGAATGAGTTTATTAGCTAACCCTAGCTAACTAACCAGCTAGCTATGTTGATTAAAATAAAAAGGAAAGGGCAAAACAGATGTACAAATTGCCATATTTGTGAATATTTATAGCTTCTGACATATTTAATGAAGGTGAATGTATAGAGAGGTTTTTAGGCCATTTCTATTTATTTATTACAAAAATAATAATCCATTGATATTATATGTTACACGTGGACGTTTAAAAGATTTATTGTTTATTTTGATTTTGCGTATGGGTGCCAGGAGTAGAAGCTGAATGAGAACAGCTGCTGGAGAAATGTTATATTCGAGGGACGAACATAAATTCAAAGTGCAGACAGAGACGATACACGTGTTTCACCTGGAGCACCACACTGATGGACCTAAACAAGCTGAAAAGGCTTTCTTGTGCTCTCTGTGTTTGTGTGTGTGTGTGTGTGTGTGTGTGTGTGTGTGTGTGTGTGTGTGTGTGTGTGTGTGTGTGTGTGTGCTGCCTCCAAGCACTACATCTGCTGAACATTCAGGAAACTCAATCACTTAATGACTTGCGCCTCACAGATAGTTGAGGCCAGGGTCAGCCTATTTGGATGAATTACGCAGGTCAGTTGTGTCCTAATCCATTAAACGAGACTCACGCTCTGCTCCACATCTGTCACGCAACCTGATCCAAATCCCTTCACCTTACTCTAGTTACTGCAGCCGTAACACTGGAGCTCTTTTGCCCTCACCTTTCACCTCCCTGCTCCGGTCAATTTCTTTCTTTCTTTCTTTCTTTCTTTCTTTCTTTCTTTCTTTCTTTCTATCTGTCTATCCATCTATCTATCTATCTATCTATCTATCTATCTATCTATCTATCTATCTATCTATCTATCTATCTATCTATCTAAAAATAAATATTTAAAGAATACATTTTTAATATCTTCAAAACCTCACAATATTCATAATATCAGAAAGAAAAGAAGCCATAATATTTGTTTTAATAAACATGAATTTTAATTGAACACTATAGAAGAATTTTGAATATCTCTGTAACAGAAATACTTTATCATAATTGTTCTCATAATATCAGGCATAACTTTGCTCTTTAAAATTTTATATATTTTATTACTGTGTAATAGAGTTTTACTCTAAAATCTATTTTTTTGTTTGTTTGTTTAAACCATTTTAAACCTCACTGATGAAGTCTAGGTTCAGTTTGGAGCTCCTGTGGTTTATGTCACAATTGACAGTTAATAATGTTTGATCAAACATCAGATTAAACAATGATTCAGAAACAGAATCCTGGAACAATTCGTAGTGAATGTGTTCACATGATACATTTTCTTAATGCCATTAATCTCTGATCATTCAACTTTTGGCAACGGGGTTTACTGAAAAAGCATCCTTTTACACCTGTTACCATGGCAACTGTAAAACAGATTTATTTTTTCCAGTTAAATGCATTTTTAGACCTTAATAAAAAAATTAAGTTTGTAGAATTGTAGAGTTTGTAGAGTTTAAGTTTGTAGAATGTTATACAAACATTACACCTGTTACCATGGCAACTGTAAAACAGATTCCCTTTTTCCAGTTAAATGCATTTTTAGACCTTAATAAAAAAATTAAGTTTGTAGAATTGCTAGCTGCTAAGACATTAACAAAGTGTTGGATTGAAATAAGCAAAAGTCTTTGAAACATTGAGAACAATTGAAAATATTCCCTAGCTAGCTAAATTAACCTTTTAAACACAATTTCATTTGCAAAACATTTACATGTAGTTTTATTTTGTTGACATAACATGTACTAGCTGACTAACTTCTGACTTTGTTTTGAACCATCTTTACATGTCCTTGTCTGCTTCTTTCGAGCAAAAATACTCCATCCGAAATTCATGCTAACTCTGCTGGAAGCTAATGTGAATGAGATTAGCGCTTCACAATGAACTGCTCCAGGCAAATGATGTGGTTGACTCAGATTAAGATGAATGTGTCGGCGTTCGGAGCTAATTAAGGCCCGGAAGACCCGGAGCGAAAATAACACGTCAAACCTGAACGTCTCACAGAGTAGGTTCAAGTAAAACTTCATCTCTGAGCCATGAGACGAGAACGAGACAAACGAAGAGAAGCTTTTTTTTTCACAGGGATTCACACGGCTGCTCACTTTAATGAAGCACTCAGAGAGAATTAAGGTCACCTCTGAAGACCAGGAGGTGACTAGATCCCTCTCTCCATCTCGCTTTCGTACTGAAAGAATGACTTAATGATCTGCCAAACGAGGCGTGGAGGAATTCGAGGGATTAATTAGCGCTAATCCTGAGCGTTTGTAGACTTGACACAAAGGAATGATTGGAGGTGTTTTGGTGGAACTAGCTGCTGTGCTAGTCTCAGTGAAAGAAAATGTGATTGTTAAATTTATAACACAAATTCACAGTCAGTTAGCTTTTACAAACATTAAATAGTTTTAGACAACTGTCTTTCTTCAGGACATGTTATTATTGCAATGTCAAACTTTCAGGCATTTCTGGATAAATTCAAGTATTTTAAAAATAAACTTAAAGAAAAAAGTGATTATGTTGACAAAGCATGAGACATTTTACAGGGAGAAAGATATTTCTATACAGCTATTCAATTTCTTTTTTTTAATATTCAATATTTTAAGAAAAACAGCATATATATAAAGGCTTGCATTTGGTACATGAGTACAAAACTGAAAGCCCTTTACCGAATATATATATATGTGTACAGGATGTCTTTGGATGCGGTGGCATGGAATTGTTCCTTAACTTGAACTAGGAGACACAAATCTGACTTTACTAACACCCGTGTACCTCAATCTCCACAAGCACACTCCAAAATCAAATAGAACATCTTCCCAGTAGAGTGGAGGTTATGATAAAGGCAAATGGGGACAAACCGTAGAATAGGAACTTCCAAGAGAACATATGCATCTTCTGGTCATGTGTCTACAAATCTTTTCTATAGCTATTCCTGTTTTCTCAGTTTTGTTTATTTGGTATGTCAATACTAACTAGCATTTTGGTTTGTAAGATATAATCTAGCAATTCAAAGGGGAACAATAATGTAAGAAATATCTTTATGACCAAAACATCCTTAGGTTCTGCCTGTTTCTAATTTGAAAGTGGTTACAATAGATTAGCATAAAAGGGTTATTGTTATTAAAGATAATTACTATATGTAAATCATGGTGGTTAAGGATGACTTTATAAAGATCATTTGTCCTGATTCATCAGCGTGAAGGTCAAAAGGAACTATGGCATAAAAAGAGCAAATGTCCTATGTGACAAATTATTTATCGAACTGAGCATCTTTGAAGCACAGCTGGGTTAGTGCTCGTTCTGC
The DNA here is from genome assembly GCA_039877035.1 of Silurus lanzhouensis. Lineage (NCBI taxonomy): Eukaryota > Metazoa > Chordata > Actinopteri > Siluriformes > Siluridae > Silurus > Silurus lanzhouensis. The sequence goes on from JBCEWE010000483.1 coordinate 1,445,582, forward strand.
CACTCTCTCAGTCATTTCATCTTATTTCAAACACCATTTAGGATTTAAAATAAAGTCTGAAACCCGCTGCTGCTGAACTCATCACTATGTTTTCATACGTTCAAAACATCATACAGAAATAATAATAAACATCTAAAAAAATTTTTGCTTGTGACTGAATAATTAATGGTTTTATTTGCCGAGTAAAATATGATGCATCAGCGCTTAGTAGTGACTTTATTGTAATTGCATCCTTTATACAGTATATGCATGTGTGGGTATGTGTGTGTCCTCAGATAAAGAGGACACAGTTTAGGGTTAACAATCCAAAAAGAATTCTGTAATCTGGCGAGTCATAAACCATTGGTTTTGTTTGTGTAAGCCAAACAGTCAGTTAATTGTTTGTTTATTAATTTAGTGACATCTCAATAAGTTTCTCACAGTTTCTATGTAACGTGACAAGTTGTGTGGAGAGTGTTTGTGTGTGTGTGTGTGTGTGTGTGGGGGGGGGGGGTCGGGTTATACAAACATTCCATTCATATTCAGGACTGAGCGATACCTTTTACCGTCTTTTATAATATAATTTCTAAGACATCAGATGTTTGGGTTTTTTTGTTTTTTTTTTAACAAACTGTAGCTGCTTTTCTTTTGTTTAAAGTGATTTTTGTTTAATTATTTTTTTTTATAGATTTTTATAAATAATTCAATATAGGTTTTTTTTAAATAAATAATGCTTTTTGTAATGTAAAACACAATATTTCATGGACCACTGCCATCGTTTACTTATTAATTAATTGTAACTCTATAAATAATAATTTGCTTTGGTATAAAAAAATATATATTTTTTCTTAATAATATAGACTTTTTTGTATTAAGATCAATATTTGTATTTTTATGTTCTTTTCAATAAACATGTCATTTTAATTATATATAACCATAATAGTATTTATTTTTGTATTAAAAATTATTTTTTCCCATCATATTAAAATCTAAAACTATAATAGCTGTGGTATAAAAGTAATAAAGCTTATTGCACACATATTGGTTTGTTCTTTATGGGTTATTTCAACATTTAGTTGTTTTCGGTTGTGAATCGTTCTTCTGAACACTTCAACACATCTCTCCATCTTTCATATCACTGTGTCAGTTTGTGTATAGTTCAGTTGCTTCAGAGCTGCTCCTGAAGGTAATATACTCGCGCTGAATTTTACGTTCACCTTACACGTATAACTCTATGCTGCTCCGACCGACACAGGAAATCAGATGGAATTTCCCCTGGGAATAAAACTGTACTTCTACCCTTGATTTCTTTTTTTGTCTCTGCTAGATATTCTATACTGTAGGTGGATTTTACTGTATTACATGCATCAGCAAGAGAAATAAAAAAATTATATAATTCAATAAATCATTTATAAATCATTTAATTTAAACATCATGTTCTTTACAAATTAGAACTCTCGTTATGATGTCACTGTGATCTCACAAGGATGCTGTGTGGACAAGATACATTTATTCATTAAAAAAAAGCACATAAAGCAGAGTCGCTGTTACAACCCTGAAGTGTGGTACTCCTCTGAAACAGAAAAAGTATTGCCTCCCATGCATTTGCATTAACATCAACAAACCTTTGCACAGTGTTGTCTACACTAGTAGACTAGTCCATACACACTTGTCCATACAAGGGAAGTTGACTAGACCAGGAAAAACAGGAAGGATCTGTTTTAGGGATTTATGATAGTGTGATGTTAATAATACACTAAAAGACAAAAACAGAATGAAAGCGGGGGATAAAAATAACAGTTCCATCAACACAGAATCCCACTGGCATGGTTTCTGAACAAAGAAAAAAATCTCATCTGAAAGGATAAAGATGTCTCCAAAGCCTCCGGATCTCCACTAAAGCCTGAATCTGTTCTCAAATGATTTACCTTGAACTCTGG